>VWZX01002526.1:26263-184104 GCA_013399015.1 Galbula dea | reverse complement strand
CTTCCTTTCCCCCTTCCTTTCCCCCTTCCCTTTCCCCTTTTCTTTCTCCTCCCCTCTCCCCTGGAGGTTTTGCTCCAGTAACTTACCCTGTTTTCTGGCTTGCTGAGATATATCCCAAAGGATGTCCAGTGCCATCCCTGAGAGCTCAGCCTGGTTCCCAGCAGTGGACTGCTCACTGAAAGGCCAAATCCTCTCTTGCCTAATCAAATGACCTTTGGGAAACAATTCTGTGGCTTTTAGTCAGTCCTTAGGAAGGTCTAAACTGACTGAACCCAGAATGTTGGGGGTTGGAAGGGACCTCTGGAGATCATCTAGTCCAACCCCACTGTCAGAGCAGGATTCCCTGCAGTACCAGAACATGATAACAGCTTTGGCACTGGTGGCATCCAAACCTCCCTGAGCTAGAGTGTGAAAAGATGTATTTTAGCTCATCCAGAGCTCAGGGTTTCATTTGTTTCAGTATTTACCTGTCTTGCATGAGAACATTTGTGACTTTTTTTAGTAGCAAATCAAAGGGATAGGTTTCATTATTTCTTTTTCAAACTATCAACTTTTTTATCTCTCTCTTTCTTTCCTGGGAACCAGCCACTTTTGAATCCTACCCTGAGCTTCTGCAGAAACATTGACCCTGTCACACTTGCTGCAACAAAAACCAGCCCAAGGGTTTGGAAAGGTGTTTCTGGGGGGGGTGGGGGAAGGGGGGCAGCTTTTGGCTGGAAATGAAAATTGCTTTTGGGAATCCCACAAAGGAAAAAAAAAAAGAAAAAAGGATTAACTTTGACTTCATCTCAGGTTCATTCTCCAAATTAATAATCAATCTGCCAGCTGGAGCCAGGCCAAGCTCTTGCATGACCTCCCTGCTTTGCCAGGAGGGAAATGCTCCATGGGAAGCAAGAAGGAGCAGAAAAAAAAAAACCCAGAATCATTGGTGTTGGAAGAAACCTCTGGAGATCAATTTGGATTATTTAAAGCTCAACCATACATATATATACATCTCATTTTTCAACCTTCTTTCTGCTCTATTCCTCTTCCCACCTCCAATTCTCTCTCCATGTGTGCACATTCCCATTCAGGGCAGCATTTCCAGTTCAGAAAGTCCTTAAGCATGTGTTTAGCTCCTATTTAAATCTACAAGACACTGCTTAATTGCTTTTTCCCATCAAGTGCTCAAATCATCTTCCTAGTCATGTTAGAACATATGGTGCAACATGGGGGGTTTTTTTTGTCTCTTGCAACAACACTGGAATTACACCAGAGAGAAATCTGACCAGAGACACAGGAGAGACAGAACCAACTTAGCAGCTTTTCCTGCTAACCTTTCCAGCATGATGGCTTTTTTTTTCCCCCATGCCAGTCTGGTTTGGGGATCACTACAGCTTCTCTTTAACTACCTTGGAATCATCCTTCTCTACCATTCTGCCCACGTTCTCCTTTTGGTTGAGTTCTTTTCTCCCCTCCCCTCTTGAGAACTGCCTGCAAATCATTTTGCTTCCTTATTACTCTACCTGGATTCAAGATTTGTGAGGAACTCCAATTCTGCTCTTTTTCTTTGCCACTGAGCATGGATTTTCCATTACCAACCCAGGGTAATTTTCTGCAGAGCCAAAGGCTTTGCTGGGAATATTAAGGCTTAGTGCTGCACACACACACACAGAGACAGCAAGTAGAGAATGGCTTCACCAGGAGCCAGAAATGTACCAGTGGTCTCCTGGGGATGCATCAAGAAGAGTAAGGCCAGCAGGTCAAGAGAGGTTCTCCTCCACCTCTACTCTGCCCTAGTCAGGCCACAGATGGAGTCCTGCCTCCAGGTCTGGGCTCCCCAGTTCCAGAGAGCCAAGGAACTGCTGGGGAGAGGCTAGGGGAGGCTGGGAAGATGCTGAGGGACCTGGAGCATCTGTGGCAGGAGGAAAGGCTGAGAGCCCTGGGGCTGCTGAGCCTGGAGAAGAGCAGCCCCAGAGGGGAGCTGCTCAATGCTGAGCAAGAGCTGAAGGCTGGGGGCAAGAGGCTGGGGCCAGACTCTGCTGAGTGGTGCCCAGGGCCAGGCCAAGGGGCACTGGGCACCAAGTGGAAGCCAGGAGGTTGCAGCTGAGCAGGAGGAGAAGCTTGTTTGGTGTGAGGGTGTTGGAGCCCTGGCCCAGGCTTTGCAGAGAGGCTGTGGAGTCTCCTTGTGTGGAGAGATTGCCAAGGCAGCTGGAGGTGACCCTGGGCAAGCTGCTGGGGGTGACCCTGCTGGAGCAGGGGGTTTGGGCTGGGTGACCCCAGAGGTCCCTTCCAACCCCAACCATGCTGGGATTCAGGGGTTTTGGGATCTAAGGAGTGTTATTTATTTGCTGATGCCTTCCCTGGAGGTTCACTTTCTGTTTGGCTTTCTGATTTATTTTACTGATTTCTTCTTTCTTTCTTTTGGATGAGGTTACTTATATTGATGCATGGCCCAGATCTGTCCTGATCTACTCTGAAAGCTGGTAAATGAGGAAAGCTGGGCTTGGGGATTGAAAGTGATGGTTAAGGGAATTTTATTCACACATTTCAAGAGAGTTTGAATTGCTGAGGGGCAGAGGGTGTACATGTGTCAGTGTACAAACAGATTTGATAGTCTAAGAGTGATAGCTTTAAGCATGCCCATTTTTTTTGGTGGAAGCCTACATAAAGGGAAGGTGTTAAGGAAAATTAGGAGCCCTTTGAGGAGCACTTTTGCAGACCCATAGAAAGGTTAGAGTTGGAAGGAGCCTTCAGAGGTCATTTCATCCACCTCCCCTGCTGTGAGCAGGGACATCTAGAACTCAGAGCTCTGTCCAACTTGACCTTGAATGGTTCCAGGGATGGGGCATCTCCCACCTCTCTGGTGGTAGGTATTCTCTAAATGAACAATGCAATCAAAGACAAATAAGCCAATATCTACCAAAAAACCCATGGTACTCTGTGTCAGAGGGGAAGTGCAAGCTGCTGCAGAGAGAGAGACAAAGGAGAAATTAACAGCAAGCAATACAAATGAAGAGCTTGGCAGCAACACCAAGTGCAAGGTCCTACATCTGGGTCAGGGCAATCCCAAGCACCGATATATTCTGGGTGAAGATTGGCTTGAGAGCAGCCCTGAGGGAAGAGACTTAGGGGTGCTGGTGGATGAGAAGCTCAACATGAGCTGCCAGTGTGTGCTTGCAGCCCAGAAGACAAACCATATCCTGGGCTGCAGCAAGAGGAGAGGGGCCAGCAGGTGGAGGGAGGTGATTCTCCCCCTCTGCTCTGCTCTCCTGACACCCCACCTGGAATATTGTGTCCAGTTCTGGAGCCACTGTTCCTGGAGGGATATAGGGGTGCTGGAGTGAGTCCAGAGAAGGGCCAGGAGAGTGAGCAGAGGTCTGGAGCACCTCTGCTATGAGGACAGGCTGAGAGAGTTGGGGTTGTTCAGGCTGGAGAAGAGAAGGCTCCCAGGAGACCTTCTGCTGCCTGCCAGGAGCTGAAGGGGCTACAGGAAAGCTGGGGAGAGACTGTTCAGGTGGTCAGGTAGGGATAAGACTAGGGGGAATGGATCCCAACGAGAGGAGGGGAGATTTAGATTGGATGTGAGGAGGAAGTTCTTCCCTGTGAGGGTGGGGAGACACTGGCACAGGTTGCCCAGAGAGGCTGTGGAAGCCTCATCCCTGGCAGCTTTGAAGGCCAGGCTGGCTGGTGCTGTGGGCAACCTGCTGTAGTGGGAGGTGTCCCTGGCAGGCAGGGGCATGGAACTAGATAAACTTTGAGCTTTTTCCATTTCCCCCTTCCCTTCCCCTGTTTTGTTTTCAGCTCTGGGAAGAGCTTCCATTCAGAGCAGAGACCCCTGAGGGAGTCTCATTGTCAAGTGTTAAACTGGATCCCAGTAGATAGCAGCAGAATCAACAGCATCTCTTGATGCTCTGTAACCCTGTCAGCACCCAGCTCCTTGTCTCTGCCTCCTTCCTCAGTCGTCAGGGGGGTGGAAGGAGGTCTCCTAGCATGAGGACACACAACTCTGTGTGTTGGTGGAGCTGAGACCTGCAAAAAACCCTCTGTGCAACTGGAGGTAGGTCTGCTGGGATCAGCAATACAGAGAAGTCCAGGCCATCTGTGATCCACCTAAGGCTGCTGAGCAGCTTGGTTCCATCTGGAGCTGCCCTGAGCTTGCTGCTGGCATCCTTGCCTAGGTCCCCTCCTCTGAGGGCAGTCAGATGTGGAGAAGGGGACATGTTCCACCTATGTTCCTCCAGTGAAGGCAGACAGCCTCCACATGTTCTCCTGGGCTCCAGTAAAGCCCAGGTGATCCCCATGGATCCTGACCTTCTCCCCATCTGCTGCATTTCTGCACTTTCTTACTGCTCACATCTGCACCCTGTGCTTGACCATGTCTCTGGAGTGTGGTTTGGCCAAGATGGGTGGAAAATGACTGTCCTTTTTGGGTGGTGGCTGGCCCTTGACAAGTGAGGCAGAACATGAGATTCCTCTTCTCTCTGGCTTCACCCCTGGTGCTGACATGGAGCTAGGGTTGCCAGAGCTTCCTCTGATGAAACCATCCCACCTGTGGGGTGAAGGCCAACTTCACATGGTATCTTTCCCACTTATGACCCCTTCCTCACTCTGCTGCACTTCTCCCCCCTCCCCTTGAAAGGATGCCAGGAGAAAGCAGGAATTCTGTAACTGGGAATTGGTGCATGGGGAAGGCCAGGAGTGACCTTTCCTGTAGGCATCATGTGGCTGAAGGAGGTCTGGGGAGGGTGGGGGAGATGGAAAGGAAATGTCTATATGGGATGGGGAGAGATATATGGGGTGAGGGATGGTGCTATGGGGGCAGCAAGGTGTGTGCCAGGTCTGTGGGAGAGGTCTGTAGGGTTATGCATCCATAGAGACAAGATAGGTGGGATAGGGCTGTAGGATTAGGGAGGTGTATATGGGACAGGGCTATAGGGTTAGGGAGGTGTAGATGGGATATGTGGGACAGGGCTATAGGGTTAGGGAGATGTATATGGGATATGTGGGATAGGGCTATGTGAATTCACATATGGGAAGTATGGGACAAGGCTGTAGGTTAGGAAGGTGTGTATTGGATATGTGGGACAGGGCTATAGGGTTAAGGAGGTGTATATGGGGTAGATGGGACAGGGCTATAGGGTTAGGGAGGTGTATATGGGGAGTGTGAGATATGTCAGCTGGGGGGGAGAAGGTTTGGGTAACGTTTACATGCCTGCCTGTGGAGCAATGAAGCGCTGGGAGCAGGGACGAAGCAGGTCCAGGACCACGACTCGGAGATGCATTATCCAAGGGTTGGGGTGGGATGAGGAGGTTCTCCGAACTGGGGAGGGGGGAGAGTGGGAAGCAGTGCCCGCTCCCTGCCCTCCCTGACGGCCTCTCTCCATCTCTTCCCCGCTCCACCGCTCCGTCCCCTCCCTCTCTCCCTCCCTCCCTCCTTCCTTCCTCCCTCCAGCAGAGCCTCCGCCTCCTCCTCTCCACCCGGCGCCTGGTCCTGGCGCGGCTGCCGAACGGTCCCGCTCGACGCCTCCCGGACTAAGTGCCTCTGTGACCGGCTTTCTGCCTTCGCCATCTTAGCCCAGCTCAGTCCCGACATGGTGAGTCCCCACCGGCGGCGACGTGGGAGGGAGGAGCGGAAGGGTTGGGGATGAGGATGGGGGTGAGGATGGGGATCGGGATGAGGATGGAGGGCGAGATACACGAGGAAGAGGGAAGATAAAGAGGGAGGGCAGAGGGAAGCGCCCGGGATGGTACTGAGCATCCTCAGCGTGATGCTTTCGGGTAGCGCGTACCTGCGCCCAGAGGACAGAGCCGAGCCCTGCTGCAGTCCGCTTGTCGCCGGGACCGTAGCGACACAGCGAGAGGCTTTGCATCACCTTCTCCCCTCCTCCTTTCCCCTTTTTCCCGCTGCCCTTCCTCTCTCTCCCCTTCCCCACCAGCCTGACGGCAGTTTGGGGGGCACGCATACACCCATTTGGGGCTGTTCCTGCTCTGCTTCCCTGTTCCCTCCCATCCCTGCGCTGTGCGCTCGAATAGGAATGTCGCTAAACCTGGGGGGGTGACCAACCTCCGCTGAGCATCTTCACTCCCGTGGGTTCCCCACGCACGAAAGCTTCACACGTGCCTTATTTGATTTTGTTTTATTTTTCGGGGGGTGAGGGGGAGAGCTTGGAATCAGCCCACGCTGCTTCTATCCCCATCACTGCTCTACATCTCGCTCTTGTCCCTGCTTCAGGCTCCTCCTGGCTTCCTAAAGCTGATGGAAGGGATAAGGGAGGGTCCCTCCTCCAGGGAGGGTGTCCCCTCCTCACCCTTCACTCCAGAATAAGGGCTTGTGGAAGAGAGGAGTTGTAAAGTTTGGGCTGCTGTGGATGACAAGAAGCTGGTAGCACATCTTGGACAGAGTCTCTGGGATAAAAACAAAGTGTGAGATTCCTAGAAATGATCAATCAGGCATCAGCACCTTTGAGTCTGAGAGCCAGGGCATCAAAGGGGACACCCAAGGATGGTCAAAAAAGAGCTTGGCAGGCTCCTCTCTTCCACCTCGTGGCTTTTTAATTAATTGATTGATTGATTTGGAAGTAGTTCATCCCTTTTATTGGGGGCAGTTCTCAGATTCATAGAGCAAAGCAACCCCAACTTTCCCTCCACCTAGGTCTTCTCCATCTGCCTGGGCACTGGGAGTTACTGGGGCCTTGCAATTATCTCCTAATTATGCCTTGCTTGTTAAATGCTGGCTTAATTCAGTGAAAGGGGAGGGGAAAGGAAGAAAGGAAGGGTGATGGTGGTAAAGGGAGGAAGGGAGAAGGAGGGAGGGGGGAATCACATTTTGCAAGATGAAGGTTTGGTTTATTATTAGAAACACTAATGTATTTGGTCCACTAGTTACCATGGAAACAACATCTGCACTGAAGTGGTTTTAAAGACACAGTGTTGGTTGTGTTTGCCCAAGGGCCCCTTGTGCAGGGCCAGCCACCACAACCTTGTGAGATGGGCTCTGGGGTGTTGGGTGCAAGAGCCACTCTTGGAGCTCCTCTAGAGAGAGAGGCACCAAGCTTCTAGTCATGGTAGAGATGCACTGCTTGAAGGATGCTCAAAGGTAGGGCTGGGACAAGGTTTCCCACTTGGAAGGGGTCTGGAAGGAGCTGGTTGCATTGATGTTGGTGTTCCTGCACCTATCTTCTTCCATGGGTTGTTGTTTCCTTGTCTTTCCATTGGGCTGGCTGAAGTCTGAATGAAACCAAGTGGTCAGGGCTAGTGCTCTCCAGCAGTGGTACTCAGCCTTCTCAAGGTGGACTTTCTGAGCTCAGGTGCACCAGATGGGATCCATAGCTTGTTGTTCTGTACCTGCTCTGTGAGCCTGTAGGATTGTTTCCTGCCAGCAGCAAGGCTTCAGTTTTCAGCCCAAGCTACAGCAGCTTACCTGTCTGGCTCCAGAGGTTGTGATGATCACCATGATGATTAATGGGTGAGCCTTGTCCCACAGGGGGAGGACTCCATGATGTCCTTGAAAACAACCCAGTCCTGACAAAGTTTAAGGAGGTTGGAAACCATGATCTCTGCTGGAGGAAGGCAACAGCTGAAATGAAGGCAGCCCAGGTGTGCAGCTGTGCTGGTGGTGAAGGTCCTCTGCTGATCCTTCTTCTGGAAGTCTGGGAAGAGAGAAAGGAGGTTTAGGCTTGGCTAAAGCAGCAGATTCTCTACCAGAGACTTTATGTTCACACAGTGCTTGGGTATTATTTCTTTCAGCAGCTAGGAAAAGAACAAATGGTTAATTTGATGTGGCCAGAAACTGCTACTCCCTCAGCTCTAGGTGTTTGGAGTGTGATCTGGATAACACTGCTGGTGAGAGCCCTTTATCATCTCTGGAAGCCTTTTCTCACCTGAGAGTGGGCTTGGCTGCAGGAGGATGCAGGTTCCTTCCCCCAGGCATGTTTTATTATATTTGCAACTAACTTCTCAGCTGGTCCTTTGGGGTTTAGGCCTAAAATTGCTTCCTTCAGCCTCTTTCCAGTTCTGCTGGCTGCTGGTTGGGTTACATTTTTACAACTCTTTTTTGTTTTCCCCCAGCCTGGAGTCTACTCCTGAGCATCAGAATGAATCCTTTGGCCATGCAGGGAGGAAAGCTGGGGCTTGGCTCCCTCCTGAGTCCTCCCTCCAAGTAAAGCCTAGGGTGTGTTTATGCTGTGGAACATATTTCATCCAGGTCCTCATGATACCACCCTTGGTTTCTTGAGTGAGTGGCATTCTGAGCAAGCCTGGGCTGCTGCTTCCCTTCCCCAGAGGTGGCATCTCGTCATCAGTGGTGTCTGTGGTGGTGACATTTATAGTGCAGTTTTTCATGTGCCTTTGGAGCTCTCAGGACAAGAAGCTCTGTCCTCCTGTGTCATTAATATTATTTATTGCTATAAATCTCCCTTCTGGAGTCTTTGGCCTTGGCAGGATGAAATATTTGTAACCCTGCTATGGGCACAGCTTCTTTGCAGTGAGGGAAAAAAAAAGGAGCAGGGAAGGTTTCTGACTGTTGTTACAAGGACAGAGTTTCCCTGAGCTGTACCTTGAGAGTTGCTCATGTGGAAGGGCAAGGAAGAAGTTCTCCTTGAGGTCTACAAAGCTATGGGCTGAAAGAGCTGTGTTTTGAATCAGTTTTGGAAGCAGACAGCCCCAACCCATGCAGGAGCTGTTCAGATCCAGCTCCAAAGGTGGAGTTTGGGTTTGACTCTTTCTCTCTGCCTGATTTCCCTTGGACCATAACATTTGAAGCAGACACAGGCAAGCTCTGGCCCTGCTTCAGCATGATTGCTGTGTGACCTTCATGAAAGATTTAAACCTCTTAAATTAAGAAGCACAGACAAGCTTTGTTTTGGGGGGGGGCCTGGCTTTTCCCTTTGGTTTTATGCCATGTCTAGCTTGGGAGGGCAATGGTCTTCACATGGGCTGCTGTTGTATAACAGCAGAGCCAGCAGAGAATGAGGGCAAAAGGAAACTGCAGAGCCACATGGTTGAAGTACACCTTTGCAAACCCTAGTCAGGCTGATTAAGAGTCTGCTGGGGGTGGGTTTTCAATGTTACTTGGCAATTTTGGGGTGGGATGGGAAGGAAAAAGAGCAGGAGCCTGGGGATGCCCAGGAGAGCCTTTTACTCTTTGAGTGTCACATTTGAGTTTGGCTTAGAGAATCAGAGACTCCTAGAGTTCTGAGAGTTGGAAGGGAGCTTCAAGATCATCTAGTTCCAACCCCCTGCCTGGCAGGGACACCTCCCACTAAGGCAGGTTGCCCACAGCCCCATCCAGCCTGGTCTTCAAAGGCTTGTGTTGTCTCTTCTGACTCCCAGCTGATGATTTGCCTTCATGAAGTCAAACAAGCTTTGAGGCTTGGTTCTTACAGCACCTAGGACCTCAGTAACTTTACCAACACCTCTCTGCTCTCTCTTCCCCCTTGTCTGCAGAGACAAAGGCTGAACAGAACCAGGCATCTGAGCTCTGCTCTCCTTTCTGGTGTAAGCAAAGGTTGGAAGGTGCTGGTGGCAAGAAATTGTGTGGATGCAGAGTTTGGGTTGTGTGGGCTGTATTTTTGGAGCATCTCCTCTCCACAGTGGTGTTCACTGACAGGTGAACCCTTAGCTGGAAGGGTTGTACAACACCTGTATATTTTGGGGGGGTGTCTGGTAGCAAAATAAGCTGCAGAGCTGACTTGGAAACCTGATGACAAATCAGGGAGTGCAGACCACGAGCAGCCCTGACCCTAGGATATCCCAAGGTGCTGCCAAAGGCTTTATTCCTTGTGGAACTAGATGATCTTCCAGGTCCCTTCCAGCCCAGCCCATGTTATGATTGTTACCTTCAGTTTGCATGGCTGCAAGGCACCTTTGATGTTCTGCCTCCTGCTCAAAGGGACACCAGCTCTGAGCTCCTCTCTCAAATTCACAATACTCCTTTTTTTCCCAGAAAACATCCCAGATTTGTGCATTCAGCAGAGGAGGAGAAATCCTTTTTACCCTGGGGATGTAACAAAGCATGGAGAGCAGACTTCCCATGCACATCTCAGATGTGTAGGCTGGGGGAAAGGAATCAACATGCAGGTCTGCTGTGATCTTGCTGTGTCTTGAAGACCTTCCCTCTACAAAGCTTGCCCTGTGCTAGGGGAGCTCTGTGTGGAGTGTGTGCAGATACCAGCTGGGTTATGTTAGGGGCTCAGAACTTTGGAAGCCTCTCTGGCAGAAGGAGTAGATCCAAGTTTTCCAGCAGTGTGTGTAGGGGGGAAGGTTTCCCTCCTGGAAAAATGTTGATGTTAGTGAATGAAAAGATTTTGTGAGGCTGTAGCATTTCTGGCAAGACTTAGATGGAAAATGAGAGCAATGTTTCCCTTAGGTAAGACTGGGCCACTTCCTTTGGAGGTGAACACTTGAACATTTACATTTCACCATCCTTTATCCCTTGAGATTTGGAGTCTGGAGAAGAAGAAGCCTTTGAGAACAGCCAGGACTCACCTGTTCAGGAGTTTTCAGGCTTCACTAAGAAAGATGCTGCTTCTCCTGCTCTCTTAACCCCTTTGAGTCCAGAGTTGGACTTCTCTGCTGAAGGGAAGTTCTCAGTTTCACACAGCTCCAAGGCTCAAGGCATCAAAGTGCTGCCAGTTTGGCCAGGGGTCTATAGGGAAGGCCTTTTTCTTGCCTGCTGTGTCTGGGTGTATTAGTTAAGCTACAGGCAGAGCTGTTTCTGTGGCTGCAAGTGAAATTGTGACCTTGGGCTGATAGCTTCATTGTTTCCTGCTGCCTCTTCTCCAGCTGCAGCACCCTTGCAGGTGACACCCCAGGCTGTGTGTATCCCAGTGCCCTAAGCCTGAAGGGTTCTCCAGAAAGCACCAAGTGCTGTCATTTCCCTGACAGAGCCTCCTCTTGCTCAGTTAGCAAGACCTGTGCCAGGCTGAACATTGCTGAGTTGTGAACATTTGGGCTTTCGAGGTCCAAATCCTCCACAAACCTCCTGAGCTTGTGCTCTTGGCACCTTCTCCTGCTAGCAGCCTGTCCTCTCTGGGCTGCTGCTGTGTGTTGAGTGTCTCTCAGGAGCTGATTGTGTTCTCTTGCTGTGGAGCCCTTGAACTGGAAATGATTCCTAAGCTTTCCTGGGGATTTGTGCTGTTATTGCTGGAGTCTCCCTGGGTATGGAGAGGATGAAGTGGGAGTGGGGAAGGGACACTCCAGCTGGACTCCTGCTCATCTCAGGAGAGCTTTGTGCTGAGATTTGGCAAGCTTATGGTATAAGTGCTGCTGGGGATCTTTGGATTTCACTCATCTCCTGCTCCACAGCAGGAGCAGCTGTTGTGTTTCCTCAGGAGTGCCTCTCCCTGAGGTCTGTGGCAGCCTGTAAGAGCAGGCTGTGATTCTGCAGATCCCAAACTTGGCTTTCCTTTGCTCAGCAGGGATGCTCTTTTCACTAATCATAGAATGATTTGGGTTGGAAGGGACCTTCAACATCATCTAGTTCCAACCCCCCTGCCATGGGCAGGGATGCCACCCACTAGACCATCTTGCCCAGGGTCACATCCAGCCTGGCCTTGAACACAGCTAGAGATTGGGCAGCCACAACCTCTCTGGGCAACCTGTTCCAGTGTCTCACCACCCTCATGGTGAAGAATTTCTTCCTCACATCCAATCTAAACCTTCCCTCCTTCAGTTTGAAGCCATTCCCCCTTGTTCTATCTCTTTCTACCCAGGTAAAGAGTCTCTCTCCTCCCCCCTTCTCTAAGCCCCCTGTAGGTATAGTCCCCCTGAGTTCCACCAGGCACTGCTAGCATGGAGAAGACAAGGTATGAACCAGCTGGGCAGACAGTTTCCCCCTCCCTCTTTCTCTCATAACATGATGAGGAAGTAAAGAGGGTATGTGATGCCCCTGGATGACCAAATGTCCCAATTCAGAGTCCACCTCCCTCTTAAAAGAACTGCATTCTCTTTCAAGATGTGGCTTCTTAGCAAAGGGACCTGAACTGTGACCCTGACATGGTTGCTCTGCTGGAAGTCACCTCCTTTTAAACATTGCCTTTGTCCTCACTGACCTGAAGCCTGTCACTGAGAATTTGGGCTAAGTCTCATCTGAGTTTAGAGAGAACCTGGGCTCAATCAATGTATGGATGATTTATGTTGGGTTTTCAGAAGGCAGCAGTTACTGGTGGAGTTTGTGATGCTCTCCAGGAGCCAGGGAGCTGAGGAATCCTGGGGTTTTGGGGTCTTTTTTGTTATGTTGGTGGGAGATTGGTGAGGAGTCTGGAGATTGTCTTATGAGGAGCAGCTGAGGGAACTGGGGTTGTTCAGTCTGAGGAAGAGGAGGCTCAGGGGAGACCTTCTCACTCTCTACAACTACCTGAAAGGAGGTCAGACCCAGGTGGAGGTTGGGCTCTTTTCCTGAGCTACTGGTAAGAGGACAGGAGGAAATGGCCTTGAGTTGCTCCAGGGGGGGTTTAGATTGGATATCAGGAGAAAATCCTTCCCTGAAAGGGTTGTTAGGCATTGGCCCAGGCTGCCCAGGGCAGTGGTGGAGTCACCATCCCTGCAGGGGTTTAAAAAACACCTAGCTGTGGTACTTAGGGACATGATTTAGTGGCATGGGGGTGATGGGTTGATGGCTGGACTTGATGATCTTGGAGGTTTCTTGCAACCTTCATGATTCTGTGATTCTGTATGAAACCTTGCACAACACTTGAATGTATTTAGAAGCAGACAGGTAGCACACAAGGTAATAACAGGAGGATTTGGCTCAGCAGAACAAGCAGTCCTCTAGCATCCAACCTCCTGCCTGGCTGTCTGCAGAACTCAGCTGCCTCTTGATCCAGAGGGTTACTTTGGTAGCTACTCACAGCTGACACCTTTCCTCCTCTGAGTTGCTGCTCATGGATTCACTCAGCTCTTTGTACTCCTGACCAAAAAGACTCTGAGTGGTGGGATTGCAGCAGTGTAGGTCTGCAGCTCTTCCCCCTGCCAGCTGGAGCCAGCCAGTTCCTCCCAGCCCTCCCTGGCAGTGTCTCTTCTGCAGGCAAATGCTGCATCACCCTGTATCTCTCTTCATCTAAAAGGGATGTGGGAGAGGAAGATGAGATCAAGTAGCTGGGAGCTTAAAGCCATGGTGGGATTCTGTGTTTCAGTGTGAATACTACTAAGCCAAAACCAGCCTTGGGGGTAAAGGCAAGAGCAAGCACTGGCATTAAGCTAGTGACCCCAAGGAGCAGAGAAGGGCTGAGGTTAGTCCCTTGTCTTTGGTGGATATTAAAGACTTGCTGTACATGCCTGGGATGCTGCATGTCCAAGTGTTCCTGAGGGGTTTGGTGCTTATTTTGAGCTGCAGTGCTTAATGGCTTGTTGCCATGAAGGCAGCTTAGTAAGTGTGACAGCTGCCCTATTACCCAGCCACAGCTTACTGCTCTGTTAAAAGAGGTGTGGATTTAAGCCAGGACACCAGAATCTTCCCAATTCCCACTTTCTCCTTTCCTACCAGCTCAGGAAGAAGCTCTCAGACTCAGTGCCTGCAGACTTGAGCCATCAAGGGCCAGAAATGTGAACAAAGTGGGGGGTGAGTGGTACCTCTCCAGGATGCTCTGCTCTGTGTTCAAGCAGGATGACTGGTATGGTATGTGAGTGTGGGAGTGTGGGAGTATGTGTGTGGGAGAGGATGATGTGTCAGAGGCATTTGGTGTGGTACCTCCACACTGCTGTAGAAGGGAGGTGAGATGGTTTGACTCTTTTCTCAAGGAGAAAAGACTAAAGGGAAAGAGGATAATTGTCTCCAAGTGGTTAGAAGGAATCTGTGGGAAGAGAGTTAATTTGCTTTCTGTGTCTGCCAGGGATTGGATCCAAACTGCAGCATGAGAGGTTTAGTTTAGGCACTAGGGTAGACCTTCTGGCTCCAGGGATAGTCCAGCACCAAGAGCCTAGCCTCCATCAGCAAAGGTTTTCTTGCACAGGCTGGGGATGCTTTAGGTGGCTTTGAGGCAGGTGAATGGGTGAGCAGAGATTCTCAGGTCTTTTCCCACCCTCTTGCCTGTAATTCTGTGAAGAGATCTCTTTTCTGTCTGCTTCTTGCTAGGTAAAAACAAGCAATGTGACAGAGGTGTGGCATGGTGCTGGAAGGTGGGGGAGAGGCATGGAGACAGGTGGGGAAGACAACTGGGAAAACTCCCACTCTACTCTGCCCTAGGGAAGCCACAACTGGAGTGCTGGCTCCAGGTCTGAGCTCCCCTGTTCAAGGACAGGGAACTTCTGGAGAGGGAACAGAAAAGGGCTACAAATGTGATTAGGAAACTTGAACATCTCTTCGATGGGGAAAGGCTGAGAGCTCTGGGGCTGCTTAGCCTGGAGAAGAGCAGACTGAGGAGGGAGCTGATCAATGCTTCTCAATACTTCTTGAGTGGGTGGCAGGAGGCTGGGGCCAGGCTTTGGTCAGTGGTGGCCAGGGACAGGACAAGAGGGAACAGGCACAGACTGCAACAGAGGAGGTTAAAACTGAACCTAAGGAGGAACTTCTTTCCTTTGAGGGTGGCAGAGCCCTGGCCCAGGCTGCCCAGAGAGGTGCTGGAGTCTCCATCTCTGGAGACATTCCAAACCCACCTGGCCACCATCCTGTGCAACCTGCTCTAAGTGACCCTGCTCTGGACTAGATGATCTCCAGAGGTCCCTTCCACCCTCTAACATTATTCTGTGATCCTGTGACCCCCTTACCTGCTTCCCCTCTCCAGCTGGAGCTGTTGATCCACTGCTATTTCATACTGATAGCCTGACTTTGGGGTCCACCGCATCACCCAGGAGGCTTCACCTGTGGGGCAGAACTTCAACCTGCTTCATCCTGAATAAACCCTAGAGTTCCCTTACCCCAAACTAGGTGGAATAGAGCTGAAATTCCCAGCTGAAATAGAAGGAAGCTTGGCTAGAGGAGGGGGTGGGGGCACACGTAAACAGGGTGAGGGCATTAGTCATCGCGCTCTGCTCCGCAGTAAGTGGTGGCACATCTGCCGTTGGCAGGATTGCTCTGTAGGCATTGCACCAAGCAGGGCTTTGACAGAGAAGCTTTAAAGCCAGAAAATACTGGAGAGCATTGCCAGGTGATTCTTTTTTTGCTTGTGGGAGGGGTGAGGTGGGGTGGAATCTTCTCCCAAGGCAGAGGATGGCGTGGGAGACAGCACAAAGGTGCTCCCGTGGGAAATGGTAACAAGTGGGTGATGGAGGTTGGGTTTCCTGGGCTGGTTGGGGTGGGAGTTAGAGCATTAGTGCTAAATGAGATTAGCTTCCTTTTTGAAGCACTTCAAGGGCTGAGCACACTGTGTTTCAAGAGTCAGTGGAGCTGGGAAGTGTTGCTTGTCTTTCTCCTGTCCTTTTGCACCCATCTTCATAGCTCTTTGGCCTGGCAAAGCCCTTTCGAGGTCATTTTGGCAAGCTGCTTCACCACTGAGCCCTGTCCTGCCCTGCCTAAAAGCTTAGCTTGCCCTTGGATTGCCATGCAGTGAGACACAGAAATTGTCATTATTATTATTATTATTATTTCTTTTCCACAATAGCTCATTTAAACCAAAACTGAAGCAGTTTGTGAAAGGCTTGGACCCTTTGTATTGTTGCTCTCTGGGAGTGGACAAATCTACTGGCAAGACTTTGGCAGCAGGGGCAATCTTTAAGCAAAAAGGGGCAATGTGCAGGGAAAACAAATGTCAGACTTGCTATTGTGAGTGTATGAGCTTGGAAACTCCCTCCTAAATGACAAAAATGTCTAATCAGGGTCCTGAGGTTATGCTGTCTGTGCTAACAGTCAGGCAAAAGGAAGTCTGCAGCTCAAGTGCTCACTAGCTGCTCTGCTAACCAGAAGGATATACAGAATATAGTCAATAAATCTGTGAAAGCCAAATAATTCTACTCTTTTCCCACAGGCAAAGCAAGGCTTTCATTTTTTTTTCCATGATAAATTGTTCTTTTTGCTCTTTTAAATATGGCAATCATGTCAGCTGTTCCCCAGATGGGGAATATCCTACTACTGGGGCCAGTTTTGATCTTGTTTATGTCAGCTCAGTACAGTTGTAAATCCAGGGGCTGTTAGAGTTTTACTTCTCTATCACTCAGCTGTGATGGACATCAGAGCCAGAAGATGAGTCCTGGAGTGCTGCTTTGAGATCCCTGTTCCATGGAGAGGGAATTAGCACCAGTGACTCTCAAATAACCAACTGTGTGGTGCTCTGGGTGGGTGGAAGCATGCTGATTCCTGTGGGCTCTTCAAATTGCAATGGGAATAAAGCTGTTGTCATCATCACAAGAGCATTCTGATCATCTGACAAAGGGCTGAAATCCCTTCATCACCTCCTTTTCAGAGACAAGAAGGCCCTGCAAGGCTTTGAGGGCTGATACAGAGCTGCAGACATCTCTTACTTCAGCTAGGGCTGGTTCAACCCTAGTTAAATCAGGAGCCATTGCTAGTGCAAGGACCTTCAGGGATTGAACAGTGAGAGGTGGGAACCTTGGCCTGGGTCCTGTAGGACAGGAGTTCCATCTGCTGGGAGCAATTAAAAGGACTGAATGAAGGCAGAGTTTAAGAGATGCTTTCATGGCTTGTGCAGTCTTGGCCCAAGTGTTCATGGCTTATGCTTTGGATGAAGGTTTTTCTTGAGGATTGGTCTTCAACAAGCTAAAGTGCTAGGAAGGGAAAGGGAAGATGTTTGTTCTCCATGCTGTGTCTTTGGCAGAAGTTTTCCTCCAGACCCTGTGGCCTTGTGTGTTCTCCTCAGTCAGGTCTCTCTGAAAGGTAGGATGTGCAGGCATGGAGAAGGCATGAGTTGCCCTTGCTGTGGGGAGAGCTGCTGCTCTGGCATCACTTAGCACCAGCACAACACTGATGGAGTAAAACAAACAGCAAGCTGCTTTGGAGTCGTTTGGTGAGATGCTGTCACTTGGCATGGAACCAAAACACTGCTGAAATCAGGATAAACACAGTCTGGATTCCACTCTCATCTTCTCTTCCCAGTCTGCCATGGGCTTGCTGTATTTTCCCTGGGGGTAGATCTGACCATGCAAGGTGCTCAGTGCTGCTGCTGGGAGTCATGAAACCAGAGCACAATGGGGGATGCATGAACTGGCTTGAAGACCAGCTCTGGACTGTAACTGGATTATCCTTGTGTAGTAGAGAAAAGGCACAATCCCAGACAGAAAGAAGCAGTCAAGGAAGTTCATTTTTAATGGTTTTATTTTCTCTTCTTCCTTTAAAGGAAAAAGCTGGAACAGATCAAGTCATTATATGCATGAAAGGCAAAGATTTCAAAAGCAGACACTCCTTCTGGCCAGCTCACAAAGAGTTAAGCCACAAGCTCTGTCTGCTCCATACCTCCCCATAATAATATTGCAGAGCAGAGAATGAGATGCTGGTGCTTGATTGTTCTGACATAGCCCTAGGCAGCCCCTAAGGCATTTACAGAGAACAGAAAGCTAAGGTGAATTAAGCTTGGGAAGGGGGAAGGAGGGCAGTGTTCTTCTCTTTCCAGGGGGTTAAAATAGGCCCCTGAGAAGGTGCCAGCAGGGTTTGCAATCTCCAGCAGATCTGCTGAGAAGGACTTTGAAAAGATTGGTTTAAATGCTGGAGCCACATAGATACAGTTGACCTGTGGGCAAGCTGGGAGTAGACTCTTTGCTCTCCTCACTTGTGGTTCTGTTGCTTAGCACACTGGTTCCCAAACCACAGCTCCCAGAAGGATGCTGAAGTGGCTCCTGGGTGCTCATCAGAGCCTTGTTGAAGTCTGGCCAAGTGAAGTGTAATGGGAAAAGGGCAGGGAAGGTGTAAAACCCAGTGGATTTTAAGCACTGAGAGCTGGTGAGCTGTTGGCCATCAC
Organism: Galbula dea; assembly: GCA_013399015.1. NCBI lineage: Eukaryota > Metazoa > Chordata > Aves > Piciformes > Galbulidae > Galbula > Galbula dea. Next base: position 166,279 of record VWZX01002526.1, on the reverse strand, counting down.
AAATGGAGTTCCTCAGGGCTCAGCACTGGGGTCTGTTCTCTTTAATAGCTTTATTGATGATCTGGAAGAGGACATCAAGGGCACCCTCAGTAAGTTTGCAGATGACACCAAGTTAGGCAGGTGTTCACCTGCTTGAAGGTAGAAAGGCTCCACAGAAGGATCTGACCAGGCTGGATCCATGGGCCAAGGTCAATGGCATGAAGTTCAACAAGGCCAAGTGTTGGGTCCTGCACTTGGGTCACCACAATCCCATACAACACTCCAGGCTTGGGGTAGAGTGGCTGGAAAGCTTCTGATGGAAAAGGACTTGGGAATTCTGGTCAACAGTGGTTGAAGATGAGCCAGCAGTGTGCTCAGGTGGCCAAGAAGTTCAACAGCATCCTGGCTTGGATCAGCACTGGTGTGGAAGCAGGACTAGGGCAGTGATCATCCTCCTGGGCACTGGTGAGGCCACACTTTGAATCCTGAGTTCAGTTTTGGACTCTTCACTTCAAGAAGGACACTGAAGGGTAATGAAGCTGGTGAAGGGTCTAGATGAGGAGCAGACCCCTGCATGAAGATCACATAGTGGCATCATTCATAATTAAGCTTTTCACAACCTCTTTCTGGCACAGCCTGGCATCCTCCCCCAGCTCAGCCCACCTCATTGCAAGGCAGACCCAGAGAACTGCCTCCTCCTTTTACCTCCTCTCAGAACTAGACTTCTCACCTCTAAGCTAATAGCCACCCAGTACCAGGAAGACACTGGTGGAGCTGAAGGCCCCTTTGATGTAATTTGGCCAATCAAACAGGCAATTTTCTGTAATTACAGCCCCTAGAAATCCCCCAGAGACACATCTTAACCTCCTAGTCTTTATTAATAATTGCTAACCCTTCACTCCACGTGGTGGCTGCTCTCAAGATACAACCTGGCAATCTGCATGGAGTAAACAGCCTTGATGAAGCTCTTGGGGCAGAGGAGTGCTCAGGAAGCCACTTGTTAATAGGAGCCATCAGGATCATTGCCTTCAGGCTGATGGGGAATGACAGGAGTTAACAGTTTCTGTTGTCTACCTGCCACTTGCTGCCACTCCTTGAACTGCCAGACTCCACTCTCAATGCCTCCATTTCCAGTCCTGATATCCAAAAGGGCTGGATCAGGCTGATTTCAACTCTAAGAACCACTCTTCTCCTGGCCAGCCACATGTCCCCAACATTATCACTACAGACTCATAGAGTCTCAACCAGTTTTGGTTGGAAAAGACCTTTCAGATCATCAAGTCCAAGCCAGCCCTGGCAGGTCATCACTAAACCATGGCCCTCAGCACCATATCTCCATGGCTTTTAAATTCCTCCTGGCATGGTGACTCCATCACTGCCCTGGGCAGCCTGGGCCAGGGCTTGACAACCCTTCTGGGGCAGAAATAGTTCTTAATATCCAACCTTAACCTGCCCTGGCACAACTTGAGGCTCTTTCCTCTTGTCCTCTCCCTTGTTACTTGGAAGAAGACACCAACTTCCACCTCTCTCCAGCCTCTTTTTGGGGAGTTAGAGAGAGTTAATGAGGTGTCCCCTGAACCTTCTTCTCTCCACACTAAACAAGGGTCATGTGTGACCTTAGGAAAAACCCTGCCTCCTAGAATGGACATCAGAAGGATGGGAACTCTCCATCTTTGAGCAATTCCAAGTCTCCTCCAGATAACATCATGGCCAACCTCACCTGATGGTACTAAGAGTTTTGTTCCAAGCAGTAAATTGGATTAGAAAGCTCTAGATGTCCTTTGCAACCAGTAAGTCTGTAACTTTCTGAGTTTATGAGTCTTTAAGTATGAAGATTCAAGAAGTCAGGTTGAAGGCAACCATTCTGAAGAGCAAACACCTTTCTAAACCCAAAGAAACCCCAGCACCTCCCATTCCAAACTCCTCTGCCTCTGTTTAATTTGGAAGCCAAAGAAATGGTTTCATTTTTCAGTGACTTTACTAGTATGAGGTTACACCTGTAAAGACTTTGTTCTGCCTTCCTGAAAGGCTAGAAGAAACCAGAAAGAACATCTTGCTTGTAAGGTCTCAGGCAAACTACATGGCATTAAGAAATAGTTGGTCCTAATTGGAGCCTGTTTGACCCTGGAGCCAGAGCAGGGGAATGGAACAAGCACAACTCAGATGAAATCACTTTTCAGAGTGTTCTGCAGAAAGCAGGAGAAGGGGAAAGAGAAATGCAGACTATGTAAAGGGGGGGAGAGGCAGAGACATGCTTCAGAGAGCAAGAAGAAAAGGCAGGATATGTGTGGAAAGTGGCCACAGGAAAGAAGACAAAAGAGAGGGGGGGGAAAAATGAGAAAGGAAGGGAAGGAAATAGAACAGAAGAAGAAGGAAGCACAGTGATATTGTAAAGAAAAGGAGGAGTGTCTTTCTGCCCTGCTAGGCAGAGAGAGGAGGTGGTAGGGCAGCAAGTGGCCCCAGGCAGTAGCACTCGTTATTTCCATCCTAGCTGATGTCATTGATTGCTTCTCTCCTCCCTTGTCATGCTTGGTGACACAAGCACAGGACCTGAGACTCATCACGACTTGCTCTCTTCCTGCTTGGTCCAGGCAAAGGTTTTTTTGTTGTTCCCAGCTTCAGATCTGGTGTTTCAAGGTGTTTCTGGAAAGCACCCATCAGCAGACATGGGGAGGTGGTGAGGGATAAGCCATCTAGAGCCACCTCCAGTCCAAAAAGGTGGAGACACTGTTCTGCTAGCTTGCTTTCTGCAGGCAAACCACTTTGCTCCTCAGCTGTGGTGCTGGGAAACTCCCCTAGCACTGCTTTCTCTCTTCCCCCTGAGAATGCTTTGCTGGTTTTCTCTTGGTATTGCTATTTCTTTTTAAACCAACCTTGCTTTTCCCCCCTTGTTCTCCTCCCAGGCTCAGATCCTACAGCATCCAACCACCTTCTGTCAGGGGGTTTAATTAGTCAGAAGCAATAAAGCCAAGGATGCTTCTTTTGCCAAAGGGAAGGAGTTGGGGGAGGGGGGAAAAGAAGAGGAGGAGGAGGACAGAGAAACCTTAATAATGAAGTAAGCAAACAGAATCCTAAGCTACATGTGCCTAAGCCTTTAGGATTTATTATTCCCAAAGGAGCAAGCTCTTGGCCTTATTGCAGTGGGGGGTTTTTATGGTTATTCACCCTGGTGATGCCAACAGAAATCCCATCAGGGCTAAACCAACCAGCCCTCCTCTGGAGGGGGAAGGGATGAGCTTCAGAGCATCTCTTCAGCCAAAGTCCTTCTGGGGAGCCTGGATTTTGTGCAATTTTGGCTGAAGGATGAAGGAGATGCAGATCAGGGTCTTTTCTGGGGGAAGAGCTGCAGATAGACAGCAGCTCTGAGCTACATGTCTGCCTTCCATTTGGCCAGCTGTCACCTGTCTCATGCCTTGGCAAGGAGTAAACATCTGACCTAGCAATGGTCCAGGACATGCAACCTTTAACTTAGCTGGGGGAGAATCATGGAGGAGAGAAGGTGATAGGTGATGTGGGAAAGGGGACAGGGAAGGACATGAAAGACTCTGAGGTTGTTGAGTGTGGAGGGACTTCAGAAAGGCTGTGTCAGGGTCACTGCTTTGGAGGTACAAGGATGTAGTCTGCTTCTCTCTTAAAATCCAAACTCCAGTTCTTCTTGGATGGTTTAGGAATGAATTCTATGTTGGGCTTTTGGTTGATTTTCTTGTTCTCTTTGTGCTTTCATGGAGCTCCTCCCCCACTTTTATCCAGTTACCCATGAAAAGTCAGTGAAATGAGACCTACTTAAATCAAATGTCACAATCAATGCTCGTCCCAGGCCACTCTTTGTGCCATGGGAACTCACATTGCCCTCAGGGGGAAGCAGGGTTAGGAGTGAGCTTGGAGCAAGAGAGCCAGGAGGAACTCATGGCTGAGTAGCTTGTGCTTCACAGTGCATTTGTCACCATCCTGCATCTCTTGGGTGGGACAGGGCTGTTGTCCACCTAAGCTCTGCAAGTGGAGGAAGAAGAAAAGGCAGCAAAAGGAGAAGCTGTGGCTTTATGTTGGAGATTGCATCTCTCTCCCATCCCTCCCCTCACTGCCTGCCTCTAAATCAGAGCTTTCTGTTCCCAGAAGAAAGCTCTTTCCACATTTCAATGTCTAAGGCTCAGGGTGAGATATTTCAGCACTCCCTGTGTCTGGAATTGGTCCAATTTCCATTTTGTGTGATGAAAGAAGAATCAAAATGTTGATATTTACATGGAAATGTCTTTATGCTTGCCTAGATCCCTCCAAAACTGCTTCTAAACCTCCACAAATATTTAACAGGAGGAAGTTCTCAGGATGGGGGTTACAGTTAGAAGTTGGGGTGCTTTTATTGCCTTTGAATATTTCAAGAGGACCTGTAAGAAAGGTGGTGACAATCTTTTTACCAGGGCCTGTTCTGGCAGGACAAGAGGTGATGGTTTTGTACTAGAAGAAGGAGGTTGAAGGAGGTGCAGGACCTTGCTGGCTGGATTGTTAGAGGCTTAGCATCATGTTATTCTTGCAGTTTCTGTTGAAAGGACTTAAGATATTGCTGGAAATGCAGTTCCATCCTTTCAGCAAGTTGAATTAGCATCAGCATGCAGAGAGGTTGTGGAGTCTCCTTCTCTGGAGGGATTCCAAACCCATCTGGACATGCTTCTGTGTGACCAATGAGATTTAAAATGAGAGAGGTGTCCTTGGTCAAAATGTGCAGGTAAGGAGGAGCTTCCCAAGCCCTTCAGAGCTCAGGGACCATTCAGCTCAGATCCCTATGTATTGGGGTTAGTTGTCTCTTCTTTGTGGTGTGCTCTGTGGAGTAAACCTCTGCTGACCATGGGCCTTGAGTTGATGGACACATTGCTTCCTTGCCCATGTGTTTTGCTGGCCAGACTCCATCAAAGCACAGGACTGAGCCTTGCCTAACAGATTTTGCTTTGCAGAGGGCTCAGTAGCCTGGAACAGAGCTGCCTTAGCCTCAGCTTCCTGGTGTCCTGATGCTTGGAGGTTCAGATTGAGCAGCCTCCTGCCTGCCAACAAAACAATGTAGACAAGTCCTCAGAGGATTGCCTGTTCCACTCCCAAATTCATGTGTAACTGCCTTTTTTTGACTAGGCTAAGCCCTTTGCTGTGTCACAAGCCATCTCATCTCCATGGCTGCAGCTGGGGGTGTTGGTCCTGTGCCAACCTGATGACAACCTTGACTGTGCTCCCAACACCTCTGCATGTTGCCTCCTTGCTCTAAAGGGAGAGCTTCTCATGTGTCTGCTGCATGGTGGGTCTCTGCTTCTCTGCCTGCACACCAGCAGAGATCACTGATGTGGAAATGAGAAACATGCTGGGGGAAAAGAAAAGCCTACAGCAGGGAAAAACCAAGTGGGATCCAGATCTTTAAGCTGAGAACAGAGGGAGCCTAGTGATCAGAGTCTGGCAGGTGTTGGCTAGTTGCACAGTTAGTCCCAGTGATGCAGAGAACTAGATTAGGAGAGGTTATAGCTTGTGTCTCTGGTCGTTCTGGACATTGCAAGAGCTGATGATCAGCAGATCTTTGGGGTTCAGACAGGAAAGGAGAACCATTCCACACCAGACTTTCCAGTAAGGACCCTTGCATATGAAGAAATGCTTTGTGCAGCAGTGGAGGAGCAGTGGAGTGATGGATAGCAGGGCTGGAAGCTGGGTCCCTGGGGAAGATACATATCTGGTTTTCTTTCTTTACTTCCTTCACCTCCTAGTTTTCCAGATGGATGTTTGTAGTTGGTGGAAGAATTTCACCTTCTATTCATCCTCCAACCTTCACCACCACCATTCCCAGAGGAGCTCATTTGTGATTGTTCTAGTGGAGGCACTACCTTCTCCTGTTACCTCATTAATTATCCCCAAACTTTCACCCTGGATATGAAAGACCTGATCCTCCTCTTGCAACCCCCACCTTTAACACACCTACTTCACCATGGATATCAGAACTGTTACCCAAACTTAACACTGGTGGGTGTGGGAGCAGAACCAGCTCCAAACCAACTTCAAACCACCACTGAGCCAACCAGAAAGAGATTCTGGTCTCCTTTCCTCTTTACCTGGATGTGCAGTGTGGTATGAAGGTCAGGTGAGTTGACACACAGTTAGGAGGAAAGTTCTTGCCATGAAGTTGAGCTGGTAGCATCTGCTGAGCATCTTTTGGGGTTTTTTTTCCCTCTTTTTATTTTAATGTCATACTTTCTCTCTTTCAGAACATGGAAAAGGTGCTGGTCCCTTCTGTCACCTTAATTGTAGGCTGTGGAGTCTCTTCGCTGACACTCTTGCTGTTGATTATCATTTATGTCTCTGTTTGGAGGTATGGCTTTCATTCTCTACTCTTCTTCTTGGGGAAATTAAGGGTCTCTTGACCTACCTGGATCCTAGAGGTTTTACTTTCCTGGTTTGGGTGTCTGGTGCCTGAGGAAGAACCCTTTGGTAATGAGTGGGTCCTGCAAAAAGTCATCCTGGTGGCTTAGCTGGCATGAGTCTTTCCTTTTAGTGCCAGGGAAATGAGGAGGAATTAGTGCCATGACCTCCTGTGCTCCCATTGTTCCCTTTGCAAAAGCCTCCTGCTGGTTGAGATGCCTTTGTAGACCCCAGAAAACCTTGGTCAGGGAGAAGTAGAGGTGCACTGCCTCCTGCCAGGCAGAAATGCTTCAAGATGTTCAAGCTGGGTCTTTGATAACATCCAAAACATCCAAAGAGTTATGTAAACATCTGGCCTGAAGAACTGACAGCTCTTTTCAGGAGCTTGAGGATGATAAACCACATGATCTAAATAACTCTCCAGCCTCTTAGCTGTGTTTTGCCTTGAAGCTTCAGATGCATTTGGGATTCCTCAGCCCATCCCATTGCAGAGAGCTCCTGTCCACCTGGAAGGAGGTCAGGTGTAACCTTAAATCTTCTCATTGATAGAGGCTGAAGTGATGTTGTAGTGAAGTTTGACTGAACAAAGAGCCACATTGCTCCCTGCCCCTGGGAGAAAGGTTTCAGTGGACTGCATGAGTTGGAGAACCTGAGATGTGCAGAGGATTCTCCTCCTATGCTGCATTGAGCAAGAGCTGAGTTTATTCTACAACACCTAAGCCCTTCCTAAACCCATGGCAAACATGCTGAGAGCTTCAGGACTCCAAGCTAAATAAAACAAAGGCAATCAGATCCAGGTGAATGAATGTCCAACTGAGATGGAGTGGTCCAGAGAATATATTGTTTGGGGGTATTATTGATGACCCTTTGGGGAGAAGAGATCAGTCTGAGGCTCTTCTGTTTGTCAAGTGCTTCTTCTTAGGAGCTAGGAAAGGGTGAATTCAGTTTGGAGTTGGGAATTGAGGGAACTTTTGCTACCTCTTGTTAGAGGAAAGAACCAAGAGAGTTCAAAAGGAGCCAAAATGCATTTTTTTCTGTTGTTGCTACTGTGAGAGTGCCTAGTGGCTGCTTAATTCTAGCAAGTGCTACAAGCTGAAGACTGATCATAATAACATTTATCTAGAACTCAGGTTTTTCCATGCCTGTGGTATCATTGGATCTGCTCAAGTCCTTGTCCTCTCCTGCTTTTCCTCAGGCTGGGCAGCACTGGGCAGCACTGGTAGGTGACTTACTGGTGTCACTGGTGTCAGGATCAAGTGGAAAGTTTGAATAGCAGAGTATAGAAGCAAGCCTTTGAGCCTCACCCTCTCTTTCCTACCAGAAAGAAGTTGAGGATATGGCCAACCCAGGTTCAGACATGAGGTTGAATCCTTTTGTAGCATGCCAGAGTCATTTGGAATAACATGATGGATTTCCTTCCAGGAGTGCTGTGCCCCTCAATATTTACTGTTATTGAGGACAGTAAAGTTAATTGCCTACCCTGTATAAAATATGCTCTTTTTAATGTCTCATTCCAGCCTTTGCCTTATTCCAATGCCCAAAACCATCAGCATGCATGGGGGAGGGAGGCTTGAGCAGTCATTTGTGAGCTAGCCAAGGATGGACATGCATTTCCAAGTGATCCTGAGACCAGCTATATCTTGATTAAAGGGCTCTCTACCCTCAGTCTCTTTGTGTAAATATTTGTACAGCATGATCAAGTAATCTCTACAACTTCTCCTTGGTGCTCTGACTTTGTTTCATTTCTTCTCTGTAGATCATGTTTTCATCTTATCTGAGCTTCACAGCATTCCTGTGCCTGAGCCCTGAGCACTCTGTCTGTCCTTTTGATTCAAGGCATAGCTGCTGGACATGAATGTGCTGTCCTTTTAATGTCCAACTATCTGAAAGAGGTTGGAGTGAGATGGGGTTTGATCTCTTCTCCTGGGAAGACAAGAGGAAATGGCCTCAAGTTGCACCAGGGGAGGCTTAGATTAGATATTAGGAACAATTTCTTCCCAGAAGGAGTTGTTAGGCATTGGCCCAGGATTGTCACCAGCCCTGGAGGGGTCTAAAAACCATCTAGATGTGGTCCTTAGGGTCATGGTTTAGTGGCATGGGGGTGATAGGTTGATGGTTGGACTTGATGATCTTGGAGGTTTCTTCCAACCTTAATGATTCTGCCTCAGGAGCATCCTATGGAAGTGAACACTATCTCCTGGCTCCCACTTGGTTTTGCCCTCAATGTCTGATAGACAGCAGCTGGAGAAATGCTTAGAAGTGGGGTCAGCAGTATCATTCCAGCTGTTGTTGCTAAAATACAGGTGCCTTTTCACCATGCAGGGGAGAAATTCCTCATGCCCTAGCTGCTTGGTCTTCTGTGCAGAGCACTTCCCAGAGCTCAGCTGTTTCAGGCAGCTTTGGCTGGGATATTTCCCATTCAGACCTCTGGACAAAGGCATCTGGAGCATGCATAGATAGACACAGCTTGAGTATGAAACACTTGTGATGAATAAGCTCACTGAGGCTGACAAGCTGGAAACTTTCCCAGAATTTTGCCTAGCTAGGGCTTGTTTATACATGGGAAGCAGAAAGAAAGGGTAAGGGGAGGGGGTGGGAGAAAGAGGGAAAGGGCCAGGGTAAAGAAAAGAAGGCAGAGTAAAAGGGAGGTGATCCCAGTGTTGGGCTGCATATCAGAGAGGACATTCATTTACCCTCTACTTCCTATTCAGAGCCCCCCCAAAACTGACTGCTTCTTAGTGGCAATGGCCTGAGCTGTTGGATGCAAGCAATCACTTCAGCCACAGCCAACTTGGCACTGCCTCCTTGCAAACTGGACCTTGCTTCTGTTTGACGGCTGTTGGTGGCCTGGTGGTGGAGTCTCTCCAGTTCCCAGTAGACAGATGGCTGCAAAAACTCTGCTGCAGATGGTGTGTCTCTAGCCAGAGAGAGAGTTCAGTGACACAGTGGGCCCCAGAAGTGGGAGTGACCTTGTCACATCTCAGCAGTGGCTGTCCTGGATCACAGCCGGAGATGGGATCTGAGTGTGGGCCACGTGCTCCAGCACCCCTGTGGCTAAAGAAGGCCAACTGAAAGTCTTTAAAACTGACATGAGAATGAAATTGGGGAGAAAAAGAACTAGTCAAGGGTCAGGCCAGGTGAAACTAAAGGCTCAGAAGAAATGAAATTCCTTTGGACCACTTTTCTCCAAGCTTTGGTTTGCACAAGCCTTTTCAAGCAGCTCCTTGCCAGAGTGGTGGTTCAGGAGTGTCCCTCCAGGGTGTTTCCTATCCCTGAACTCATTGCCATTCCACAGCCTCTGGAGTCAGTGACCTTTCCATAGCATGGAGATCAATATTTGCTATTGAATGGCTCTTCCACCAGCCCATCAGCATGTGGGGCACGGCAGAGCTTCACCACCAGCATGGATGAGTGCTGTTATCGCTCTGTCAGGGCAAGCTTTTCTCACTCCCTGCCCATCAGAAGCCTGGGGATTGATTTAGTGGTTGTCAATGAACTCTCAAGGGGCTTTTAACACTTGCTTTAAATCCAGGAGCTTCTGCCTCTGCCAGAGATGCTGAGGTACTCAGTGACCCTGCTGGGAGGTAGCAGGGATGAGTAAGTGACTGCATGGAGAAGGATGTGAGTACACAGCAGAGGTAGCAGGAGTGACTCAGTTTGTGGAGAGGAAGGGAGTGTAATGAGGACAGAGAGACAGACTCTGGGGCTTTCCCACCTTCTCCATCTGTCTCAGTTTGCACAGGGCTTCCCCACATCCTCCAGGACCCAAACCTTCCCAGCAGGTCTCTGAGTTTGCAGTGAGTTTTCCCTTGCTTTGGTTGTACAACGTGACTTGAGAAGTAGGTAGACTCCACATATCAGCCAAGGGTTAGCAAGATACTGCCTTGAAGTAGCTTTGCCTTTGCTGGAGATGTCTCCTCTGGCAAAACCTTGTGTTCTGCAGTTCTAGTTCTGTGGTTTAAGCTCTGTAGTTCAGGCTCTGTGGTTCAGGTTCTCTGGTTCAGGTTCTGTGGTTCAAGCTCTGTGGTTTTCCCCTCTCTGAGATGAGTTCCTGATTCCTTTGCCTAGAGGATCTGGATAGTAATGATGATTTTTTGGTTCTCTGTGGAGCATCCTGTGCTGGAGAGGAGGAAATAGAAGGCAAGAACCCAGCATGGCAGGAAGCCATCTCAGCATAATGGGGAACTTCTGATTGAGCTGCAACATAATCAGGTCAGGCTACCAGGGAGGACTATGGAAGCATTGCCTGGGAATGTAGGATTGAATTAGGAAGGTCAGACCTCAACTGCATTGGAAACTGGGAAGGGATGTGAAAGGCATCAGGATGGGTTTCTGTAGGTGTGTCACTCCTAAAGGATTATCCAGGGAAGTGTTGACCCAGTGGAGAAGGAAGTGGGAAAGTTACTCAGTGCCTCCTTTGCCTTGTTCTACTAGGAAAGTTTGTTCCCAGGCACCCAAATCTTTGTACCCAGTGGCAGAATCTGGGAAAGAAAGTCCTGACCACTGCTAAGGAAGAGAGAGATGAGGACCAGTGAAGTAAGTTTGACATTTGCAGGTCCAGGGGACCAAATAGGATTCATTAAGGGCATTGAGAGAGCTGGCTGGTGTTCCTCTAGAACTACCATCATCTGGGAAGGTTCCTGATGGCTAGAAGAAGGCAGATGTTACACCCATTTGGAGAGAAGAAGGTGGTGTGGATTTGGACATTACCAAGGTCTTTAATAACACCTTGGTATCCAGAGCTGGAAACTCTGCTCTGGATTAGTGGCTTCTAAGGTAGCTTAACTCCAGCTGGAGTTCAGGCAGGCTTAAAGGGTAATGCTCAAAGGTTTGAAGCCTCATCAGGAGCTGGTTCCTAGTTGCATCTGACAGGGGTTGCCACTGTGACCAGTCTTGTTTCATGTCTTCTTTAACAACCTGGAGGATGAGGCAAAATGCACCTTTGTGCTGCTTTGTGGTGGATACCCAAGTAGGAGAAGTGGCTGCTGTGCCATTGAGGAGGACCTCAGCAAACTGGAGATACAGGTGGGAGAAATGGGACAGCCAAGAGATATGCACAGCCCTGGACTTGGGATAGAGTAACCACAGGGAGTAGGATGGGCTAGGGGGGGAAGATCTCCACAGGAGAGACTCCTAGTGAGCAACAAGCTGGAAATGAATCAGCAGTGCACCCATGCAGTGATGAAGGCCAACAGTCCATTGGGCTTTAGAGGCAAGAACAGAGCCAATAGCCCAAGGGAATTGATTTTTTCCCCCTCTGCTTGACACTCTTGAAGGCCACCTCTGGGAAAGTGTGCCTAGTGTTGGACTCCTCCTGCACAAGAGATGTCAGCACATTGGAGCAAGTGCAGGGGGTGTTTAAGGAGCTGGAGAACATCATGTGAAAGGAGGCACAAGGCTTGATGAGCTTGGAGAAGAGGAGTCAGAGAGAGGTCAGAAAACTTGCAGAGGTATGCAGTGAAGGGTCTAGAGGCACCAGCTGCAGCAGGAGTAAATCCAGCTGGATAGAAAGACATATAATCCTTCACCATGAGAGCAGTTAAGTGCCAGTAAGAAGTCACCCCAGAGAGGTGGAGACATTTCTGGTCTTGGTGGGTTTCCAAACTTGCCTTACAGTCACATGCAGACTATACTTGTGGTCAACTCACCTCTTACCTGTTTTGCTTGCAAGGTGGTTGGATTAGATGACCTTTAAAGGTCCCTTCCAAGCCAAACCTGTCTGTTGGTTCTGTGAAAGGAGACTTTGAAAGTGCACACTGATGCCAATTGGATCTTGGTCTTGCTACACAGATTTATTACATCTCATTCCCACCAGGACAGAGTCCAAAGCTCCCTTTTTATCCCTAGAATGCTGCTGACTGGAGACCTGATGATTTACTTCACACAATCAAAGCATAGCCAGCTTGATGGCTCAGTACCCTCCAGCCACAAATGGAATAGGATGCAGGTGATGCACAGAATTGTGTGGACCCCAATGAAATGGGGAAATATGGGAGCAGATTGGCCATGGAAAGGAACCAGGGGCTTGTTTTGCAGCCAATCAACCCAGTTTCTAGCTGAGCTGGAAGCCAAAATTTTATAGTCTGTTCTAGGGTTGGGTGAGTTTTAAGGAAAACTCCCTAAAAACCAGATTTCCAACAGGCAACCTATTAGTCCAAGCTCCTCTGCATCAATGACTTTAGCATCCAGCAAATCATATCCCCAATATTCATCTTTATCTGAAGGTAAAACTCAGAGGCCACTTAAAAATCAAGGGTTTGCAGTCTTCAGTAGATCTAAAGCCCAGATTTACCCTTGGCAGAACACAGATGTGCAGTAAACATCTCCTGCCCCTCCCCTCCCTCCCTGGTGAGAAGCTCAAACCTCTGCAGCCAAAGCACAACCAGCTTGCTCCTGCTAAAATTAGTTAATGAAATTAAATTCCCAATATAAATAGTTGATGTGCTGGAATATAGGAAATAATCCTACATTAGCCTCCAGGGATGAGCTTGTTGATTAATAGATCTGGTTCTAATTTCTATGAGCATCAGCATCTCCTCTTCACTCATCTGCTCTTCAGGCAGGGCACTTGCTAAACCTCTGAGGTTATTCCCTTGGCTGAAGTGTTGGTGTGGTCAGGTGCTGAGTCAGCCCTTGAGGACTCAGCCTTTTGCAATTCCCTTTTATTAGGGAGAGAAAAATGCCCAAAACAAAACCCAACCAAAAAAAACAACCCTAACCTGTCCTCCCTGGCCACTGGTTGGAATTTATGGTCATGCACAACACAAGTTGCTGCTGAATGCAAACCTGAAAGGACCAATTTCTGCTTCCTGCAAGGTGCTGAAGGCAACAGCTTCCTAACTTGGATCCTTAATATCCCAGAGCCACAGCTGCACTTCCATAGTTGACCTAGTTTTGAGAAATGGTAAACCCCTCTCCAAAAAGCTCCCCAAATACTCTTCCCTTCAGGGTGGGTTGTGAGCTGAACACAAGGGGAATGCTGAAACACAAACACCTTGTTGTGGAGGTGCATGCATTCATAATCTGCTTTCATCACCAGCATGTCTGTGGCTCTTCTTCTTTGGGAATCTTTCCATGTGGTGCCTCTATGTTTCCTTTCAAGCTCCTTTTCAAGTCCCCTTCCAAGTAAGCAGAGCTGAAGACAACTTGCAGCATTCTACTGTTCCAGGAGCAGCTCAGACTAAGGACCAGCTAGCCCTTAGTTTGTTGGCACTTCTTCAGGAGGGTGATGAGGCCATGAGGGTGGGGAGACACTGTCACAGGTTGCCCAGAGAGGCTGTGGAAGCCTCATCCCTGGAAGCTTTGAAGGCCAGGCTGGCTGGGGCTGTGGGCAACTTGCTCTAGTGGGAGGTGTCCCTGGCAGGCAGGGGGGCTGGAAGTAGATGATCTTGAAGCTCCCTTCCAACTCTGACAGTTCTAAGATCCTTTGAGTCTATGCTCCTAACTCCAACCTGTTAGGGGAGGATGGAAACATCTATGAGCTGAGCACCACACCCAAGCTCTCCCCTTCCCTTTCAATGAACATCCAAGATCTGCAGGCAATGGGCAATCCCTTCCCATGGCTTTCTGGAGATCCTGGCCCAGCACAAGCTACACCTGGTGGATGTTTTTTCAGAGGTACCTTCCTGGAAGTTGTAACACAGATGGATCTCCTTCCTCCCTCCTCTCTCCCTCCAGGTACATCCGCTCCGAGCGCTCGGTCATTCTCATCAACTTCTGCCTCTCCATCATCTCCTCCAATGCCCTCATCCTGATTGGACAGACCCAGACCCGGAATAAGGTAGGAGGAGATCACTTCAGCTTTGCTTGCTTGCTTGCCTGCTTGCTTTCCCCCTGATTTAGCACTGAAATAATCCATTCCAGGCAGCTCTTCCTCATTTCTTGTTCCTTTTCCCCTCCATCTGTTCATTAACCACATGTCAAAGACAGAAGGAAAAAGCAGGTTTCAATTTTCTCTCTTGCTCCCTCTCTGGGATAATTTCTCAGCATCTTCAGGGGCTTTGATTCAAACCAATGTGATATTTGGGAGTAGGAAACCTGGGGATTTGCAAGGCTTTAACCATTTTGTTTTCCAGATAATGCAGAGAAAGGCAGATTGGGAAAAGGCATTGAAATAATAACAGCATCTCAGCTTTGCATTTGTTTCTCCAGCACCTTTTAGACTCTGAGCTTCAAGCACTTGGCAGATGTTAATGAGTATAGCCATAAAATCACTGAGTTTGCCTAGAGAAGAGCAGGCTGAGGAGGGAGCTGATCAATGCTTCTCAATGCTTCCTGGGTGGGTGGCAGGAGGCTGGGGCCAGGTTCTTGTCAGTGGTGGCCAGGGACAAGGACAAGAGGGAACAGGCACAGACTGCAACAGAGGCAGTTCCATCTCAACATCAGGAAGAACTTCTTTCCTTTGAGGGTGCAGAGCCCTGGCCCAGGCTGCCCAGAGAGGTGCTGGAGTCTCCATCTCTGGAGACATCCCAAACCCTCCAGGACCCCATCCTGTGCAACCTGCTGTAGGTGACCTGCTCTGCCAGTGGGGTTGGACTGGATGATCTCCAGAGGTCCCTTCCAACCCCTAACATTCTGTGATTGTGTGTGGAGTTTGGGGAGGGTTAGGAAGCACTGCCAGATGTGTTGCAGAGCCAGGGGCCACGAGAGACTTGCTGCACATCACAATGTGACTTGAGAAGTCAAGACAAGATGTACTGTGGCTTTTCAAGCCACGTGTCCTGGTTGCACTTGTGTGCCCTCCCACCTTACAGACCCAGCTGGAGAGGCATGTGCTGCCTGCATGAATTTTCTCCAGCTAAAGTAATTTCTGTTTTTCCATTGGTGTCTGGCATAACAAATCACTGCTCACCTCTGGCAGGAGGAAAGGCTGAGAGCCCTGGGGCTGCTGAGCCTGGAGAAGAGCAGCCCCAGAGGGGAGCTGCTCAATGCTGAGCAAGAGCTGAAGGCTGGGGGCAAGAGGCTGGGGCCAGACTCTGCTCAGTGGTGGTGCCCAGGGCCAGGCCAAGGGGCACTGGGCACCAATTGGAGACCAGGAGGTTGCAGCTGAGCAGGAGGAGAAACCTGTTTGGTGTCAGGCTGCCCAGAGAGGTTGTGGAGTCTCCTTGAGAGAGATTCCAAAGACACCTGGATACAACCCTGGACAACCAGCTGGAGGTGAACCTGCTTTAGGAGAGGGGTTGGAATAGATGATCTCCAGAGGTCCCTTCCAACCCCCAACCTTCTGTGATCCTGTTTTTCTGTTGTACATTTTCCTACCTCCCCCAGTGCTCCACACACCCTAGCTGCATGCAGCAGCAAAGTGAGGCCAGAAGCTCACTCCTCTCCTGCTGCTGCCAAAACCACAGTCAGAAGTCAGAATTGAGTTTTTAATTAACAGTAAGCAGTGATCAGCCAAGTTTGGGGTGGGGTTTTTTTTTGTTGTTGTTGTTCTTTTTCCAAGCATCTAGTTTGGCAGCCAGAGCATGCTGTCACTTTTGGAAGCCTTTCTGCAGAGAAGCCCCAGGGTTTAATGAATCATGGAGACTCATTTCCATGGAGAGCTCTTTGGGTTAGAGCTAGGTTATGTTGTAGGAAAAGCTTTACCACTTGAGTCAGATGTGTGTGGAGCTCCCATGAAACATGTGCCCTTCAGCAATGAACTTTGCAAAGCAGAGCTTGCTTTCCTGGCCAACATGGAGAAAGGGTGAGCTAAGCTCTTGCTTTCCTTGGCTCTGTTGTCTGCAAGCACAAGTGTGTCCTTGGAGTTTCTCTTCATGGAATAAATCACAGGTTAGGGGTTGGAAGGGACCTCTGGAGATCATCTAGTCCAACTCCCCTGGCAGAGGAGGGTCACCTACAGCAGGTTGCACAGGATGGTGGCCAGGTGCCTTTGGAATGTCTCCAGAGATGGAGACTCCAGCACCTCTCTGGGCAGCCTGGGCCAGGGCTCTGCACCCTCAGAGGAAAGAAGTTCCTCCTGATGTTCAGATGGAACTTCCTCTGTTCAAAGAAACACTGAGCAATGCTCAACACAGCAAACCATCTCCTTTTTTACCCCAGAGCAGGAGGTAGACATCTTCACCCTCTCCTACCCCACTCCTAAAGCTTTTTCTCAGGTTACTCTGAGAGTGTTGACTCTCAGAGCTGTGAGTGAGGATTCAAAGCTCCTGGCTGGGATTGCACCAGGCAGATTAGCTCTTTGCACATACATATGCATGAAACAGCATAAATAGAAAGGTTATTCTTGGATTTCCTCTCAGCCATCTAGTAAACAGTCCCTGGCAGGGAACAGAGAAAGAAAACTACCCAGAGAAGAGGCAAAGGAGTGTAAATGAGGAATTTATTCACATCCAATTATTGATAATGGAGCATCTGAAAGCATTGCTGATTGATTTCTAATTGGAGTTACTCTGGGAGAAGTTCCACAGTATTGGTTTCCAAATTCTCCTCTGATTTTAAAGCCATGTAACCTCAAAAGGAAGATTCCACTCCTTGGGTTTGCTAAGGTTTTTTGAAGATGAAAGGCTTGGGAAAAGGCTGAAAAAATGAGAGCCAGCAAGGGCATGATAGAAAAGCAGATGCTGCAGGAGGTGGCCATGTCTCAGAGGCATGGCTACCTGCTGCAAGGCAACAGATTCCTCCTCTCAGAGGAAACCAAGGGCTAATGGCCTGGCAAGCTCTGCTAGATCTCTCTGCAGCAGCTTGGGACATCATATCCCTGTGCTTAAGCCTTCAGGGGAACTTTTCTTTCCCTTACAAGGAAGGAAAAACCTGCAGCAGAGGGAGTAGAGGCAAATAGGTTCCTGCCCATCAGCTGGCCAAGTTCCCAGCCTGGTTTCAGTTGAGGCAATGGCTTCCTGGGGACCAAGTTGAGATATGCAGATTTCTGTTGTGTTCCTCTCCTCTCTTCTCCTTCCCTTTCTATCCAAACTACCTGATTGAGGAAAAAGTTACCTGGAAAAATGT
Organism: Galbula dea; assembly: GCA_013399015.1. Taxonomy (NCBI): domain Eukaryota; kingdom Metazoa; phylum Chordata; class Aves; order Piciformes; family Galbulidae; genus Galbula; species Galbula dea. The sequence continues at coordinate 148,969 of VWZX01002526.1, read as the reverse complement.
ATCTCTGGTGTAAAATCAGAAAGCAAAAGTTTTCCTTCCTTTGTAGAAGCTGCTGGGAGTCTGAGCAGAGCAGGGTGAAATCAGAACAGGTCAATGAACAGTGTCAGATCTGAAGTTAACAATAAAACCCTCCAAAGTTCTAAGCTAAAAGTCTTGGAAAACACATTCCAGGAAGCATCCTGTCTTTGGAACTGGTTTAGGGAGGTCTGGTAGCTGATGAAGAGCAAGCAGCTTTGTAGGGTTCTTTTCAAGTGTGAAAATCAACTTGAAATGATCTTGGTGAGCTGTGTTCCTTGCACTGGGCTGCTTTGCTTTTAGTCACAGTCTCTGCTGATGTTGCTTTGAGAGCAGGCAGATAAAACAATGATAAAAGTGCAGGAGAACTCTGTGTTAAAAGATGCTGGTGGATGAAAAACAACAAAAGAGGAAAGTTCATTGACCAGAAGCCCAAAGTCCATGTTTCCTGATATAACTCAAAGCAGAGAAATTCTTCAGTATAAATAAACCTCTCCCACCCCCTGCCCTGAATGCCTTTAGCCATTTTATTATCATTAGTTTTATTGTTATTTTTATCCAGGGTCATTTTTAAAGTCTATTTGCTCTCTCTTCTCCTTGGGAACCACAGGACTTTCTCCCCAGCATTTTCTTCTCCAGTGCATTGATCCCCAGTCTCTAACTCACAGATGGTGGAGGGGAAGCCTGGCTCTGGCAGAGTTAAAGAGAGCAGCACCATTTTGCACCAGTGAAAGATTTGGCCTTGCTGAGTTAAAAACAAAGAGGAGCTTGTCAGCTTTCCAGTCCATCTCCCTGGCACTACAGGATTCTTCCTCCTAATGCATTTGCTACTACTTTCCCCAGTTTAATTTTAAATGGCTTAAGCTCCCTGCCTTTCCCTGGAGAAGTTTCCCCACCCAGTAGCAGAACTTACAGTATGAAATTTCTCTTCATGTATTTCTCTTTCTTTCTTCCTTCTTTTCTTTTTCTATTTTTCTCTCTTTTTCTTTCTTCCTTCCTTTTTTCTTCCTTTCCTTTTCTTTTTTCTTCCTTTCCTTTTCCTCCTTTCCTTTCCTTTTCTTCCTTCCTTTCTTTCTTCCTTCCTTTCCTTTCTCCCTTCCTTTCCTTTTCTTGCTTCCTTTCTCCCTTCCTTCGTTTCTTTCTCCCTTCCTTTCTTTTTCTTTATTCCTTCCTTTCTCCCTTCCTTTTTTCTTCCTTCCTTTCTCTCTTTCTTCCTCTCTCCTTTGCTTCCTTCCTCCTTCTCTCCCTTCCTTCCTCCCTCTCTCCCTCCCTTCCTTCCTTCCTCTCTCCCTCCCTTCCTCCCTCCCTTTCCCCTACCCACTCTTGCACAAGGACACACCCTTCATACTTCCAGTCCTTCCCATGGTGTCTCCCAGCTCTCAGGCCCTAACTCTTTTCCCTCAGAGATACTTCCCAGGTAGAGACATCATCTAAATTGCCTTCCTCTGATTTCATTTCACTCTTGCCAAGGACATGGTGCTTTGTAGACCTTTAGAGCTGAGATGAGCACACAGCTTCCTAACAGCTCCATCCTCCCTGACAACATCATGGCAATAGTTTGGGTCATTTGGAAAAGAAATCTATCTTGCTGGAGCCAAGAAAGCACCAGGCTGGGAGGTGGGCTCAGCCTTTTGGGTTAACCATGGGCTTGCCTTAGAGCTCATGATTAAAACCAGCTGATTTCCATGCAGTACTTAAATGCTTTGATCCTTTACTAGGTCAAAGCTTCTGGTGGAGACTCTCCCCTCCTAAAATGTCTTTTTGTATCCTGCTCTCCACCACCTCACCTTCCAGAGCCAGCTTGGGAATCACCTCCCCGTGCCTTCTGCTCTCCTCCACGCTGCTCTCTCTGCCTGCTGCTCCTCTCACATGTCCTCCTTTCCTCCTCTCTCCAGGTGATATGCACACTGGTGGCAGCTTTCTTGCACTTCTTCTTCCTCTCCTCTTTCTGCTGGGTGCTGACCGAGGCTTGGCAGTCCTACATGGCCGTGACGGGTCGGTTACGGAACCGCATCATCCGCAAGCGCTTCTTGTGTCTCGGCTGGGGTGAGGATCCTGGCTTTGAGGAGCACCTTCACTTGCCTGTGGAGCAGAGAGGGTCTGGCTTACAAGAAAAGCTTGCCAGAGGTTGCTTGCCACCCTTTTGAGAGTGTCAAGAAGGGCTGAGATGCTTAAAAGCAGCGTGAGCAGGTCCTGCCTGTTGCCCAGGGTCCCACAGACTAGATGTGTCGAGAGGGGTTGGGGCTTCAAAGGGTTTATTTGGGGTAGTTCCTCTAAGGTTTGGGTCTCTGTTGCTTCCTCCTTCTCTGCCTCTTGCTATCTCCTTCCATGGGCAAGCCAGAGTGAAGCAAGCTCTGAAATCCTGTCTCCATGGCAGCAGGGCCTCTCACAGCCAAACTGAGCCCGCTGCAGATGCCTGTAACGAATGTTTTCCTCCCTCTGCCTCTTTCAAATGTTTAATTTATTAGCCTTAAATGATGCATTCTGTAGTAGCAAACAAACACAAACTCCTAAACCTGGCCTTTCAAAGCATGTGCTTGAAAGGAGCAACTGAACAAAAAGTTGCTCAAAAGCAAGCAGGCAACAAAATGAAAGAGAAAGGGAGAGAGAAATGGTTGTGAGTCTGAGCTATATTAGTGTCTTGTTCTACTCCTGGAGTCTAGCATCTCACCCCAGGCAAGAGATTTCTTGATGCTTACAAAGCACCCTGATGTGATTTATTCTGGCATATCAAAAGCTGTCCTCCTTCCAGCACCTGCATCCCTTGAAGTGTTCACTGCCTAGGTTTTGCTTAGGGTGGGAAATAAATGCTGTGGTTGCAATGCAGTGTTTGCATGTGGAGCAGGAGCAGAGGCACAGGAGGGTAGAGCCCAGGCTGCATCTCTGTGTTCATGCATATGTATATACACACACCCCAACAGGCTGGGACTCTAGGAACATCAGGGCTCTGGAATGCAACAGACTAATGGCTTTGCTAGGTGATAAAAAGGGATATTTGTTGTTGTGGTGGTGGTTGTTTTTCCTGATTTCTAAAAGCTGGAACAGATGGATGTGTTAGCCAAGGGAATTTTGGATGGGAGAGGTTCACATTTGTAGTCTGTGCTGCTTTAAATAAAACCCCAACCCCCACCCTCCATGTGTAGAAGCAGAAGTTGCACTGCTAGGAGAAGGTAACCGTCTCCAAGCTAGGATGCTCTGGCTGATAAATGATGCATAATAAGCATTTGGAGTAGGGTAGGAGAAGAACTGAAGAACATCCTTGCCTGTTAAGGCAGCAAGAGGATTGCTGCTATTCAGCATCCTGCTTAGACCTCAGCTGTGGAGCAGGGATGAGTGGCACTTTGAAGAGGAAAGAGGCCAAAAAATATGGTTTAAAGAGCATAATCTGAAATAATTAGCACAATTCACTTTGTCATGGGCTGGTTCTCCTCCTTTTCCCTCCCCTCCCTTTGCATATTAGCATTTCTCTAAGCCCTTGTTCTGGATGTCTCTGCCAAGTTCTCAGCTGCTGTCAGCTGTGGCTCATCGAAGCTACACTGGTTTTCATCAGCACTGAAGTTTATTCCCTTGGGTTTGGGGGTTTTATTTCCTCCTCTTGAGTGTGCAATTTTCCCTTTCCAGAAAAGACTTTTTAGCAATTAGAATTTTGAGGTTAATTCCTATTTATTAAGAGAGACCTTTTTATTAAGAGTCTCTGGAAAGAGGTTGGAGAAAGGTGGGAGTTGGTCTCTTCTCCCAAGAGGAAATGGCTTCAGGTTGTGCCAGGGGAGGTTTAGGTTGGATATTATTCTATTTTTTTCCCTGAAATGATTGTTAATCCCTGGAAGAGTCTGCCCAAGGCAGTGGTGGAGTCATCATCCCAGGAGGAATTTAATAGCCAAGGAGACATGGGCTAGTGGTGACCTGGCAATGTTGGGATAATGGTTGGACTTGATGGTCTTAAAGGTCTCTTCCAGCTAAAACTATTCCAGGATTCTATGATTTAGGACAAACTGTCCCCTAGAAATAATTCAGGAATTCTATTTGGCCCCAGGAAAGAAGAACTAGATTTGTCAACCTTCTGATGACCATGTCCCAGGTTCCACAGGCACTTCTCAGGATGCTGCAGCTCAGGCTCTGAGTAGCTCTTCAGTTGTTTACAAGAGTTTGACTACACTCTTACATCCAGAGGAAATTTAGGTTGGAAAAGACTTTTAAGATCACTGAGTCCAACTGTGGTTAGACCATTAAGAGCTGTCCCAGGGTGGAACAGAGCAGCCTTTGGCTTCTCTACCATGACATAGCTACCACCTTGAGGAAGTGCTGCTTGTACTGATCCATTTTCAGCACAAGCTGAGGCTCCTAGAAACCAGTCCCTGTCAGCTGAGGAGTTCACAGCCTGAGTCTGTGTTGCTGCATAATTATCACATCTCAGAGAGGCACTTTGTGAAGAACAAGTTGCTATTTTGGATGGAGTCTTAGGCAACTTTTCCTCTTCCTCTTGCACTGAGGCAGCCTTCTGAAATGATCCTTGCACATGGGGTTTCTTGGTGTGCTTGCCACAGGGTGACATATTGGTGGCATCACAGTGAATGCAGCACCCAGGGTATGGCCAGATGAGGTGTGGAGGAGGCTCAGCAGGAGAAGCAGTAGTCAAGTAAGAGAAGGAAAGGGAAAGGAGAGGAAAGGAAAGGAAAGGAAAGGAAAGGAAAGGAAAGGAAAGGAAAGGAAAGGAAAGGAAAGGAAAGGAAATCCCTTCAGTCTACAGTGTCTCCTGCAGCCACCTGCCATGACCTCTCCAGCACACAAATTAGGGTCTTGTCAAGAAGCACTAATCCTAGCTGGCTACTGATCCTGATAATTCTTAATGGGATTTGCCCAACTTTAGCATTGAGACAGCTTAATTCATCATGTCACAAGGAAGAGGGCTATAAAAAGCCCCATGGAGACCTCTGTAGCTGAAGAACCAGATGTTACTAGCAGATATCCAGGCATTTCTGTAGGGGAAGAGGAGAGCTGGGCTGGGGTTAGTGAACCAGAGAAGCACCCAATCTCCTTTGTAGGTCCTTGAGCAGTTTATGGTGGCAGGGCTAAGAAGGATCAGAAGACTATTAGCAAGATGAAGTGGTTTTTGCTAGTTCTGATTGTGCCAAGACATTCAAGGACCCAACAACTACAGAACCTTTCAGGCCAATAACCATAAAGGTTGCACAATAACCAGCAAGTGAAGGTACACAGAAAAGGAGCAGGTCTCTGCCAAGAGAAGAAGAATCCTGGTTTGCAGACAGATCTGATGTTCTGATCCTCTTTGGCATTGTTGTTCAGAGGGCCCTGCTCTGCCACAAATCATGGACCCCAGCACTAGGGGACAGGTTTGGGCTAGGGAAATCTCAGTTTCCATTTCCTTTTCTGTCTCATTTTGGGTGAGATTTGAACTGAGAGTTTGTTAAACATGGCAACAGGGAAGTGGTTGGTGGCACCATCCCTGGAGGTGTTTAAGATGTGAAGATGTGGTGCTGAGGGACATTGGGTTAGTGGTGGACTTGGCAGTGCTGGTTTAGCAGTTGGATTTGATGACCTTAAAGGTCTTTTCCAACCTAAATGACTCTCTGATGATGTTCAGAACAAACATAGTCCTTAATCTCCTCCTTGCTAGCTTCTTTGTGTTGGGTTGTGGCTGAACATCCCATCTTCAGGAGCCACCCTTCTATATTCCTGACCAGCCTGGGTACCTAAGAATAAAATCAAGTTATTTTATGCATCTGCATGTTCTGCCAGTCCCCAGACAAACTCTGAGAGCACAGCAGGATATGAGCTTGATTAGAGCTGATGGCATTGACTTCAGCAGCAGAGGTAACAAGGGTTCATGCTTCTGCCTCTGAAGGTCCTGACTTCAGTCTCTGCCAAAGGCAGAGGATGGGACAGATGGTGCTAGAATACCACTGGGCAGAATGGGATATTATGATGTGGTTGAGTGGAAGAAAAGCTGCACCTCTGCTTAAATGACCCCTTTTCTCTTCTTTCCTTTCCATAGGGCTCCCTGCCCTGGTGGTTGCCATTTCTGTGGGATTTACTAAAGCCAAGGGCTATGGCACCGTGAACTAGTGAGTAAAGCAGCTCTTCTTCCTTCCTCTTCCTCTCTCACCTCCCATCTTCCCTGGCCAAACCCAGCCAGGACCCACACTGTCCTTTCCACCAGCTTTGCCTTCAGAATCTGCAAGACCAAAAGCTGTGCTGCAATGCCTCCAGCAGTTGAAATGGTCCCCAGCAGCTGAAATGGTCCCCAAAATGCTCTCATGACTATGTCCCCCAGAGGGATCTCAGGGTTTGGGGTTGGGATTTTTGTTACCACTGTGAGTGGGAAGAAAAAAAACCCTAATGGTGAGCATGAAATCCTGTGCTCAGCTGAGTATCAGAGCCCTGCTCTGCCTTAATGCTCTGCAAGAGAAGAAATGGGTGCTAATGCACTGCTCTTAGGAGCCAGAAGTGGCAGGGATGGAAGCAGCTTTGAAAGCCACTGGGAAGTCCCTTGTGGTTTATCAGGGCAGCTCTTCTCCTCTGCTTCACAGGGAGGGATAACACATGGCTAATATCTTCCCTTCCTTCTGCAAGATGGAAACATCAGGCCTCTGGCCATTGGAAATGCCCCTGAGCATGCCCTGTACTAACTAGAGACAAAGTTAAAAGAGCTCCAAGCTTTGCAACTACCTCACACATTTCTGCAATGGCCAGAAAGCAAGAAACCTCCTGGGAGCAGCTTCCACCCAACTGTATAGTCAGTTCCTAGGCCTTTAGCATGAGAGAGTGTTAAAGCTAGGTCTGAACAACCTTAAGTTTTGGAGTTCAGCTCTGGAATTACTGCTGTGGCATGCTCTAGAGGAGAAGTAAACCCAAAAGTGTCTCACACATAAATGTAAGAGAGCTTTTGAGCTTTTCCAGCAGGAAACCAGGGACATGGGGTGAATATATTCACATATATATATATATTCGAGTGCACTGCAGGGTGTTGGAGTGCCCTACCTGGCTTGGTCCAGCTGAAAATTGGTTTCATGCTTTAAAATGCACCAATGTGCAAATATAACAGCATTACAGTGGTGCTCAGCACCATTTCATGCTCAGCATCATGGCTCATGAACCCACCATGCCATCCACCCTTGCTTACCCCTTGCTATATGGAGGAGACACCCACTGGATCCCTCTCCACCAAGACATGCTGAAGCCAAGTCCCCTGAGCTAGGACAGGCAAGTCAGGACAGGTACAGCCAACACAAGCTGATGTCAGCACATGCTTCTGTGTGTATGGGTTGGAAGGGACCTCTGGAGATCATCCAGTCCCAGATCCACCTACAGCAGGTTGCCCAGGGTCACCTCCAGGTGGGTTTAGAATCTCTGCAGAGATGGAGAATCCAGAACCTCTCTGGGCAGCCTGGACCAGGGCTCCAACACCCTCAAAACAAAGAAAATTCTCCTCCTGCTCAGTTTGTGCCCAGTGCCCCTTGGCCTGGCCCTGGGCACCACTCAGAGGAGCCTGGCCCCAGCCTCTTGCCCCCAGCCTTCAGCTCTTGCTCAGCATGGAGCAGCTCCCCTCTGGGGCTGCTCTTCTCCAGGCTCAGCAGCCCCAGGGCTCTCAGCCTTTCCTCCTGCCAGAGCTGCTCCTGTGCCCTCAGCATCTTCCCAGCCTCCACTGGACTCTCTCCAGCAGCTCCTTGGCTCTCTTGACCAGGGAAGCCCAGACCTGGAGGCAGGACTCCAGCTGTGGCCTGACTAGGGCAGAGTAGAGGTGGAGGTGAACCTCCCTGGACCTGCTGGCATGCACCCCAGGAGACCATTGGCCTTCTTGACCACCAGAGCACATTGCTAGCTCATGATCATCCTATTTTCCACCAGCACTCCCAGGTCCTTCTCCATGGAGCTGCTTTCCAGCAGGTCAACCCCTAACCTGTCCTGCTCCATGGGATTATTCCTCCCCAAGTAGAGGACTCTACACTTGCTCCAGTATCTCAGCAGCTTCTGTATTAGTCTCTAACTTACCCCTGGTGGGACAGACCTGTTTCCCAGCTGTAGCCTTAGTTATACAAATACTTTGGCTGTTGCATTGGGGCTGCTTAATTTTGCCCATGGCTGAGGTGAGACCTGTAGCTGGCAGAGCTCTGTGGTGTAGTCTAGAAGGTCTCAGTGGAAGTCAGCTCTTTGCAGGACCAAGACAAAGGGCATCCATCTCCTGTCTTTGCTGTGGCAGGCTGACAAAAGGATCAGATGTTTTGCAAAGAGCTCTTTTGCAGGGAACACAAGAGCTGCTGTCAGTCAGGGAAGCAGTGCTTAGAAACAGGAGTCTGGAGCTGCTGAGGGTTGGGAAACCTTTCACTTACTCCCTTCCAGGGGCAATTTTCTCCAGGAGATCTGTGAAGAGATCCCTTGGCAAGTGCTGGGGAATCTCTTAGCAAAAGACAAATATTTCTGTGCCTTGTAGGCAGAAGTCTGAAAGCATCTGCCCTCCACTAGGACACTGCTGGAGTTTTGCTGTCTGCTTCCTCCTTCTTGGCTATCACTTTACCCTTCCCCTTGCTGGCAGCCATCACCTCTGACAGCCTTGGAAATGCTTCCATTAAGCACTGTGGCAGGGAGGTTAAGCAGTCAGAAGGGATAAGGACCAGTGCTTGGTGATGTGTGAACTTGCCTTCAAGAAAGCCTGATGCTCAGAGGGGAAGAGGAGCTGCCAGGGACCTGACATGAAGACAGAACCTTGCTGCACCAAGTCCTCATCATTAATTGGAGTGCAGGACTGTCAGCTCCTTCCTTTGGCTGAGCTGGTGGTTGGAAGAGACCCTGGGAAAAATATAGTGATCTCAAAATTGGGATGGAGAGGTGGAGAAAAAGGTGTGGGCAAGGAGTTAGAAGCCTTCCTGGTTCCTCCTGCCCCTTCTTTGCATTGAGGGAGACCTCCAGTTATTGGAGTCCTCCAAAGTTCATTCTAATTTCCTCCCTCCCTAGCTGATTATTTGTTTTCTTATTACAGCTGCTCCTCATAATAAATAATTAGGAAAATAATACAGATGGTTTCTGACAGAGCAACTTGCTATCAGGAAGAGATAAGTGATTAAATTAAAACATTAGAGGTTTCATTGAGAAGGAAGTTGCAGCCCTCCAAGAAAAGCAGTATGTCCTGCTTTCATTCTCAATTTAAAATCCTAGTTTTCTTCCTCTTTTCCCACATCTTCTCTGGCTTGGGATGAAAAAAAATACCATCTGTATGTATTTTCATTTGCAAAACCCATATGAGGCTGAGCAACAAAAGGGAAATGTTTCCAGGAAGGTTTTGTTTCCCAGGAGCCTCTGAAAGGCAACATCAGTTAGCTTCTGATGCCAAATGAAAACACACTGCTGAGGGTCCAAGGACCTAAAGGAATTACTGCAGGATGAGCTGGGTTAAGAGCTTGGAGAAGGTCCTCACTCCATTGTGGCTGCCTGCTCTTCTCCTGTGGTAGAGGCATGGTAGTTTACTGCTGAAACAGGATTACTTTATCCCATGTTTTCTTCAGGGTACTGAGATGTGACAGCATGAAACCTTCTGGGGAGGTTGCTGACACAGTGTAAATTTGCATCTTCTCTTGCCCTGAAGTTCCTAGTTTCTGTGTCCATGCTCTGAATTGTTGGATTCCCTTCCAAAAATGGAAGTGTCAGCTCCAGTGATGCTGTAGCTGTTGGTCACTGTCACAGAGTCACAGGCTGGCTGAGGTGGGATGAGAGCTCTGGGGGCTATCTGGTCACCAGAGGTGAAGGAGGGGCAGGAGCTGAGCTCTTCTCTCTGGTGACCAGGGACAGGACCCAGGGGAATGGCATGAAGCTGTGCCAGAGGAGGGTCAGGGTAGATATCAGGAGAAGGTTCTTCCCCCAGAGGGTGGTGGAGCCCTGGAACAGGCTCCCCAGGGATGCACTCATGGCACCAACTCTCCTGGAATTCCAGAAGCATTTGGCCAATGCTCTTAGCCACATGGGGTGACTTTGGGGTTGTCCTGTGCAGAGACAGGAGTTGGACTGGATGATCCTGGTGGATCCCTTCCAACTCAGTGATTCTGTGTGCTCCAACCACCCCAGGACCCCAAGCAGGGTCACCAGGAGTTGGCTGCCCAGGACCATGCCCAGATGACTTTTGAATCTCTGCAAGGATGGAGATTCCACAACTCCTCTGCTCATCCTCTGCCAGTACTGGGTCACTCTCACAGTGAAGAACTGTTTCCTTCCTGACTTGAATGTCAAACCTTGGGCTGCCACTGGGTAACTCTGCTTTCTCTCTTCATTTTCCAGCTGCTGGCTGTCATTAGAGGGAGGTCTTCTCTATGCCTTCGTGGGACCTGCAGCTGCTGTTGTTTTGGTATTTAAGCTTGGCTGAAAGCTTTTGATTTGTTGTTCTCTTCTAGCCTTTTCCTTGCTCTTTCAACCCAAGAATACCCCTCTTTATTTCCACTTTCTCCTTCAGGAATAAAGAGCAAAGTGTTAGAAGCCAAGACTCTGGGATGGGTTTGCTGCTGAAATATGCCTCAGCTCTCAGCCTTCCACCTCTGTCCTCTCTGGAGGCCCTTAGACATCTGGTTGATGTTTTTGACTTTGGGTGTTGCTCTATCTGGATGGAAGTGCAGGATGATGGTGGAAAACTCCTTTGGAAAGTGTTGGTAACTGGTTGCTTGCAAACCAGGCTGTGCCTCCACAGTCAGCATTTACTCCTGGTCTGTCCCAGATGTGCATGTGAGCAGCTTCCTTGCTTGTAGCTGAAATGGAGATCTTTGGGTGTCCTTTGTGAGCCTAAAAATATCATAGAATTCTAGAATTGTCAAGGTTGGAAGGGAGCTTCAAGATCATCTAGTTCCAACCTCCCTGCCTGGCAGGGACACCTCCCACTAGAGCAGGTTGCCCAGGTCCCCATCAAGCTTTGTCTTAAAAGCTTCCAGGGATGTTTGCTTCTAGTTCAAAGAGGTGGCATGCTTAAGGTGAACATTCCTAAACTGTGTCCCAGTAGTTCATCCATGGTGGAAGTCTCTTCTGTTGTCCTCTCCTCCCCCATGGCTCCAACACAACACCAAAGCCAGTCTTGGCCTCTTCTGACTGGAGCTGAAGGTGTCCCTCAAGGGGTGACATTTCTCTCATCAAGCTTCCTTGCTCCTGAAGCCTCACTGCTCATGAGAAATCTTCACTGTTAAGGTTCCAAGACTTAGAGAACTGCTGGTCCTTTAGGAAATGCCTCCTGCAGCAACTTCAGATGGGTTTAATGCTACATTTGAGCCCCCACATGCCAAGTGGCAGTTGGCAGTTTCTTTCTCTCCAGCCAAGTGGAGGAGCTCTCTGTCCCTGAAGGATCCCACAGGAATGGAGATGTTGAGACTCCCAATTTCTTTTTCTTAGCAGCCTTTTGCTTGTTGCAGTGCCTGAACAGAAGAGAGGGGTGGAGTGGGGTAGGGTGAGGTTGGGTGGGGTTAACTGCCCTGCAGCAGGAGCTGCTTTCCAGGAGAATAAGGACACAAAAGATCTTGCTGCTTTTGTTCTCACTGCTGTCATTGCACATCAAGCCACCTTGGTGCCATCCTTTCAGCACAGTGCCCAAGAGAAGGAGCCAGCAGTTGCAAAAAGCCAGCCAAGCTGGGATCAGTTAGGGCCTTGCTTCAGTGTGGGGCTGGGCCATGGAGTTGAGCCTTCAGACAGCAGTCAGAAAAGAGTCAGGATAAGCAGAAGTTCCTGCAGCCAGTCCTTAGATATCTGTAGGCACATGATAGTTGGATTTGCCTCAGTAATGTAGCTGCTGGGGGTCAGGATCTTCTTTCTAGGCAGGATAATTGACAGGAGCATTAAGTGGCTTAGTGCTTTCAGATGCCCCAACAACATCAGAACCAATAGCTCTGGCTCAGTGCTCAACAGGCAGCAGTGATCAGGAGGAAAGGAGCTTTGGTAGTAGCCAGAGTCAAGCTGCTGCCTCAAGCTATCTTGCTTTTGTTGTGTCAGCAAGAAGGGAGGTAATCCTTTGGCTTTCCTTTGCATTTTGGAAGGGTAGGAAGGACACAGGAGCCTGCTTCCTTTTGGCCTCTTAGTTTTCACTCCCCAGCAGAGCTGGAAATGGAGATGTCCTTAGAGAGAATGGAAATGGTTCTTCACACAGCTGATGTTAGGAAGTGGTGATGTGTCCCTGGGGCTTATCTGTCTCCATTCAGGACCTAGAGAGGGAGCCTAGACACCACTGGGCACCACTGAAAAGAGTCTGGCCCTGGCCAGGTTAGATTTGTGCTCACTCCTCCCATCCCATTCAAGCATCTCTGTACTGCAGTTCCCCTAGCAATATGTTTTCCCTCTTCTCTGTAGTAACCTTCTTCCTCCACATCCTCCTTTATTATCTCCACACTGGAAAAAGGCTTTTGGCTGGAAGAACATCATTCCTTAAGAGAATATTCTCAAGGTGGTTGAGCTGCAGCTTCAGCAGTCCTTGCAGTCAGTCCAGTAAGAGTGAGCAGCTGCAAAGATTTGGCCTTGGGTCTTAAAAGTCTGAGCAGCCTGAACCCAAAAGTTGTTGCAAGCAGTTCTACTCAGCTGGGGCAGGGGAAGGAGCCTGGTGACAGCTGCATGCAACAGGTTACAGTCATGGAATCATAGAAGGGTTAGAGTTGGATGGGACCTTTAGAGGTCATTTAATCCAACCCCTCTGCTGAGAGCAGGAACACCATCAGCTACATCAGGTTACTCAGAGCCCTGTCCAACCTGACCTGGAATCCAAACTCAGAGTCCTTATGGTTGGAAAAGACCTCTGAGGACATCATGTTCAACCATTAACCCAACACAACCATGCTCACTACTAAACCATGGCCCCAAGTACCACATCAACTCAGTTTTTGAACCCTCCCAGGGACAGAGGCTCCACCACCCCCCTGGGCAGCTTCTGCCAATGTTTGATAACCATCTTGGTGAAGAAATCCTTCCTGGTATCTAATCTGGATCTTTTTTGGCACAACTTGAAGCCATTTCCTCTTGTCCTAGCACTTGTTCCTTGAGAGAACAGACTGAAACCCTCACTGCAACCTCCTTTCAGGTAGTTGGAGAGAGTGAGAAGGTCTCCCCTGAGCCTCCTTTTCTCCACACTAAGCAACTCCAGACCCCTCAGCTGCTCCTCATAACACCTGTGGCTCTAGACCCTTCAGCTTCACTGCCCTTCTCATTCTTGAAGATGATTTAGGCAAATATATGGAGGCTTGGTGTAAGCAGACAACTTCTGTTGGAGTAGCTGTTGTACTCAGTGTCTCTTTGGATCACCTCTGGAGGGTCTATTAAACTCCTCAAGGCTCTCAGCTAACATGTGATGTTGCATATGTCTAAATTTGGCCTTAAACATCTCCTTGCAAGTCCCAGATGCAAAAGAGCATCCAGCAGATCATTCTACCAACAGCAGACCTTTCCCTGCCAGCAAAACCAGTAGAGTGTCTCTTGTTTTCCACCATCAGTGCTGTGCCTCCATGAAGAGGATGATGCTCACTTGTTCACATGCTGAGGTTGCTGAGGTTTGGATGAGGTTTGTAAAACAGATGCAGCTGGCAGCAGTGCATGCAGGCAGAAAGGCTCAGGGAGAAGGTCCAGGTCACCTTGCAAGACCTCAGCTCTGCACAGTCTTTATTTCATGATGAATTTTTATCCCTGATTGAGACATCCATGCTCTCACCCCCAAAAAAGCAGACTGAAGGACTGCATGCAACAGTCCTGCCCATGTCTAGCTGGTTCATCTCTGTGCTGTGCCACCTCCACTGCCTCCCAAGTCTCCCAGATATTCCACCCTGGTAGCTGATGTTCTCCACACTCCAGTGCCTCTCCACCTCTTCTTTGGAGAGCAGTGGTGCTGGCTCACCAAGCAAGGACCATGACAAGCTGTCTGCACCACAGAGTCCCATCCTTGTAGGGCTGCTGTTTTGGTAGCACAGGCTCCAGAAGGCACTTTTGGAAGGAGCCAATGTCCACACACTCCTTTTTGTTTCAATGACCCTGAAATATTGTCCTTGTGCCTGGAGTTTGCCTTGCTAGACCTCAAGCATACCTCAGGCTTCAAACAACCCTAAAGCAATCTGAGCACTTCCCAGTCTTGTCCTGTTTCATGGAGACCTCTCCAATCTGCTGCCAGCTGCATTCTGCTCTCCTGAACTCACTGCTGCATGGCCAGGGGAGGTGGAACAGGGTGGAGAAGGGGACAGAAGGGGTGGTGGCCTGCAGAAGTGTGTGACCCTGTTCTACCTGGCTTCAGGAGAACTGGGAAGGATTTAACTTGCCAAATGTTAGGTTTGGTTGGGTTCTTTTTTTGTTTTTCCTCCTGTGCTAGCAAGTGTGACCCACTGAAGAACAAACCTGTGTGTTGTTTCTCTTTTGACAGGTGAACATGGTTATTGGCATTCTGGTTTTTAACAAACTTGTATCCAAAGATGGAATAACAGATAAGAAACTGAAGGAACGGGCAGGGTATGCCTTATCCATACCTCTAAGTAAAGAATGACAAATAAACCCCAAACCAAACCAAAACCCACCAGCCAAACACCTGAGGTTGTGATCAATAACCAGGAAAAAGAGATTGGAGAGGCAAACAAACAGCCCAAGAGCTAAACAAAGCTAAAAACACCCAAGCATTTGGTTTCATCTCCCTGCCTTGTCACTCAGTGCAGTAACAAGATCCAAGAAGCATCCCTGTGTTGCCATGGAGGAAGGTTTGAAGGTCATCTCTTTGTTCAGGTAGCTTCAATCCAGGCTGATATATCCTCCCAGAGGGTGGGGAGAGCAGAGGGACTCTTCTCATCACCTCCTGGAGACAGCAGCTGGATGGATCAGAGAGGGACTCATCAGTGCTGAGTGTGGCACGTGGCAGGGACTGTGTGACAGAGAAGTCATGTCTGAATGAGTGGCTGCTTGAGGGACATCAAAGGTGTGTGATGCTTCCAAGGAAAGGGTCTTTGGAGGTCTAGCAGTGAAGAGATTAGGAGGTGGATGGATCTGTAAAGAGGAGGACTGGTAAGTAAAGATTCCTCTTCTGCAAGCAAAAGTTTTGATGCCACCTCAGGTTCTTTGTCTTCTCCACAGTCCCCACCCCAACATCCACCCCTGAAACCTGGGGCTTGTGTTAACTGTTCTTCTGTGTAGTTTTGGGTTGGTTTTTGTTTGTAGAGCTGACTCCACAGTTCTTTTCACCCTGCTCTCACCAGGGGTCAGCTGGGGCAATAGCTGCAGTGCAGGGCTCTCTGTTGGGTTGCTACCAAACTGTTGGTGATGCCTGGTTTGTCACTGTCTCCAGCAGGAGAAGACCCTGCTTCATCTTTGCTTCCAGAAACAAGTCAGTAGCTTGCTTAGACTTTATCCCTCAGCTATGCCATGCTCCAAGCAAAGGACAGAAATGGCACCTTGACTCTCTGAGGCAAAACAAATGCACAGATCAGCCTGGCTGCTGCTCTATTCCAGCCTTCTGCCTGTTCCCTCTTGTCCTGTCCCTGGCCACCACTGACCAAAGCCTGGCCCCAGCCTCCTGCCACCCACCCTCCCAGCAAATATTGAGGAGCATTGATCAGATCTCTCCTCAGTCTGCTCTTCTCCAGGCTAAGCAGCCCCAGGGCTCTCAGCCTTTCCCCATCAGAGAGATGTCCAAGTCCCCTGAGCATTTTTGTAGCCTTTTTCTGTTCCCTCTCCAGAACTTCCCTGCCCTTCTTGAACATGGGGACCTGTCTTCTTGTTTGCTGCACTCCTAGGCTTGTCCACTGTAGTGCTGCAAAAGCCTTTGGCCCTAAAATTGGATCCCAAGAGGGTGGAGTAGAGATGAGGTTCAGTGTTGTCATTGCATTAGGGAGTAGTTCTGGTGGAAGTGGTTTTCAGTTGAGTGATGAGAGCAAAACTGAGAGTAGAAACAAGCTCTTGTCCAGCCAAGGAGGAACTACAGGCACCTGGTCAGGTTCATGGTAGCCATGGCCAAGTGACATGGTCCCTCCAAAGAGAGGAACCTCAGTGGATGAGCATGGTCATGATAATAAGAGGAGCTTAAGCATGTCTGGGTGATCAGAGCTGTCCATGGCTGCTGTGTCCAGCAGGGAGATGAAGAAGAGCTCTTGGTGCATTGCTTGGTGTAGCTGCTAAGTAGCAAGTGCTTTATTCTGGGTGATGCCTTCTTCACAAAGAGAGAACTCAATAATGCAGCTTGCCCTTGTTGGACACCCAGCAGCTGGTTATTGATCACACTCCTGGTTGTACTTTGGAAACCAACCTTACAAAGCAAAAGCAAAAAAAGAAGAAGTCATTTTTCTGATGTTCTTTATTTTTGTTTCTTTCTTTTTTCTCTTCCCCCCCCCCTTCCTCTTTCATGTCTGTGTGTGTGTGTGTGCAGCACTTTTAAGCCTTCTCTGTGCTCAATGATTTTGTTCTCCTTCTGAAGTGCACCCTCTGAGAGCACTTGTGTTTTTTTGAAGAGGTCTGTTGCCCCTTTCCCTTTAGCTAACTGCTTCTGGCCTGGGCTTGGGAACCGTGTTGGAAGGTAGATCTGAAGAGAATCAGAATGAGTAATGGTCTTGGAGATGTTTGGATCTGAGGAGATGGTCTACAGAAACCTGGTGTTTCCTTTAGCAGAGGCAAGAAGTATGGTTCAGTGTTGCCAAACCAAACCAAACCAAAAACAAAGGAGAAAGAACAACAAGAGGGTAAAAAACAAAGAGCTGTTGAACACTAAGAGGAGCCCAACACACACAGAAGAGCTTGGTTGGCACAAATAAATCAGTGCTAACACCCAAGGTGTGATAGGTTCTGCCCTATTGCTAGGTAGAGAGAAATTGCTTTGATTGCTGTTGATTGTCAGGAAAGGTTGACTTTTTAGCAGCAATGACTTCATGGCTATATCACAGAACCAGGCTGGAGAAAGCCTTTGGGGTGATCACCTGGAGAACGGCCCACAACTGCCCCAGCTCCTAGCTGGGCATGAGAGGAAACCATGCAAACACCTCCCAGCAGAACCTTCTCCATTCCTGGTTAGCTGGACCAAGAGTGTTTGAGTTCTGCTGGGAGAAGTGCTATTCAAATGAGCATTTTAATGTCAGACTCAGGAGCATTTCAAATGAATTCTCAGTGTATTCATCTAGCTTTTATTCCAGAAGCATTGATGTGGTCCTGCAGCCAGGGAAGAGGGATGAGGCTACAGGGTATGTTCAGAAAGGCTAATTTTAGCCTGCTGAGGTTTATCTCCCTAAGCTTCCTCTGTAACTGCTGGAGAGGGATGGGAGCTTTGTTGAGTTGTTCCAACTTGCCCCTTAGAGACCTTTATTCCTTTTCTCTCTCTATTGACTATAGAGAGGACTGGAGAAAGTTTGTCCCAATAGCTTGTGTGAGATACTCTCTGTCCAGGCTGGATTGTCTATGCATAGAGAAGAAAGCAACTGGGAAGATAATAACTACATTAAAATAAGAACAACTTCTGATTGCCCTTCATCATAGAATCAGGAAGGTTGGAAAAGACCTCTGAGATCATCAAGTCCAACCATTAACCTAACACTATCATGCTCACCACTAAACCATGTCCCCAAAGATGACATCTAGATGGTTTTGGAAGCACTTTCAGGGGTGGTGATCTGGGAATGTTTCCCCTTGGAAGCAGAGCTCCTGCTGTTGGGGCTGTGCATTGAGTAAAAGACTCTTCAATGAAAAGTAGCCAAGTGCAGGCTCCAGTGTAGACACCAGATGAGTCCAGGAGCTGTTTGTGGATACCTAAGAAGCAGAAAAAGCAGAATGAGATGAATGAAGGCACTGGCACCAAGGTAAATCTGCTGTGGAAATTCAATACCTTACCAAACCCATACCCCCACCAAGAACAACCCAGCAGATGAATGTATCCACAGCTGTGCCTACAGCTTCCATCTCCTGCTTGAAGACCCCCAACAGCAGCTCCAGTTGTGTCTTAGAGTGATCTTTTGGGCAGTTCTTTGTGGTTCAGTGTCCTTCATGTTTTTGCTGGTACAGTTTTCCATCCAATTCCTCCAATCAAATCTGCTTTCTTTTTTTGCTGCCTATCTCTGCCTCTCTCTGTCTCTCTGCTTATCTGTTCTTTGTGGCTTATAGGTCTGGGGATAAGCTGTTTTTTGGGGGGGGGGGTTGTTTTTGTTTTTGGGGGGGGATTTTTTCTAAGGGTCATGCACTTAATGCCTCTCAAGACCCACTTTACCTTTGGTTCAACCATTGTCCTCTCTGGATTTACACCATCAGAGAATCACAGAATCCTTTGGGTTGGAAAGAACCTTAAAGATCATTTAGTTCCAACCTCCCTGCCATGGATAGGGACACCTTCCACTAGACCAGGTTGCTCAAAGCCCCATCCAACCTTCCTTTGAAGATCTTTGAAGATCCCATCCTTCCCTAAAGACATTTTTCTAGTGACACAGGAGCTATTTTGCTCTGTGCCTAAAGGCTGAAGGTTTCTGTGGCATCCCTTTGCCATTCTTCTGGAAGGGAGTAGTGGCTTGGGTCACTGTAACCAATTAAAAGATCAATCAAGAGCCACTTGAAATTGAGCTACTAGGACCACTTCTAATACTGTGTTGGTGTCCATGGAGAGGTCCTTTTTTGTAGTGAGACTGATCACAAAGCCATAGAAGTTAAGAAATAATCTGCCAAGTGTCCTGATCCCTCTCCCAGGCAGGGTAGGGCTGTAAACCCCCCAAAATTTGGTACCTGCAGACATCACGCCTCAGCCATCACCCAAGAATGACCTTTGGGGGTGATGTTCATGCCTTCTCTGATACCAGGCACTGCATGTAGGTCTCTATGATGTTCTGTAGACTCCTGCCCCTTGTACCAGCAGCCCCCCCATGGCCTGGTTCTGCAGTTGATCCCATCCAGAAAACAGGGGAGCAACTGATGTGACTAAGTCTCAGGCTTCATCTTGAAGATGTTCTCAGCTCCAGAGGAAGATCTGAGAGAAGAAATATGGCCAAAGTAGTCAGGCAGTGCAAGTCCCTTCAGGGCAGGTTGTTGGTCTTGCAAAACACCCAGGCTTAGCTTCCAAGACATAACCAGCTCCATTTACATGTCCTTCATCCCATAGTAAGCAACCCATGAGTTGCTTATCTCCTGGTGTTGTCCACTGCCATCTGGGTGTCCCTGCCAAGAGGAGGATTAGCACACAAGGGCCAGTGGAGGAAACATCTGACAGTGTCCCTTGGGTTCCTTCAGGAGAGAAGAGAAGCAGACACAGCCCCCACAGCCCTACTTCTTGCCTTCTACTACACATACAGCCCTGCCACCTTTTTTGGAGCAAAAAGGCAACCCAAAAACCAACCCAAACCAAAAGAAAGAGGTGGAGACTGGGAGAGCTGGTTTCTCTTCCCCGGGTGCCAGAGAGAAACACCCTGAATCTGCCAAACCATTCACCAACACAGTTCCACCCTCTCCAGCAGCACCAACACATCTCTCAATTGTCCATTGGTTTTTTTTTTCCCCCCTCCTCCCACCCCAAATTTCCCCCATCTGGAGTGGTCTGAGTTGTTTTCTTTTCCTTCTTCCTGCCTGTCTTTCCGTTCTCGTTTCAAACTGGGTATGGTTGGTTCCTTTCCCTTCCTTTCTTCTCTTCTGTTGGCTTCTCTTTCCCTTTCCTTTTCAACGTTTGTGTTTCATGAGCAAAAGTGTTTTGGTTTGTTTCAGTCTTTTGGTTTCACTTGCAGTCAGCTGGCAGTGCCCCTTTACGGCATGACGCTCAAATGTTCCAAGTGTGGAGTAGTTTCTTCTGCTGAAGTTTCGGCCACAGCCACCAGTAATGCCATGTTAGTTCCTCTAATTTCAACTTCTTTTCTTTCTTGCCACCTTCTTTTATTATGATTATGATTATTTTTTGGGTTCCTTTTCATTTTTAATTTTTTTTTGGTTGTGTTTTCTCTTAAGTTGCTTTTGTTTCCCTCTTTCATTGCCCTTGCACTCACCAAGCCCCTTCTTTGTTTTCTCTCCCCATGTCCCTGCCCACCTCCCCACATCTCCAACTCACCTTGACTTCATCCTCTGGGCTATCAGTAGCTTAGGGATCCTACAACATTCCTGGAACAAAAGCTGATGGGGCTGGATCCTGAAAAAAGAACCAACCCCAAACTACTTTGTGACATGCCTAGGTTGGAGAATGAGAGCAACCCATGGAAGACAAAGGGATTCTTCATTTGGTGGAAGCTGGGTAGATGTTTAATGTCCCCCTTTCATGGAGTTCTTGGAGTTACAGTGGTTCCCATTCAGTTTGATGGTAGAGAAGGGCCTCAAACTCTAGCTTTGAGTTCTTTACTCAAGTAAATTCAAGTGTGATTTGAGTGAGTGGGTGAATCACTTCCAAGTGGTTTGTTTTCCCTCTTATCAAAGGTTAGAGTGAAGTTGAATACCTCTTAGGGCTGCAGGTCTGAGCTGATAGGTGTTGACTGCCTCTTTTGGAAGCCCTACAAACCCTTGCAATTAGTTCTCAAGATCTGAAAAGTGTTTCATAGCTCTGAGTTAAAGAAGTCAACTGCTGTTAAATCTCTCCTTAGATGCCACTGGAGTCAGTAAAAATAACAACTCATGAAAATGCCACAGCTTTGTACTGCTGGAGAAATTGTGGCTATTTATAGAGTTTGCTTTTTCCCCTCCCCCCCCAAAGGTTAAGGAGGAGAGAGAGTGATGAGGGAAGGTTTGTCTTTCTTTCTTCCCTTTTTTTTGTTGCTGTGTTATTAGCTACCTCATTTCCAAGTGATGGTCTATTTCTTTTTGCTGTCTAAAGGGAGAGGTATGAAAGAAGCAGGCTCAGGTCTAGACATTTGCAATTTAAGAACTCCTACCTTGAATTAAGCTAAACAAAACCAGGCACCTGAGTGCCCAATCTCAAAAAGGCAGAAGTAGAAAAGAAATGAAATCACAAAGTGTTTGCTTCTTCTTTATTATTATTATTATTATTATTATTATTATTTCCTGAAAACTGAACAGTTTACATGAAAGGCAAAAGGGGTTAAGGAATAAAAAGTACATTTCTGAGCAAGAGCCAGCTGTTGTTAGGAGAAGAGAACATTCAATCCCCTCTCTTGGAGAGAGCACTTCTGATGAGATGTAAAAAGCAGAGCAAAATCTCATTTCTCTCTCCCTGCTGAAGATGTTTCCCTACCTTTTGCAGCAGTGCCCAGCAGAGGTGGGGAGATGGCACTGCTCCAGGCACGTGTCTGGAATGGTCCATCACAAGGCTGGAAGTAGCAGGTCACTGCATTTTGGTTCCCTGGGACTGCAGGAGGATGCTAAACCAGCAGAAGCTTTACTGTTAATAAATTAGCCTGTTAAAAGAGGAGAAGTTTTCAGTTCATGGCATAAATTGATTTTAGAAAGCAACAGGATCTCCAATCCTCCTCCAGTGTTTTCTGATCTTCAGCATAAATCATATATTCTGATTCATCTTCAAATCAGGGGGAAAAAAAAAAAGGGATTTAAAATCCATATCTCCTAAATATCCTGCTTTTCTAATTTAAGTGGTTTGATGGAAATTGGAGGGCTCTCAGAAGAGGAGATTTCTTTGCTTTCCCAGCAGACAGAAGACCTGAGATGATCAATTACAGGACTGGTTTTGTTGCTTGTCCTGAGGTGTCCTATGCCTTTGTCCTTGCAAAGGGACCACTGAGTAATGCACAAGTTGGTTCCCTCAGCCTTTCATCTACCTTTGTCCTTCACTTCATCCTGCAGCTGAACTCTTTCTGCTTTTCTTCCTCCAAACCTATTAGAAATGAGGTTGTCAATAAGGCAAAGCCCTGATTCTGTTTCATGCTGCTGCCACCGTTCTGCTGGCCTTCATCCCAGACCTTGAATCAGCTTTGCCATTCCCTTTGGAAGTCTTGTCATGTAAATCAGATACCAGGAGGGTTACTGGCTCCTCTCTGACCTGGAAACAGCCAGAGGTGTCTGGTAGAGAGCACATCAAGGATGTTCCTGCCTTGCTCCTTCTGGCCTCGCTCATGCCCTCTCCAGCTTACCTCCCATAGGTTTCAGAGGCTAGTTTCTGGGGTAGCTTGGCATGAAAGGATAGATCCTATGGCCTATTTTCCTTGGCTCTTAGAAATCATAGAAATTTAGAGCAACCCTAACTGTTCCTGAGAGAGGAGAGGGTCAGAGAAGGGATGTGTGGCAGGGGGGAAGCATGATGAACCACTGATGGGAGAGCAGGTAGCAATTGTAGCAGAGGTGGGACAACAGGCACTGGAAATTGTGTGCAACTTCTTGACTTGGGAGGTGATAAAAAGGGAAGTTTTGGGTGTCTAAGGGTCAGTTAGACTTGGCAGATGTGGCTTAAATAAACCCTGCCCTTCGGGTTGCTCTGGAGGAGGTGTTGGGCTTATTTTGCCATAGAGACACCTCTGTTTCCATGTTTCCTTCCTTGTATTGCTGCCTGCAGGACAGTCTCAGCCTGTGAAGGCTGCCTTGGAGTTAAGTTGTCTTTGCTACCTGTGAAGAAGTTTTATCTGAGACAGGGGAAAAAAACTATCTCAGGGGCAAGTCATTTCTTTGTACTGCCTGGGAAAGAAGGAAGGAGGGAAGGAAGGAAGGAAGGAGGGAAAGAAGGAAGAAAGAAGGAAGGAAGGAGGGGAGGGAAGGAAGGAAGGAGGAAAAGAAGGAAGAAAGAAGGGAAAGAAGGAAGGAAGGAGGGAAGGAAAGAAGGAAGGAGGGAAGGAAGGAAGGAAAGAAGGAAGAAAGAAGGGAAAGAAGGAAGGAAGGAAGGAAAAAAAGGAAGGAAGGAAATATTCCTGCCAAACAGTGCATTATAAACATGGCCTCTCTAGTTTTGACCTTTTGGCAAGAGACTGGCTCAAGACTAAGGTCCTGACAGAGTCTATCCTTCTTGCAGACAACCCATTCCAGAGTCATAGTCAAGGAGTCCTCATGAGCCCTTTCATGCATCATCCCTCTTAGATCATCAGAAGCTCATGAGTCAAATCTCCCATCTCAGGATTTGCTCTTTTTCTTGGCTCAAAGTCATTTCAGGACATCTGAGATGTCAACTTTTCTGCCCATATTGTAGTTCCAGGACTAATGTTCATCATTATTTCTCTGCATGGCTGGTTTTATCAAGGAGACTGTTCCTCAGGAGAGTCTTGTCCTCATAGTTTAAAGAATTTGAAGTTGTAGCCTTGCCTGGGGATAGGACTTGGGCTCTGCAGGTCCTTGCTTGGACTGTCAAAGAGCAACATCCCTTCTTAGGGATGAAGAATCAAGCAGTCTGCCCATGGCTTCATTACCTGCCTGTTTCATTTAGAGGCCCTTGATTTCCTGTTCCCCTAGTGGCATGATTCAGATGGCAGCAGCTGAGAGAAGAATCATTTTTTTGGAGAAAGCAGAAATAATATCTAGTGTTTCTGTGTTGCCTGTGCATGGGAAGAGCATCCAGAGGTCTCCCTCTTCTCTAGTTCCAGATTGCCTGTCTTGGTGATGTGGCCATTGAGTTAAAGGGAGTTCCTCTAAAACTGGCCCTAAAATTGGGGCAAAACTCCTGCTTTTAGGAGGAATACAGGTTAGAGGAGGGATAAAGCATGAGAGAAGGAATAAAATAAATCCCAGTACTGGGGTTTTCCTGTAGCAGAAGTGCTGTGGTGCAGTAACACACTCCTCAGAGCAGTGGAGCAGTGTGGAATCATAGAATGGTTTGGGTTGGAAGAGACCTTTCAAGGCCATCTAGTCCAACCCCCCCTGCTAAAGCAAGGTCACCTTCAACTAGATCAGGTTGCTCAGAGCCCCATGTGCAGCATGTAAACAGCCATGTCCTCTGCATTGAGCCCAGCTAACATCTCCCTTTTCAGAGCTCCTCTGCAGGATCTGCTTTCTGAGTGATAAACTTAGTTTTCCTTTGGTTGCTTCTTCAGCTTATGGTAGTGGCTGCCCTGTCAGTGTTGAGTAATGAGAAGAACTGAGCATTTATCTCTTCATAAAGACCCTTTCCACCTTTGTTGGCATGTACTGTGTGTCCCCCTGCACTTGCTTCTTGTCATGGTACAAGCTTCTTAATCCTTCTTCATGTAGATCTTTGTTTCCAAAAACACCTCTGTTTCTTTTCTTTCACTCTTTCCATTGCTGTCCTCTAAGTGCCATCAGTTTCTCCTGCTTCTTTTGCAAAGATGAAGACCCTCAAGGCTGCCAGCTAGCTAAAGAGCAAAACCACAGCTAGGTTTTGGCATTTTGACCCAAGTCCATCATCTGCTTGTTGCTAGAGTTGGGTCTGCTATGTGCTTTCATAAGGCTAAGTCTTTGCCATGCTAGATAAGGCTGTGGACAAGGTTATCAGGTGGCCACATTGTCACACATCCTTGTAATGATATTGGGTATATCCCAAAGTCATGTCCTGCCTCTAAAATGCAGCAGTAGCATGGTGTGGTGTGGTGGAACAATGTGACACTACAACTATACTGCTGAGGAACCATCATCATGCCCTGGTCCTCATAAACCAAAATCATCCTTCCACAAGACAGTGGTAATGACCTTCCCTTGCTATTGCTGTCACTCATCAGGGCTGCTGTCATGTCTGGCATCTGCCAGCTAATGCCTTTGTCTCAAGCAATACAAATCCTGGATTCATTGATCATGGATAATCCATCCTGAAGAGTCATTGGGTACTCACCATGTCATCATATAACCAATCACCATCTCCTTGCACATCCCATGGCACTGTGACATGAAGTTCCTCAGGTCCTAGAAGTTCTTTTGGAGCCTCTGAAGGATGCAGAGTCCCTCCTTTGAAAAGGACAGGTGGAAAGGTGGGAGAATCATAGAATCCTAGAACTGTCAGAGTTGAAAGGGAACTTTAAGTTCATCTAGTCCCAACCTCCTGCCTGCCAGGGACACCTCCCACTAGAGCAAGTTGCCCACAGCCCCAGCCAGCCTGACCTTCAAAGCTGCCAGGGATGGAGCTCCCATAGCCTCTCTGGGCAACCTGTGCCAGTGTCTCCCCACCCTCACAGGGAAGAACTTCCTCCTCACATCCAATCTAAATCTCCCCTCCTCTAGCTTGCATCCATTCCCCCTAGTCCTATCTCTACCTGACCTCCTGAACAGTCAGTCCCTCCTCAGCTTTCCTGTAGCCCCTTCAGCTCCTGGCAGGCACCAGAAGGTCTCCTGGGAGCCTTCTCTTCTCCAGCCTGAACAACCCCAACTCTCTCAGCCTGTCAATAAGTTCTGCCATGAATTCAGCTTGCAGCAAGTAGAATTGAGGGTGATGTCCCAGGAAACCCAATTCCCCTGAGTTTGCTTCTGCAGTACTAATCTTGATATGATTTTTCTTTTAAATGGAAATTCTCCTTTGAATAGTTTGATGGTTTTTTTACTATTTCCAAAGCTCAGCAGAGCTCTGAAAGTGCAATTAGAGTGAGCTGCATTCCTATGACCTATTGCCACCTGCTGCCTGAGAATCAGCATTATGCATTAAGGTCCAAGCAGCATTTCCAGAACATATTGTTGAGAAGATATCTGCAGGGTGAATCCCAATGAGAACAGAGAGGCCATACTCTTACCTGCTGTAAGGCAGCACAACTCAGCAGGGAAAATCCTGCTTTACTCCAGCAGAATATTTACTGTAAGACTCTAGAGACAGGGTTAAAGTGGTGGGTTTATGTTGGGAGCAACAGTGCAGCCCATCAGGATGTCTTGACTCAAGAAAGTTGAGTAGTTTGCCCATATCCATTAATTTACCTCCTCAGTAGCATCCCTCACAACCCCAAATCCACATCTAAACCTTGATTCCAAAGCCAAATCCTTGTCAATCTGATGTTGGGGTTCTTCTCAAGAATGGAGAAGCCATCCAGATTCAGATGGTTGCTTCAGATCCATACTTACAGGTCAGACCCATTCTCAGACATGGTTGTCAGGTGTTTTGGTGGCACATGGGTGGTAGTAACATACACATAGGTGTAGATTAAGTGTATGTTGGAAGACCAGATAACTCCAAGCAGCAGAATTGTCTTGTATGGAGCTTTTCTAGCAGCCTCTATTAGCTTTGCTGGTTTCCAACAGTCCCAATGGCAAAGTTGCTACTGGAATGACTTCATCTCCCAAGCCCATACCTCAGGCATGATGTGTTTGTTGAGACTTGCATGGAGAACACATCTAGAGGGACAGGGGATGGAACCAGCCTTCCCTTTCCATTTGGCTTTGCTGCCTCTCTGGGTGTGTTTGCTTTCTCCCTGCCTTCACTAGTTTTATTGATGCAACTTTGCAGATGGTAGAGAGCAAGGAGAGATTTCAGGGTAATGAGGCAGATTTCAGGAGGCTGAGGGAGAAGAGGGGGTGGAAAACTTGTATTTAGGAGTGGTTGGGTTGAGGGCTGTCTTCTGGCTGCTGCTTTTTTCTTTGTTTTTATGGAAAGGNAAAAGGAATATTCCATTTATATGCTCCATTAGGTAAACTACATTGCTTAGTAATATCACTAGGGAACACACCTGAGTCTGGACAGGTTGTAGAAATATTTGCAATTAGAGTATCACTATGGTTGTAAAAATAACCACTTCAGGCTGTGGTCATTAGAGCAGAAGTGATGCAACAGTCCTTGCAAACCAGTGAACTGAATCCATGCTATTACATCCTGATGTCCCTACCTGTGTCCAAGCTCCAGCTTTGTTCAGGGAAAGCTCTCACTGAGGTCTGGGACAGTGGTACCTGGATAACCAGCAAGTAATCATTATTAAAGTCTTGCTCATAGATCAGAAAATGGTAAGCAAGTCCCATGTCAGTGCTGTCCAATGTGTGTCATGATATCTGTCCTGTAATTTATTGTGCTGCCTGTATTTGTTTGCTCCTCTAGAGCTTGAGATTTCCCATCCAGAAGAATCTTGAAGCTCAACTTGGCATTCAGCCTGTGCACAGATCCACTCTTATTTGTGAGATAAAACCCCACAGAGAAATCCTCCTGGTGTTCTTGGTGCACTAGTGCTGCCAAAGATACAGGATGACTGGCAGGTTAAAATCTCCCTAGGGAGCTGTTAAAATTGCTTAGGACCCTTTTTGGTCCAAGAGCTGAATGACTAAATAGTCCATGGGAAGAAAAGTGCTTTCCCATTTCTAGGGCCATCATTCCTAGAGAGAACAAAACATTCATGGGGCAGTACTTGCATTACAGAAAACTCTTCTGTCTGGGTTTCTGTCTTGTGAATTAAGAAGTGGCTTGGATCTTCAGTTATTTGAACCCCAAATGTCCATCTAAGACTAAACTTATTTACAACAAGTGCTAAAAATGGAAACAAGTTAATTTTTTTTCCAATTATTCAGCTGGGAAGATCACAAAAGGAAGCAGAAAATCTTCTGTTCCCAGGAAAATTGGCTCAGGTATCTTGATGTTGATTGCTATAGGGTTGTAGGGACCAGCAGGTGTAGAGTAAGGGACCAAGAGCAAAGTGTCAGTCTCCACATCAGCTCTAGGCTTGTCTGCTTTAGTCCCTGGAAACCGTGAGACATGTCCCCAGTGTTGGTGTCTTCCATGTGCTGTGGAAGTCCAAGTGTCTGTGAGCCAAGTACCAACAGCCATTGTGACCAAGCAGTCTCTGCTGCAACTCTTCCCCTTCCCTTTGGCACCCTGCAGTGCTTCTCTTTTCTTCCTCCCCTCCTTGGGAAATGTGGACTTAGTGACCTAGAGTGGGAAGGGCATGGAAGGGGGAGTGAGGTATCTGCATCCTTCCTCCCCACCTCAAGTTTTATGCATGACTGCACCACTGGAAAGTAGTCCCTCCTGTAGAAATGTCTGTCACCTCTCTGGGTAACAAGAGTGTGCAAAACATCTTCCTGCTTCTCTGTGGAAGGGGCTCAGAAGACATCTAGCCCAAGCAGATGTTTGCTGAAAGAAGTCTTCTGCAGCCCCATGGGATCAGGAGGCTGAATGAACATCCTACCTGGAAGGAGGTAAGGTTGAAGTGGAGCTGAATTCTCTTCTCCTCTCCTTTGCCAGGGCATCCCTTTGGAGCTCCTGTGTGGTCCTCCCTCTGCTGGCTCTCACCTGGATGTCTGCAGTTCTGGCAATCACAGACCGGCGCTCAGCTCTCTTCCAGATCCTCTTTGCTGTCTTTGACTCCTTGGAGGGCTTTGTCATTGTCATGGTCCACTGCATCCTAAGGAGGGAGGTGAGATGAAGGAGTCCTTGGCTTCTCTAGAACCAGCATAGTTCCTATAGGAAATAGCTGAAAGATGTCTGGTCAGCCTATCAACTTTGTCCTATGACCACAAAATTGACCATGATGAGGATGAACCAATGGTTGTCATGCTGAGTGGACTGCTAGGTGGACTTTGGGGGGCAGCCTTAGGTCACAGAATAACAGAAACATGAGGGTTGGAAGAGACCTCTAAGATGATCAAGCCCAACCATCAACCTAGCACCACCATGCCACTAAACCATGGCCCTTGGTACCACTTCTAGGTGTTTTTTGAACCCCTCCAGGGATGGTGACTCCACCACTGCCCTGGGCAGCTCTTTCAGGGAAGAAATTTTTCCTGCTATCCAATCCAAACCTCCCCTGGTGCAATTTGAGGTCAGCTAACATGTCAGATAACAGCAAAATTCATATTTCTTAATATTAAACAGAAGAAGAAATTGTTTCTCTGAATTTCAGGAGGGGCAGCTTGGGCCAAGGCTCACAGAGCCATTGCATGTTGGCATTAGCATCTAGATGTTTAAGCTGGGAAGCATCTTAGAGGTCTCTTCTTTTATTCTTTCCATCCTGCTGAGTGAATAGATCATTAATAATAGAGACAGGAAGGTGTTGGGGTTGCTGTTTTGGTTGTTTGGGTTTTTTTTTCCCAGTATTCATCTTATCTTCTTACTGCTTTCAGTGAAATAAAAGAGATTAATTAGTTCTATCAGGCCAATGAAACCAATGGCATTAAACCACTTGGGTTGGCTGAGACTCCTTTAACTCATTGCTTTATGAACATGATATTTGTTATTCTTATACCTTGCTGTAAGCTCATATGGTTGCTATATATTCTTATATCTTATTGCTGTTATTGC
Source organism: Galbula dea (assembly GCA_013399015.1). Classification (NCBI taxonomy): domain Eukaryota; kingdom Metazoa; phylum Chordata; class Aves; order Piciformes; family Galbulidae; genus Galbula; species Galbula dea. The sequence goes on along the minus strand of VWZX01002526.1, from coordinate 119,982 downwards.
ATGCTTGTTATGTAAATAAAGTGTATATATAAAGTTATATATAGAAATCAAGTGTGTATACATATATAAAGTTATACATATACAGTAACTAGAAGTGACCAACACAGGGACCCAAGATAGGTACAAAACCTTGGAGTTGCTCTGTTAGGATGGGAGATGTGCAACACAGAAACCATTTGAAATAAATAACTGAATCCTACTACAGTAGGATTTTTGTTTATTAAGGTCTTTTTCTTGCTTGCTTGCTTGCTTTTTCTTTCTTTCTCTCTCTCTTTCTCTCCCTTCCATTCTCTCTCTTCTCTATTTCTTTCTTTCTCTCTTCTCTCTTTCTCTCTTCTCTTTCTCTCTTCTCTCTTTTTCTCTCTTCTCTCTTTCTCTCTTCTTTTTCTTCTCTCTTTCTCTTTCTTTCTCTCTCTCTTTCTCCCTTTCTCCCTTTCTTTCTCTTTCTTCTCTTTCTCTTTCTCTTTCTCTTTCTCTTTCTTTCTCTTTCTATTTCTCTCTTTCTCTTTCTCTTTCTCTCTTTCTCTTTCTCTTTCTCTTTCTCTCTCTCTTTCTCTCTCTTTCTCTTTCTCTTTCTCTTTCTCTTTCTTTCTCTTTCTATTNTTCTCTTTCTCTTTCTTTCTCTTTCTATTTCTCTCTTTCTCTTTCTCTTTCTCTCTTTCTCTTTCTCTTTCTCTTTCTCTCTCTCTTTCTCTCTCTTTCTCTTTCTCTTTCTCTTTCTCTTTCTCTTTCTTTCTCTTTCTCTCTTTCTTCCTTCCTTTCTTTCTCTCTTTCTCCCTTTCTTTCTTTCTCTCTCTCTTTCTTTTTCTTTCTTCTCTCTTTCTCTCTCTCTCTTTCTCTTCCTCTTTCTTCTCTCTTTCCCCCTTTCTTTCTTTCTCTCTTTCTCCCTTTCTTTCTCTTTCTTCTTTCTTTCTCTCTTTCTTTTTCTTCTCTCTTTCTCTCTCCCTCTCTTTCTCTTCTCTCTTTCTCCCTTCTTTCCTTCCTTCCCTCCTTCCTCCCTCTTCCCCTACCTCCCCTGCTCCCTCCCTCCCTTTATTCCCTTCCTTTAGCAGAATCCACTATGGTTTGCTCTTCCAGGCTGACTTCCTTCTCCAAATCCCTTTCCTGCTGCAGGTGCAGGATGCTGTGAAGTGCCGAGTAGTAGATCGCCAGGAAGAGGGCAACGGCGACTCAGGAGGCTCCTTTCAGAATGGCCATGCTCAGCTGATGGTAGGGAAAACTACCACCTCATTTCTTATTAAGGCCTTTTTGAACTAGTCCAGGCTCTTCAGTTATTTTTCTTTCTGGAATTCCAATCCTGAAAACAAGATTAGAGTTTTCCATGTCATGCCACTTGCCCATTTAAATCTGAGTCCAGTCTGGTTTCTCTTTGACTCTTTTCAGCTTGATTTGCTCTCTCAAATAATTAGCAACAGGAAGGTTGAGAGAATTCCTTCACACAGTCTTGGATCTCTACTTGATCTGCTTTTCCCAGGGGGGATGGGGATTTCTTTCCACAGTCTTATTATTATTAAGCTAGAATGCATCAAATGACATGGTTACCATTCTCTGAAGTGTCTTCCTTCTGAACTGACACTAGAAATAATCAGTGAACTCTTCTACCTTTTGTTACTCTGTGACCTTCCCCTTACTCCATGAAAACTCCTGGCCAGCTGTGACTCAGTGCATCCAATCCTTTGATTATTCACCCAGGGTTAGCTCACCCAGGGAGAAGAAAGGAGTTTCATTTGACTTGTACTGAGCACTTCAAAAGGTTCCTCAGCCTTTGTGCCTGCAGGGACCATTGATTTAGCTGTTAAGAAGTTCAGAAGCAGAGACTTGTTTCTGCTTCATGTGACTTGGGGATTATTGAATGGTTTGAGGAGGAAGAGACCTTTCAAGATCATCTAGTCCAACCCTTCTGCAGTGAGTAGGGACATCTTCAACTAGATCAGGTTGCTCAGAGCTCAATCCAACCTGACCTTGAATATTTCCAGGGATGGGACATCTCCCACCTCTCTGGGCAACCTGGGCCAGTGTTTCACCACCTTCAGTGTAAGAACTGTTTTCCTTAGATCTAGTCTAAATCTTCTCTTTCAACTTCAAACCATCACCCCTTGTCCTGTCACAACATGTCCTGCTTAGAAGTCTGTGCCCATCTTTATTCTAGTCCTCTGTAAGTACTGAAAAGCTGCAGCAAGGTCTCCCTGGAGCCTTCTCTTCTCCAGGCTGAGCAAGCCCAACTCTCTCAGCCTGGCCTCCTGGGAGAGGTGCTCCAGCCCTTGGATCATCTGATATACCCCAAGAAAGCCCAGACCATTCTCCAGGGCATCCCCAGATCTTTGTGATGAGTGAAGGGGAATCCACTGAGACTAAGCATGGGGTGATACCTCCAAGGGAGATCAGGCCAAGAATCTTTCTTTTTAGGAATGTACATAAATGTCTTCCAGGGAGAGATTTTCATCTGACCACCCAGGAATTAATGTATGGCTGAGGAGCTGAATCCAGCTGAGCAGCAATGTTACAGCTTTACCCCTGCCTGAGGTTGAAAAGCCACAGGTGGAGAAAGATGTGGCCTGTTTGCCATGTTTCAAAGCCCAAGTAGAACCTCTCTCCTCCACTCTTCTGGCAATGGTTGTGTCTAAATCACTAATGACATGGTTTTCTTGCAGTTTCCAACTGGTTTTCATTCCCCTCCCACCTCCTTCTGACCACAGCCTCTGTGTTCTCTGTCTTTCAGACCGACTTTGAGAAGGACGTGGACATGGCTTGTAGATCAGGTGAGCACATCACAGGTGAGAATCAACAAGTGACCTGGTTTGGGGATTGAACTAGGCCATTTCTTTTTGGTTTTAACCCTTTCTCTTTGATATGTGTGTGTGTGTCTCTTAGTGGCTTGCATGGACTTGTATGAGCTTCCCTTACTCTCGACCTTGGCCAAAAGAAAGCAACATCCTTAGTTCTCCCCTCTGCTTTGTTTATCCTATTTCCCCAGAGCTTTCTTGGCCTTTTAAGATCAAGCCTTGCCTCCAAGATATTATTTCTTACCCCTGGCCCTTATGTTGTGGTGGTGGTAAAGAAGATCATCAAGGAAGAAGAGATTGGATCCATCTCTTCCTACTGTGATCCTTCTTTGTTCTAGCAACCCCTTCACAAAGTGTGTGTGGGGGGGGTTCACACCAACCTCAGACAGCTCTGTGCTCAGGAGAGGTGTCTTTGAGAAGGTCTGGGTTCTGGAGAACCTCCCCACCACCCTCCCTGGCTCCATGCACACTTGGAATGCGCCTGTACCAATGGATATGGGTCAGGTCACTCCTGCTTTGCCTGCACCTTTCTGTTGTGTGTTGTCACACACATTGACTTGGATCCTGAATATCTGCATGAGTTGATTTTCCCTTTCCCCAATAATTCCCTTTTTTTCCCCCTTCCCTGGGGGTTTCTGTGCCATCTGGATTCTCCTTTCCTACCTGTTTGTCTCTGCAGGTTTTGTCTTCTCTTGCTGCTGGCATGCCTGACCAGTTGGCTGGGTTTTTTGTTTTTTTCCCTCAGCCTTGGCAGATATTTAGGCTTTGATTTACCCTCCCAGACCTCTCCCTTCTTCCAAGCAAAAGAAACACCAACTTGCTTGGCATTTGCATACAATTCATATCTTCCAAACCAGGATCTCCCCTAGCCAAGGACAGTACAGACTGTGTCTTGTTACCATCATGGGAAAGCTTCTCTCTCCTTCCTTCCTTCCTTTCTTTCTGTCTTTCTCTCTTTCTTCTCTTTTCTTCTTTCTTTCTTTATTCTCTTTCCTCCTTTCTTTCTCTCTTTCCTTCCTTCCTCTCCTCCTCCCTTCTTTCCTTCCTTCCTTTCTTCCCTTCCTTCCTCTTTCTCTTTCCACACCTTCCTGTCCCTTTCATTTATCTTCTCCTTCATCTAGTTCCTCATTTATTTATCCACTTCTAATCTATTTATCTGCAATTCATCTCTTCCTATCTTGCACTCCCTTCTTTCTCTCTGCCCTCAGCTGTCTATCTTGCTGTACCTGGTATTTATTTACTTCTCTCTCTGTCACCACTTATCTCTGTCACTGTGCTGCTGTGTAGTGTCCATCACTGTCACTAGCATTTATCTATCTAATATCTATCTCTAGCTTATTTATCTTTCCCTGTCCTCTCTGCCTCACTCCCTCTCCCTATGCTTATCACAGTAACAGTATATTTATCTCACTTACCCTGCTGCTATCTTATTTCATGGGCTCTTTCTGTCCATTTGTCTCTTTGCAGGGTCTGTCCATTCCTTCCTGTGTCACTAGCTCACACTCTCTAACCTCATTTCCAGCTGTCTCTCTCTTCTCATTTATCTTCCTCCTTCCTTTTTGACATCAAAATCTCAGTTCCAAAACATCACCTGCAAAAACAGGGGGCATGTGAGAGCAGGTTTGACTTCAACACCTCCTCAGCCAACATGCATCCAGGCTGGGTGTTGGTAGACACAGCCAGCAGCCCACCTTGTGCTGGGAACCAAGGCAGACCCTGGACTTCTTCAACAAAGGAGATTTTCTGGATCTTCTTCCAGGTTTCTTGCTCCCAAGTGGAGTTTCCCAGAGGAGAGGAAGGAGCTGACTGATCTCCTATGACCTCAGGGCAAGAGACCCTGGATCAGCAGCTTGCTAACAGCCTAGACTTCCCTTCCTTTGCCAGCATACAGTTGTACAAACATCTTGATGTCTCCTTGAAGAGGTGATCCTCCTCTGAGAAAGAGTCAGTCCACACCAAGCTGGGTAGATAATAACAGTCCTCATTTCAGAGCCCTTTCTCTGTGGTGCATCATCTGCTTGTGGAATCAGAAGAAATCCAGCTCTGGCCATTGGTTCCTGGCCATCATTTCTCCTGGAGACACCAGCTCTTGTGTTCCACCACTCACAACCTCCTCACTTAGATTCACTGGTAGGATTTGGGTCTGTGGCTCAGTGTTGAAAGCTCATTCCTCCCTCTGCTTGGAGGTTGCCAGGTGCAAACCTCTCCAAACTGACTGTCTGCTGCTGATGGGAGCAGGGAGAAGAACCTGAATCAAGAAACCTTACTAACACTCCCAAGTGAAGGAGGCTGGCTTCAGTTACACCTTCTCACATGACCACAGCTGCCATAGTAACACTCAATGTGTCTTGTTTAGCTTGAAAAGGTGTTTTTAAAGTCCTTTTCTTCTGCTTGGTGTCCTGGTCATCTTGCCTTGCCTCCTCTGTAGTCTTTAAGGGGAGCTTTGCTCTTCCAGCACCCATCACTCCCAGAAGGAGTAGAAAGATTAGTGTGTCCTCAGTCTCCTAGGACACCTAGGTCATGTCCTGCCTCTGTGCCAAGTGGAGGAGCTGAATAGCATCAGGTTACCCTCAAAATCCTTGTCTCTGGTCCCCTTCTGAGGTGGCTGAAAGGGGACATGAAATTCTGGGTAAGTAGCCTTCAGTCCCACACCACCTTGCTCCTACAGATTGTGCTGTCCACCCTCTGGAGACACCAATGCTGATGTCTTCATCTTCCTATGGTCTTGGCTGCAGCCTGAAATCAACTGAGAAATTGATTCTTATGTGCAGATATTCCATGGTGGACAGTGTTGTGTGGGACTGACTGCCTGGGTGTCCTTTCCATTGGTGTCTTCACCTCATCCTCACTTGAAGGCTTTCCTCTCCCATTAAAGACTATTCATGGCATTCTTTTCTTTCCTAAAATCACTAAATAATTAGCTCTCACAAAGGCTTGCCATGATTACTAGAATGGGAGGGGGGTGTGGTTTATTTGGGAGAGCAGTTAGAAATGTAAACCAGAATGGGGTGGCTTTTAAAACACCAAATCCTTGAATTGGTTCAAGGGAAAAGTGCAACGAGAGACAGTTCAGAAAGTTCAAACCAAACCAAAACCACCCCAAAACCATTTGCCACCATTGATAATGTGGCACTTCAGCTAGTTTCTCAATCAAACTGGGGGTTTTTTTGGACATGAAAGGAAGTTTTTTCTTGTAAAGAATTCTACTGCAGATTAGGCTAGTTAAATATATGTATATATAAAATTTATCACAGAATCACAGCATTGGAGGGTTGGAAGGGACCTCTGGAGATCATCTAGAGGTTTAGGTTGCACAGGATGACATCCAGGCAAGTTTTGGCTATCTCCAGATGTGGAGACTCCACAGCCTCTCTGGTCAACCTGTTCCAGTGCTCAAGCAGCCTCAGAGGACAGAAGATTTCCTTCTACCTGTGTGACAGGGATTAAATAGATCTATACATCTGTTTTCAAGAGATTGTTGAGATGTGTTGGCCTAGTTCAGAGTTTTGCCCATGGTTATGTTGGAAAGTTAACATCACAGAGAACTCTCTCAAGATGATGGGTGGGGTGGTTTTTTTTGGTTCTCTTTAGCTTTATCTTCAGCATCCTGGATTAAAAAAGACACTTAAATAAACCACAACTCAATATAAATCCCTTTTCTGCCACCTCAGCTTCTTTCTGAGAGGCCCCAGGGAACATGCTAGCATGGTGTGAACGTTGTAGGTGTCTTGATGTGCTGACAAAAACCCAAGTGAGGTGCTGAGGATGTTTACCTGTCTCCCTAGTGCTGAACAAGGACATCACCACCTGCAGGACCTCAACCATCACAGGGACACTGAAACGTCCATCACTGCCAGACGAGGAGAAGCTAAAACTCAATCACCAGAAAGGGTCCTCAAACTTTAACAGTCTTCCAGCCAACGTCTCCAAGTTGCATCTTCAAGGCTCCCCACACTACCTGGGGGCCATCAACCTGAATGAGTTCAGCAATCACAGCCTCACTCTGAAGAAGGACAAGAACCAGCCCCCTAAGTCCATCTACATCTGTGACGGGGACATCTTCAAGAAGTTGGACTCGGAACTCTCCCGAGCACAAGAGCAAACCCTGGACACCAGCTATGTCATCCTGCCCACCAACACATCTACCTTAAGGGCCAAACCACCCAAAGATGAGAGCAAATACAGCATCAACATTGACCAGATGCCCCAGACACGACTCATCCACCTCAGCATGGCTACTGACCCAGGCTTTGTTGTCAAGAGTCCCCCCCGGGAGCCCGTAACCATGACGTGCAGTGAAGTTCAAGGTTCCCCCATGATACAACAGCAGCAGCAGCAGCAGCAGCTGGCTCCACAAACTATCTCCAACGAGTCACAGCTTCCCAACAGCCTGTGTGACACAGGTGATTCAGGGAACTCAGGTGTGGTGTCCAAGAGTGAGACCGTCTCCACCCTCTCCATGAGCTCCTTGGAGGTGAGCATGGGCCTTGCTGGGTTCTTCTCAGCCCTGGCCACACCTGGTGTTTCAGGGGAAGCACCTTGGGCCAAATGCAGCCTGAGAGGCAAAGCCAGTATTAGATCATCATCAGGGATCACTGGCTTGTGATATTAGTTTGTAATGTTTGAGATCTCTCATGAATTCCACAGGCATAGTCCACTGCTGGATGAACTCTTTAGCTCTACAGGCAACAATAAACTCTTAGTTGGTTAAAGACTGGTCATTGTCATGCAAGGCACATGCCTGGCATTGCCTTTTCTCCTTCTATCCTCTGCCCCTGTTTCCCATTTTGATGATTTCAGTTGTGGTACAGATGAGAATACCCTAGTGACTCCAGGTGTGAAATGTCCCTAAAGCATGTCCCACAGTGCTCTCAGCTTCAGAGGGATCTGAGAGGTTTTGTGGAAGTGCAGTCCTCTCCTTCTGACCTGCTCTCCCTGGACCTTAGATCTTACACTGAGGTCTGACCTGCTCTCCCTGGACCTTAGATCTTACACTGAGGTCTGTCCTGCTCTCCCTGGACCTTAGATCTTACACTGAGGTCTCTCCTAGGGCATCTAGCCCTTTTCTTACCTATTGGCAGGGAGCAGGTCTCACCCATTATTGTCCACACTTCAACCTCACCTGACTGATACTCAAAAGCTCCAAGAGATCAGCTGACTAATCCACCCCTCCCTCTCTGCTTCCCATTCTGTGAAGGACCTGTGAGCTCCCAACTAGGATGGAGCCTGACCTGGCCAAACTCCCCTGCTCAGCCCTCCTCAAGGCTTAGTGGGGTTTTTTAGGTAGAGATCCCTCTAAAGGACTAACATTTTCATTCATGAAGAGCCAGAGAAACAGATGGAAGGGGTAGGAAGGAGGAAAAAGAGAAGGAGTCTCCTTGTTTGACCAACTGTATGGTTGAGTTTGTGCCCAGTCACCAACACCAAGCCCTCACTAACCTTCCTCCATCTCTTTCTCTTTCCAATACCCAGAGGAGGAAATCCCGGTATGCAGAGCTAGATTTTGAGGTGAGTATCAGCCTTTCCTGAATGTGCCTTTTTAGGGGAGAAGGTCAAGAAAAGAAATGCTGCTTCTTTTATTTTCTGGCACCTTGGTAGTAGGGCTGCTGTTGCCCAAAAGACTTCTCCAAGGGTTTGAAACCAATGGGTTGAAAGAGTTGTGTTGGGTGCCCAAGACCTGGAATCATAGAATCCTAGAACTGTCAGGGTTAGAAGGGAGCTTCAAGATCATCCAGTCCCAACCCCCTGCCTACCAGGGACACCTCCCACTAGAGCAGGTTGCCCAGGGTCCCATCCAGCTTGGCCTTCAAAGCTCCCAGATGAGGCTTCCACAGCCTCTCTGGGCAACCTGTGCCACTGTCTCTCCACCCTCACAGGGAAGAACTTCTTCCTAATGTCTAATCTAAACCTCCCCTCCTCTAGCTTACACCCATTTCCCTTTGTTCTATCACTATCTGACCTCCTAAAAAGTCCCTCACCAGCCTTATTGTAGCCCCCTTCAGATCCTGGAAGGCCACAGTAAGGTCACCCAGGCCACAACAAGGTCTCCATAAGCAAAATGCTTACAGAGAGGTGATGGAGCAGTAGGCAACTTCCCCAGGTTCCTCTTTGGGAAACACAAACACATTTGGTTGGTGGCCCTAAAATGTGTTGCCTTTTGTTGCAAGGTCTCCTTCTTACCAGAGAGGCAACTCAAATGCCCTCATTGTCAACCCATCCTCAGCCCTGCTCTTTCACACCTCCTAATGAAGCTCACAGAATGATCCTGGGTGGATAAAGTCTTCCCTGTGCCTAGGGAAATGTCTCTCCTCACTCTTGGGCTGCAAAGGAGAAAGCTTTGAAAGAGTCAATCTTCCATGGATGGTCTGTGAGCTAGTGCAGATATCTTGAGTCTGATGGTAGCATCCTTGCCAGAAGAGCTTTCATTCAAAGCTACTAGCTTATTCCAAGGGCCCATGAGGTGTTGTCTTAATGCTATAGTCACTTCAGAGATCCAGGTTGTGGGCTTGGTCTGAAATGAAGGCACAATGGGTGCTTTTGAGCTGATACTTCAGGTCCCAAATTAATTGAGCCACTTTCTCCAGTTATATAGCACTTGGTGGTGCAGAACAAAACCATATTCAGCTTGTCACTACATGCAAAGGGAAGCCCTCAGAGAAACTGCTCCTGTGTCTCCTTCTGGAGAGCAGAAGATAGAAGTGAACTGCAGAAGGGTGAAAATAACACAGAAAAGGAAATTGTGGAGTAGTTTCTGATGGGGCTTCTTCTACCCAAGTTCTCCATGTTTGGATAAGCTCTGAACACCTTCACAGAGGGGGCACACTGAGAACAGAGTGGGCATGGGGTCAAGGATGGGTTCAAGAAGGTCAGCAAAGCTTCCCAGGTCTAGCTAGTAGAACATTGTCAGGAAAGCACAAGTTCTGCAACATAAACAGTTGGGAGTTGCAGTTTTAGGGTAACCATCAGGTCCAAAATCTGCCTGTTCCACTTTCTCCCCCCATCCCATCCTGAAAACAGAGGCAGTGACTATGCTGGGTCTTGGGTGAACTTTGAAGGTAGTGGAAGCATCTCAGATTGCACCTTCAGGGAGACAGAGCTAAGGTTTAAAAATGTATATAACTTTGAGGGGGAAGAGATGTTCTTTCTGTACAGCTGAAGAGGATTTACTGATCTCTGGCCTTTGTCTTCCCTTCAGAAAATCATGCACACAAGGAAACGTCACCAAGACATGTTCCAGGACCTGAACAGAAAACTCCAGCATGCAGAGAAGGAGAAGGAGTCTCCAACAACAGACAGCAAGGTTAGTCAGACACTTCCTAGAGCCTTCTACTACCAGCAAGAGCATGGAAAGAAGTAGGAAAGTTTAGGAGCTCTCATTGAATAGTTCCCTTCAATCTTCTGCCCATGCATGTGGCACACAAGCACATGGGCACCACAAAGGACATGGAGAGTCACAGAGGTACCAGTAGCTTGGCTACAGAGTGGTCAGCAGACCAGAAGGAGAATGCTTGTCCTCATAGCCATTCATGGTCAATAGAGTTTGTGAAGTCTTCTTTGTATTTCCCCCATCTCTGTGTCTGTTCTTTGCATCCCCTTTCAGATCATCACTGAGTGCCACATGCATCCCCTCAGAGAAACGTAGCATGAGGGCAGCTGATCTGTGGCAGTTGATCACCATCTACAAGGCTTTCCTCAACACAGAGGTTCTACAGAGGCATCTGGCCAGGCTGGATCCATGGGCCAAGGTCAATGGGATGATTTTCAACGAGGCCAAGTGCTGAGGCTTGCACTTGGGTCACAATAACCCCAGGAACATTCCAGGCTTGGGGCAGAGTGGCTGGAAAAATGCCTGGTGGGAAAGGACCTGGAGGTGTTGGTTGACAGCAGTGGCTGAAGATGAGGCAGCAGAAGGTCCAGGTGGCCAAGAAGGCCAAGAGCATCCTGGCTTGGATCAGCACTAGTGTGGCAGCAGGAGCAGGGCAGGGATTGTCCTAGGAGGCCACATCTCAAATTCTGGATTCAGTTTTGGGCTCCTGACTCCCAGAAGGACATGGAGGTGCTGGAGTGTGGCCAGAGAAGGGCAAGGAAGGTGGGGAAGGGGCTAGAGCACAAGTGTTGTGAGGAGCAGCTGAGGGAAGTGTGGTTGGGTAGCCTGGAGAAGAGGAGGCTCAGGGGAGACCTTCTGGCTCTCTGCAGCTCTCTGAGAGGAGGCTGGAGCCAGGTGGGTCTTGGGCTCTTCTGCCAAGGAAGAAGTGACAGGACAAGAGGAAACAGCTTTAAGTTGTGCCAGAGTTTAGGTTGGATATTAAGGGAAAAACTCCCAATCCTAGAATAAGTTCTTAAACCCTGGAAGAGTCTTTCCAGGGCAGTGGTGGAGTCATCATCCCTGGAGGGATTTAAAAGCCATGGAGATGTGGTGCTGGCTTTATTGGTGACTTTGGCAGTGTTGGGTTAACTCTTGGACTTGATGATCTTAAAGGTCTCTTCCAACTCAAATGAATCTATGATTCTATTCCATGACAGAGGCAAACTTCCAGGACAAGAAGAGACTTTGATGGAGGGAGGCTGAGGGAAGGAGCTTGCAGCCTTTCAGAGGGGCAGAGATTTGATACTAGCATGGTATAACATAGCTATTGCCCTTCCATTTTATCCCAGACCAAACTGGAAGCAGATTCTGAGCAGCAAACTGTGCTTGTGGCCATACATCTCCCTATGAGGAAGTGTGAAAGGAACCAAAAGGCTTGGAGACAACCACAAGTTGCATCCAAAATCCACCATGCATCTTAAGTTCTCAGGATCTCTTAGTGCCTGAGGTGCTCCAAGACTTCATTTGAAGGTTACAACAAGCAGTGAGTGGCTTCCACCTGGGCTGTAGGTATCTCTTCAGGGCACATTTTGCTGCCCAAATGGATGCATCTTGAAATGTTAGGTTGGTTCTGCCTCAGCAGAGGCTTTCCCATCACTCCCATTGCTGCAACAAATAGTAAGAAGACTAAAACCTAACTAACTAACCCCCCACCCCTGTTAGACACCTTACTGTAAGTGGATTTCTCCATTTCCAGGTCTTCCTTTTGCCTGGCAGACTGAAGGCTCCAACATGCAATATTTTGCCCCTGCTTCCTCCTAAACACACACCCTTCCCAAGGCCTAAATCCTTGCAGCTGAGAGCTCTGCACATGAAAGCAAGGCAGAAGCTTTTTCCAAGCTCCTTTGTAGCACATGGGAAATTATTTGCCTGTGCAGGTCTGTATTGTCAGGGTAAAACCTCTCCAGCACTGCTCCTCCCTGGGAGTTAATTGCTAAAGAAATTCCAGAGCTTGTGTTGGACATCAGGAGGGATTCAGCTGATCTGCAGCAGCACAGTGTGAAAGTGGAGGCTTTGCAACCTTCAAAGGGAGGGAAAGCTTTATTTCTTCTCCTCTTAGTGCCAGCTTTGAAAGCAATGGCAGGGACACTTCTACCTTCCCCCTTGGCAGGAGTCCTTTGATCCAGCTCCATTAGAGAAGTTGAAATCACCTCCATATTCCTCTCTCCTTGCCAGCATCTGACTTTGCATTCATTTTAAACAGAAGCTTTTCACTCATGCTGAGGTCAGCAGAAGCTGAGCAGAGCTCTGCACATTCCTCTGCTTTGCTCCTTTTTTTTCCCTTTGCTTTTTAGCTGCTTGCTATCCTCAGCTCTCTGCAGCTCCAAGAGCTGCTGCTTTCAGCTGCAGACCTGTCCTGGAGCTGGGCTCAGCTGTTGAATCCAGTCCTGTTGGTTCTCAACAAGCACTTGCTGCAAAAGGCAGTGGGAAAATGACACAAAGGTTTTTTCTGCCTTCCCAAGACTTTCTCTTGTTTCCTTCCAGACAGTGTTTCTGGCTTCATTATTCACTTCCTCTGCTCAGGTGGAGGTTTTCCAACACCTGCTGTGGCATCTACAGAGTAGTAAGGCAAAAGAAAAGGAATCTTGATCCATCCTGCAGCTGATGCCTGGTGGGAGCTCTGTGTCTCCCTAACCTGTTCTGCTCCATGGGGGAATTAATTCCCCTGCTTGCTGACTGCCTGTCCTTTCACCAGCAGCCCTGCTCCCAGGTGCTGTCACCTTGTCCTGTCACAACAGCCCCAGAAGGAGAGGACTCTGTGGATTGTCTCACAGGATCATGAAGGTTGGAAGAGACCTCAGATCATCAAGTCCAAGCATCAACCTATCACCCCCATGCCACGAAACCATGGCCCTAAGCACCACATCTAGATGTTTTCTGAACCCCTCCTGAGGGGGAGACTCCACCACTGCCCTGTGCAGCCTGGGCCAATGCCTAACAACTCTTTCAGGGAATAATTTTTTCCTAATATCCAACCTCCTGGTGCAACTTGAGGTAATTTCCTCTTGTCTTGTCACTAGTAACCCAGGAGAAGAGCCCAAGCCCCACTTGGCTCCAGCCTCCTCTCAGGGAGCTGCAGAGAGCCAGAAGGTCTCCCCTGAGCCTCCTCTTCTCCAGGCTAACCAACCCCACCTCCCTCAGCTGCTCCTCACAACACTTGTGCTCTAGACCCTTCCCCAGCTCCATTCCCCTTCTTTGGACAAGCTCCAGCACCTCAATGTCCTTCTTGGAGTGGCCCAAAATAAGACTTGCCTCCAGGCTTCCCTCCTTGTCATCATCCTCCATGCAGCTGCCTTTCCCCCCACCCTTTTTCCACTTCCCTTTGCCAGTCTCAATGCCCTTTGCCTCTGTCTTTGTTAGGAATTTGGGGGAGAGGTTCTTGGCAGTGCATCTTAAATGCCTTTTGTCCCAAATCCTCTGCCAGAGCTGAAGGAAGGAGGCTCTGGATGCCACCAGGGTTGATGAAGATCTCCAGTTTGCCCTGTGCAAGAGAGTTTAGCCCAGGCTTGGGCTCTGGGTGCTTCCTCCTTTCCCATTCTTCTGACAGAAGAGGCTGCTCCCAGCCAGCCTGGCACCAAGCAGGAACTGATCAACATTTCCTCCTCCCCCACCTCTGACAGCCAGAAGCTCATGGACTGTGTCATGCCAGAGTAATGGTTCTGGCTCTGTGAGTTACTGGCAGAGGCTTTCAGCTGCTGTCTCAGGCCATTCCTGGCTGTCTCCAAGGTGCCAGGCCCTGGGCCAGCAGCAGTGCCTTTTGCAGTTGGATTACACAAACCTCTCTCCAGTCTTTTTCTTCTCCTCTCTTCATTGCTGGATTTTCCCTCCTGGCTGCAAGATTGCTAAGACCCCACAGTAGGGCTGGAGGGTGATGCCAGAGCTGAAGCAGAAGCCCAGTGGCTCTTTCTCTATGCTGTTCAAGTGGCCAAGACCCCCTCAAAACCTCTTCAATATGGAGGGAAAGCAAAAGGGAGCTGTTCCCAGGGGTCTGCTACCAATTCCCAGGCTGCCTTTTGCCAAGAGGAGAAGATTGGATGTTGTCTCCCAGCATCCTTGCCAGAGCCCAGCCTGCCTGCTTGTGTTCAACCTGCTCAAAGATCTGAGCAGGCATCAAGTCCCTTCTGCATCCATGCTCAGATCATGGCTGCTCAAACCCCTCCAGGAGCTGCTGCTGCACCATGGTGGCCAGCTGGTGCCTCCCACCCCTGAGGTCCCACCTCCACCCACAGCATCACTAGAGTAGTCTAACCCTTTTCTGAGAGGTGGGAAACTAAAAGCAAGCCTCCTTTCTCCATTTCTTTATCTCCTGAGGGTGCTTTTCATCTTCTGACTGTAAGCAGTCATCTCTGGAGTCCCTAGGTTCCCCACACTCAGGTAATACATCACTCTGAGAAGCCAGGTAGAAACAACCACATGGACTCAGCCCCAAGATCACATTTGGTGACATGATCAGGTCTAGATCCACCCTCAGGATGTTCAGGAGATGCTGAAGGTCAGGAGTGTGGCAGATGAAGGCACTGTTCAAATAGAGATGGGTTGGGAATAGAAGAACCTGGTGCCATCAAAGCAGAGTTCCCATTTGAGGGGAAAGATGGAATTCTTTAGAAGCTCTATATAATAAACACCACATCTCCATGGCTTTTACATCCCTCTAGGGATGGTGACTCCACCACTGCCCTGGGATAACTCTTCTAGGGCTTGGTAACCCTTTCCATGAAGAAATTTTCTTCCCATGTCCAACCTAAACCTCTCCTGCTGCAACTTGAGCCTGTTTCCTCTTGTCCTATTGCTTGTCACCTGGGAGAAAAGACCAAGCCCCAGCTGGCTCCAGCCTCCTCTCTGGGAGTTACAGAGAGCCAGAAGGTCTCCCCTGAGCCTCCTTTTCCTCAAACTAGCCAACCCCACTTCCCTCAGCTGCTCCTCACAGCACTTGTGCTCTAGACCCTTCACCAGCTTCATTCCCCTTCTCTGGACACCCTCCTCAATGTCCTTCTTGGAGTGAAGGAGCCAAAATAAGACTTTTCTCCAGACTTCTTCTCTCCTTGTCATCATCTTTCACACAGCTCCCTTTCCTCCCACCCTTTTCCACTAGCCACCACTTTCCTTTTGGCAGAAGACTCAAAAGGGCTCTGTGCTCCTCTCACATCCAGGGAAGCCTTTTCCCACTCAGTGCCAGAGTGGTTTGTGAAGATAATGAGCTGTGAAGAGCATGACTCTTGGTGGGAGGGAGAAGCTTAGTGGAACAACTCATTGAAAGTCTTTGCATGGACTCCCCTTCATCTAGGCAAGGAAGAAAACAGAGCTTTTCCAGAAGCAGAGAGGTGGGAGATGTCCCATCCCTGGAAACATCCCAACACAGGTTGTTTGGGGCTCTGAGCAACCTGATCTGGTTGGAGATGTCCCTGCTGACTGCAGGGGAGTTGCACTAGATGACCTTCAAAGGTCATTTCCAACCCATTCTATGGCTCTATCCCAGACCTCAGCTCTCTCTCTAGGTGAGCATCAGCAGGAACATTGGAAGAGGTTGTCTAGATGGATGTCCATGGTGAGCTGGTGCTGGGAGATTGGGCTAAAGGTGGTTGATAAAGCCTCAAAGGCTTGGTGTGGGCTTGAGGGAGATACTTCCAGTGGGAGAGCTGAAGATCCAGCCCATCAAACAACAAAGGCAACACTGCATGGTGTGCTGCAATTAAATAGCCTATAAATAGCTATATATATATATATATAAATAGCTATATATAGCTATTTATGTAAATAGAGATCTATAAATGAGCTATATATATAAATATACATAAGGAATATATTCAGATGTGCATGAAATGAAGTTGATGGATGTTCAGAAGGACTTCACTGTAATCTGGATTTTCTGCCTGAGTAGAACAAATAGCTTAGCTTCTCAAACCCCTGCTTTTGAGTGGAAATGCAAGTGGGCAAAATCTCAGTGGAAAGCTGAAACACCTGGAATTAGGTGATAAAGGTAGCAGCAGGGAAAACATAATAGACATCTGTATTTTTCCTTCCTCAAAATGAGCAGTTTCCACACAGATTTATTGAAATCCCACTTTATTTGGGAGCTCCACAGGAAACTAAATGCCTTTGCTAGAAGGAGGTGAAAAAAAAAAGCTGGTTTTTTTGCATGGAAACTAACCTGGTTTGTTTTTTCTCTCTCTCTTTTTTTTGTTGTTGTTACACTATCCTCCTCTTGCAGCAAGAAAAACAGCAGACACCAAACAAGAGACCTTGGGAAGGCATCAGGAAAGTGCAGTCCCCACCTTCATGGGTTAAAAAGGACATGGAACCTGTGGCACAGTCTCCCCTAGAACTAAAGACTGTAGAGTGGGAGAAAACAGGAGCCACCATCCCTCTGGTGGGACAAGACATTATTGACCTTCAGACAGAGGTCTGAGTGGAAAGGGAAGAAAGGGACTTTTTATTTTTATGTTTGTTTTTTCTTCTTCTGGAAAACAACTGAAAAGAAACAAAAAAGAAAAATGAAACCCACAATTTAAGGAAATGATTAAATTAAGTTGGGAGCAAGTGAGAGAAGTGGCTTGGTTTCTTCTGAAACCTGGGCTGAGATGGAGGAACTTTTGGATTGTTCTCATCAGAGAGGGGGAATATTACTTTCTAGAGTATAGTAGCTGTAGGTTCAGGACAACATGAGCTTTCCTAGGTAGGACTGGAGAAGAAGGGGGTCTGGAAGAGAGTAAAGAGGAGGCAGAGGTTGGGGAGGGGTTGCAAAAGGACTGAGCCCAGCTGAGAGGCTTTTGGGCTGCTGCTGGACACCAGGAGCCTTCCTGCTCTGCTGTGTGGAGGTGTGGAAGGACGCCCAGGAGCCACCAAGAAAGTCCAAGCAGATTGGGATTGTTTGAGGACCACGAGGACATCTGCAGGAGCTTCATCACTGGGACACAGCATGGCTGTAGAACCCTGGGGGAGATCCAACCTTGAGGGTCTGTGGCACCCCTCACCCCCCACCTTCTCCCTCACCAACTCAACCAAGAAGGAAGGAGGTGGGATGCTCCAAGTGGTGGCCAAGAAGACACTCCCACTCCTACCTGCCACACCATGACCTGGCATCGTGGCAACCCCACAGCAGGTCCCCGTTGGGCCCAAAGGGGGAAGTGGTGGCATCATCCATGGCTTCAGTGGAGAGGTAAGGTGGTGCTTCCTCCTCTCATCCCTCCACAGCAGAACTCCTCTGCACTCAAAGGAGCAGGACAAGCATAGGAGGACAGGACCACCTCCAAAACTTGCTTGGCCCATCTCCAGGGAGAGAGGGTTGAAGATGTGAGAAGAACAGACCACCAAGAAGCACGTAGGTCATTCCCTTGACTGTTAAATAAATCAGACTCAGCCTGGACCTTGCAAAGGTTCTCCTAAAGGTCCTCTTGGCCTCATCCTTGGGGTTTTATTCTGTTCTTTTTCCTTGCTTTCGGACTCAGATTTCTTCCAAGCTGCCCCTCCCCTGGAAGGCAGGGAGAGAAAGAGGAAAAGGACAGGATCTGCTGATGTCCTTGGAGATCTTTGGTACACAGAGACGTTGCCTTAGGACATTGAGACAAACTGACACCACGACTACAACGTCCACACCGAAACAAACAAACAAACAAACAAACAGACAGACAGACAGACAAAATAATCTATTTTTTTCCTTCTTCTTTTCTTTTCTTCAATAAAAAGAGAACTTGAAACCCGAGACCTTTTCCTTTTATTTTTCTTTGGCTCTTTGTTGTTAGAGGAGAGGAAAGGGAGCACCCGGACAACGCCTGGGCTGGGCTGGGCTGATCTCGGAAGCTAAGCAGGGTCGGGCCCGGTTAGTACTTGGATGGGAGACCTTGTACTGTCGGCTCCCCTCCTGCAGCAGGGGCTTGGACTAACTGAACTTCCGAGGTCTCTTCCAGCTCCTCACACTCTGGGATTCAGGGATTTCCGATGCCTTTTCCATGCTCTAGGACTGCTCAGGCATGGGGTGAGGATGCCACCTGCTGAAGGTGGAAGGCAAGTGGCTCCGTGGGAAGTTGGGGATGGTTGGGGACATGCTGCCCCTTCAGCACTGCCTGGCAAAGGCTGAGCTTTGGCTTTAGGCAGTTTGGGGTTTGGTTGTTTTCCTCTCACTGCTTCTTCTCCTCCTTCCCTGCTGCTACCCAGAGCCAGCAAGCAGGGCTGTGGTCCTGCAAGAAGGAAGAGGTGGAGCTGAGCAGGAGAGCAGGACATCACCCATCATACAATGCAGTCTTTTTATTTCACCATGAAAAACATAATAATCATTTTAATTTCATTTTTTTTCCCCATTAAACATTTTCAGAAAGCTTTTGAGGAACCTTTCCAAAACCTAAGGTCCCTACATTTCACCCCAAAAGGTGGTGTGAAACCTTGTGGGGGTGAGGGAGCTTTCCAATTAACCCAAGGTACCTACATTTTACCCCAAAAAACCTTGTGCAATATGATTATCATTCAGCAATATGCCACTGACATTACACATAGGTTTCATTTCATTTTATTTTTATTTTATTTTATTATTATTTTATTTTATTGTTATTTTATTATTATTTTTTGCTTTATTTTTATTTTTTATTATTTAAATATTATTATTATTATTTTAATTTTTGTTTATTTTAATTCTTAATTTGATTATTATTTTTATTTATATTTTTATTTTATTATTCTTTTAATTTTAATTTTATTTTTATTAATATCATTCATTATTTCCTTTACTTTTGTCTCATCCCCAGCACTTCCTTCTCTAATATCTGGGGACAATATTATTTGAAGCTGTGTGGTGACTAAGCTTTGGTTGTGAGTGGCCAGATTGTACCAGACAGGAGTAAAACTCAAGCAGGGTTTGAGTTCTTGCTGTTATTTGGGTCTCTGCTAGGAACAAGCTAGAAATGGCTGCAGGATGCAATACAATCACTGCCCCTGGGTGTGTTTTGCACCAGCTCAGAGGTGTTGCTTGACACCCAACCATCTCTGCTTCAGCCTTTTTGGCCACCTGGGTCCTCTCTGAGGACAGTGCCCTTGCCATTGCCATTCACTGCCTAATCTGAAGGATGGAAAGAAAAGCTTCTTAGAATCCAAAGAGTTAAAAACACCCCAAAAAATAGGGAACCTGATTACTTTACTCAGAATATTCTTGTTCCATTTTAGCTGATTCTCTGCTCCAGGAAAGCACAAAAGCCTCCCTCAGACACTGGGTTGTATGATACTGTAATTAATATAATTACACCTGATGACTTTTAGCAGACAGATCTCTTTCTACTGTGTTTTAATTCTTTCTCCTTTCCTTTTCTCCCTCCTTTCCCTTACCCAACCAAACCTGCCCTCTTCTCTCCCATCTTTCCCCACCCACCTCTTCCCTCACTCCACTTACTGACAGGACATGAATGATGTAATGTAATTCCAGAGAGAAATGTTTGGTTAATTACTGTTGCTATTCCACTTTCCTCACCTCCTCTGCTTAACTCTGGTTTTCCCAGGCCTTGCCTCATGCCATCCCTTCCCCTCCTCTCCTCTCTGTGTTCATCACTTTCTATTTCCTCTCTATCCTTCCCCCCACCCTGTACAGTTTTCAGAGCACAAGATGAAATGTCTCTTATTTCTAATAAAAGAGGTGTAAACTCTACCCATGTCTTGCTTTTTCCACCCTGTGTGGTTTGCATCACACCTAGGTGCTGGGAAACACCTCTCCTGGATCTACAAGCTACCACCTTGGCTCTCTACTCTGGAAGAGCCAAGCTCAGGGATAAACTTACCCCATCAGTGCTTCCTTTGCTTTTAGCTTTGTGGCTTCTTCACATCCCCCCCAAAAAAAACCCCATCTGTTTTGTGATGCAGGAGGAATTCCCTTTGCTGTGCAGCACAATCTACCTCTCTGCAAGGATCTCTAACCCCAACTTCCAAATCCTCTTCCTAGTGTGATGATGTGAAGGGCTAATATTTCATACAATCATAGAATCATTGTGGCTGGGAGAGACCTTTCAAAGCATCAAGTCCAACCATTCATCCAGCACTGCCAGGTCACCCCTAAGCCACATCTCTCAGCACCATGTCTCCATGTCTTTTAAACCCCTGCAGGGGAGGTGACTCCATCACTGCCCTCTGTAGACTCTCCCAAGGCTTTAGAACCCTTTTGGAGAAGAATTTCTCCTAATATCCAACCTAAATTTCCCCTGGCAAAACCTGAGAGTATTTCCTCTTGTTCTGTTCCTTGTTACTTTGGAGAAAAGCCCAAGCCCCACCTGGCTCCAGCCTCCTCTCAGGGAGCTGCAGAGAGCCAGAAGGTCTCCCCTGAGCCTCCTCTTCTCCAGGCTACCCAACCCCACTTCCCCCAGCTGCTCCTCACAACCCTTGTGCTCTAGCCCCTTCCCCACCTTCCTTGCCCTTCTCTGGCCACACTCCAGCACCTCCATGTCCTTCTGGGAGTCAGGAGCCCAAACTGACCCCAGGATTCCAGCTGTGGCCTTCCCAGTGCCCAGCCCAGGGGCACAATCCCTACCCTAGCCCTGCTGCCACACCAGTGCTGATCCAAGCCAGGATGCTGTTTGCCTCCTTGGCCACCTGGGCACTCTGCTGCCTCATCTTCAGCCACTGTTGACCAACACTCCTAGGTCCTATTTTGCTGGGCAGCTTTCCAAGCCTGGAGCATTGCATGGGGTTGTTGTGACCACCAGATTCTAACACAGCTCTGGCAGCATTCCTGGCAGAGGACAGCGATGCTGGGTTTGAGTTCCCACTAGGGTCAAGGACAATGCTGATGTTACCTTCTCTACATATCTACAAAGCTCATCTCAACCTCCCCTGGATTTTCCTGCCACCTCCTGCATTAGCAGGCAGGCTGTGAGTAGGAGCATGGCTCAGTGCAGCAGGGGGTTAAGGATGTCACTCCTGAAAGATGACAAGAAATGAATTAAAAGAAGGATTATTCACTTGGTTGGCATTTACCCTTGGATGAAATCCTTCAGCAAGCCAATGTGTCCTTATCTCCCTGGCTCTGCTCCATCACCTGAGTGATGGCTTTCCCTTTTACAGGCAGGACTGCAGAAGGCTTAGGAGCCTGGCACATTCAGATCTGCTGCTCTCCACAGCTTTGATCCAAAGCCACCATGACCCAGTAGGTCTCCAGATGTAATGACTTCTTTTGGCCTGGCTGAAATGAATTGAATATCCTGAAACAGCTGAAATGATTGCTGAGGTATGGGCTGCATGGAGGCTTTGAGCTCACTTCTCCCATCCCTGAGCCATGATCAAATCCTTCTTCAATCAGCAATGCCTGATGGTGAGTCCCAAGCCTCCTCCATCCATCCTACAGGGGTGTTTCTTGCCCTACATCTCCCTCACTGTGATCCTCTAGCATTAGCAGGCAAGTAGGGAAATGCTAACCACCAAGTCCCACGTGTGGTGGTGGGCTGGGAAGGCAGGAGAACCCAAACCTGAGATCACAGCCCTAGGAATGGGTCAGGAGGAACATAAGGAGGAATTTCTTGACTTTGAGGGTGGTAGAGCTCTGGCCCAGGCTGCCCAGAGTGGTGGCAGAGTCTTTGTCTCTGGTGACATTCCAAACCTGCCCAGATGTCATTCTGTGCAACCCACTCCAGGTGACCCTGCTCTGACAGTGGGGTTGGACTAGATGATCTCCAGAGGTCCCTTCCAACCCCTAACACTCTGTGTCATTCTGTGAGGTCCTACTGCATCTCATTAAAGGCTGCTGGCACTGTCTTTGTTCATGGGTCTGTCAGAGGTGGTGGGTGCAGGAGGTCAGTGTATGGATAGGTGGTTTCAGTGTGGTGTGGCTGCAAGGGGAGGTCACAGGATAGTTCAGCTTGGAAATGGCCTCCTGAGGTCCCAATGAACTGTCCTACAACCCCATCACCCTGCTTTGCAGCCAACCCAAGCTATAGCTGTGGGACACAGAGCCCATGATCTCAGAAGAAGGAAGGACAGCAATGCTGGGACCATGGGGAACAGGAATGGAACAGGAGTCAGAGATCAGACTTCTTGGTTGCTGCACTGGGAAAACATGGCTGTGCTGGAAAGCTGAGAAGAAACCAGAAATGGAAGAAAATGCAAAGCATTTCCCTTGGGGTGGCCATGTAGGAAAAGGCCCTCATGGAGCAAGACATCATTCCTGGAAGATGTGGAACCAGGACTGGAGGTTAGTCTCTGATCTATCTACCTTGTGGCTGAAGGAAGCACTTGGGTTCACTATGCTACTAGGTGTCCAAGATGAGGTAGGATGAATCTAGGCCTGAAGTGAAAATCTATTCCTGAGCTCCTGCTGTCACAAGATCTAAACAGAGAAGAAAAGAAGATGTCTGGTGTTGTTTTATTTTTCTTCTTATGTTCCCCAACCTGCTCCTCCCTGGGAGAGGTCAGTGCTTCCCCAGGGTTGTGTTTGCCTTCCAGCTTTCAAGCAGATAGAAAACACCTTCAAAGTGGCTTTCAACAACCTTCTGAGTTAAGGAGTCCTCAGGGGATCCATGTGGGAAACCTCTCCAGCTGCTTGCTTGCTCAAATGTATTTTCACTCCTGATTTTCCAAAACACCTTTTATGTATCTGAGGCTGAAAGCTCCTTTATGCTGACAAGTCCCTTGGCTAGGTCAAGCTCCTCCTAAACCTTAGAGATGACAGAGTGGAAGATGAACATAGTTCTTAAGATGAGGCAACACAGGACTTCATGTTGAATAGCCCAAATTATTCCTTCCTGGACTTAAAAACCTGAAAATCCTTTTAGGACATGATGTTGAAGAGCAGCAACTGGGCAAGTCACTGCTGGTTGTGTGCGCATTATGTTTGAGTAATGAACATGACTCATTACACTGATTCATTAGCAAGTTGAGTAGCTCTGGTGGCAGTAATACCACACAAAGAAGCCCAGGGGGATGAGTAGTCAGGTTCTCAGTCTCTTCCCTGATCATCTCAAGAGAATTCAATCATGCAGCTTCAACTGCCTTCCTTCACCCTAATAACTCTCTGGGGAGCCCCACCACACAGGGGTGAGCCTTGCTCATCTCCTCCTACCTCCCACAGACACTCTTGCTTTGGCATGTTGGTGAGGAGAAGTGTGTCTTCTGAAGAGAACATGCAGGCACCATGGCAGTCAGAAGAGCTGTGGCATCTTGAGAGATGGATTCTTGGAGTGAGGGACTAACCCCAGGATTCAAGGTGTGGCCTCCCCAGTGTTGAGTAGAGAAGGAGCCAAAAATCCATCCAAAGGACATCTTCAAAACCCATGGGGCCAGCCTGAAGCCTCAGGAGATAGTTTCTCCTCTGCATTCAGGAGGAGCTTATACTGGACATCCCTTTTGGGTGGCATAAACCACAAAAGCCAACAGCAAGAAAGCATCCAGGGCAAAAATAAAGTGCAGGAAGGGCTTCCAAGAAGAGATGGGGCTGCCTTTGGAGGTGAAAGTGCAGGGCTGGTCTCTAACTTTCTTCTTAGCTTTTGGTGGAGATTGCTAGAAACTTGGCTGGGAGTCTTGGAGTGTTTAGGACTGGTATTAATTAGTTCCAGTAACAGCCTTTGCATACCAAACTGCACTGGCCTGTGGGAAACCTCTTGACTTTGAGGGTGCCAGGCTGCCCAGAGAGGCTGTGGAGTCTCCTTCTCTGGAGAGATTCCAAACCTTCCTGGATATGATTCTGTGCAACCTGCTCTAGGTGCCCCTGCTTTAGCAAGGGGATTGGACTAGATGATCTCCAGAGGTCCCTTCCAACCCAATACTGGGATTCTATGCTTCTGTGAGACCCAGAAACTTTAGAGTTCCATTTGATTTCCAACCTGTCCTCTGGATCTGGGCAGGCTCCTCCCAGACTTTCTCTATTCAGGTATTCATAGACCCTTTCCAAAGTGGAAAAGGGATCTGAGGAACAAGTGGTGCCATTGCCTTGTCCCTGCTAGTCCTTCCAAGAATAGCCATGAAGAAGAAAATCAGGGAACACTGGAGGCTGGAGAGGGAAAGAAGGAGAGATTATTTTTATTATTTATTATGTTCTCCTTTCCCAGGCTTGCCTAATTCTAAAGCTCTTTAGAAAGGCTCCTGCTGAGCAGGTGAGGGGCTGAGATGAAACAGCAACTTAATCCAGGGGGATGAACTTCATCCATGATCCAATTCTTTAGGGTTGGATGTCTTTGGAGTCTCCGAGTCAGCAATTCCCAGCAGTGGATTTCTGGGTGGGGTGGGGAGGGAGGCACAGGAGAAGGCTGCCTTGATTTACAAACGAAAAGAGATTAGCATATAAATTGGGCAGAGAGGTTAGCGAGCAGGGTAGCCTGGCCGAGCTGAATGAATCAGCAGGGCTGGGACTGGAGGAAGGAGGCAAATTAAAGTCTCTCCTCGTACAGAGGACAGAAAATGAAAGTCGTTTTTTTTCTTTATTTATCTTTGATTAGTTTTCACTTGCTGCTGCTTTAATTCTTCCCTCCTCCTCCTTGTCTTCTGCCTCCCTTCTCTCCCTTTCCAATCTCTTGCTCTCTGATGGGGTCCTTCACATCTGTCCAGCTCTGCAGACCTTGGCTGTTTCTTATATCATATTGACTAGCAAAGCCAGTGCCTGGCTTCCTTCTTCTTTATCCTGAGTGGTTTGTATTTGAGTCCCATCCTCCTTTCTCCTTTTGTTTCTTGACCTCTCAGCTCATTATCTCTTTTGTTTATTGTCCTCCTGCACCTCTCATTCCCTCTCCTATTTCTTTCCCTCCTGCACCTCTCACTCCCTCTCCTATTTCTTTCCCTCCTGCACTCTCACTCCCTCTCCCATTTGTTTCCCTCCTGCACCTCTCACTCTTCTTCTTTTTATTCTTCTTCATGCAAACCCAAGCAAAATGCCAGGCACAAAATGACAGAAAGAGCAGAGGGGGATGGTTTCCTTATGCTGTTCCAGTCACATCCCTCTCTCTGTGCTCTAAAAAACACAGCTCTTTCTTGTTGAGCTCTGGAAGATCACTGCAGAAGAAGTTAGGTCCTTAGTGGTGGGACACTGTGTCCCTTGGGCAGACAGACAGACATGGGAGCTACCCCAAATTGCAGGATGCAGTAGTGGTGAACCATTGCTTTTCCTCTTGTCCAGTTGTCTCCACCAGTTGTCTTCTTGCCATACCTGCTGGAAGCCAACCCAGCAAGGAACTGTGCCAGAGGAGGTTCAGGTTAGATATTTAGAAGAAGGTTCTTCCCCCAGAAGGTGGTGGACCACTGGAAGAGGCTCCCCAGGGATGGCATCAACTCTCATGGAATTCCAGAAGCATTTGGCCAATGCTCTTAGACACATGGGGTTGTCCTGTGCACAAACAGGAGTTGGGCTTAATGACCCTGGTGGGTCCCTTCCAACTCAGGAAGGACATTCCATGATTCTACAACACAAAGTAGGTGTAAATCATTTTCTGATCTGTTTTTCATCTTGGCTGGGGTCTTTCTTCCACCTTATCTTAGGCACTCCCTACCCTCACCCCCAGTTCTTTCAATTAACTCTTTTCTGCTGCCACCATCTCCTGAAATACTTAATTTAAAGCCTTTCTTTCCACATGGGCAAGATGATTGTCAAAGATGTTCTTGTTAAATGGGTCCCACCTCCTGTTGATGGTCCTGGTGCCTGAAAGAGGGAACATTGCTCCTAAAACTTGGGGTTCATGAGCAAAAAGGATCAGGCTCCTTATATTTTTTAGGAAGCAGCCTATCAAGGAAAACATGAAGAAGCTGTTGACTGCAGAGGCCTCAAGAAGCTGTGAGAGCAACTAGTTTTCTAGCTCACTGAAGGGTACAGACAAAGCAAATGTCCCAGGGCTTCTTCACATCTCTCTTCTGGCTCAGTCCAAATGATGTGATTTAGATTTGTCCCTTCAAAACAAATACAGATGTAATGGTTAATGCACATAAGCCCCCAGCCATGCTTGGGTTTTGCAAGAGGAGTTTGGCTCTTGGGCTCCCTACACTGCCTTAGAAGCTGAGCCTTGCTCCAGGAGATTTATTTTTAGACACACTGATCAAAGATGAACTTTTAGGCAAAGGAAGAAGCCAACTCCCCTTGCACTCATGTACATTCCTCTTCAGTCACTGTGGGCTGTGGCACAGAGCAGGGAGCATGTCTCCAGGCTGGCTTATGGGCCAGGAGAGCATCTTCTTTCTCTCCTAGCTCTCTTCTGAGGAAGGTGATTTAGAAAGAAAGATTGGTTTAATAAAGAGCATCTCACTCTGTGATGCACCAGCCCAGGGGTAGCAGTACATCCATCTGCACACATTATGGCTTTAATTTGGTCCCTGCAAAACCTAGAGAAAACCAATTAGAAACAAAACACCCAACCTAAGTTATTAAATAACTCCTCATAAAAGAAGTAAAATAAAAGAAAGATAAAATAGTTCAGTCAAATAACTACAGCCAGGGAGAAGAGGAGAGCTTGGAATTCCTGTCTGATGGGGGATTGATGGGAGATTGATGGGAGCTCTGTGCCAACTCCTTGGGTGGTTTTTCCTTGCTGTCTTGTGGATGTATGTACAATGGAGAGGACAACACCTCTGTGATGTGAGAATGGGTGAAGCCATCAGAGAAAGCTGAATGGGAAGGTGCTGCAGAGAGTCAAAGAATCATAGAATCACCAGAGTTGGAAGGGAGATTCAAGATCATCTAGTTCCAACCCCCCTGCCTGCCAGGGACACCTCCCACTACAACAGGTTGCCCACAGCCCCAGTCAGCCTGGCCTTCAAAGCTGCCAAGGATGGAGCTCCCACAGCCTCTCTGGGCAACCTGTGCCAGTGTCTCCCCACCCTCACAGGGAAGAACTTCCTCCTCACATCCAACCTAAATCTCCCCTCCTCTAGCTGGGATCCATTCCCCCTAGTCCTATCCCTACCTGACCTCCTAAACAGTCCCTCCCCATCTTCCTTGTAGCCCCTTCAGATACTCAAAGGCCACCAGAAGGTCTCCTGGGAGCCTTCTCTTCTCCAGCCTGAACAACCCCAACTCTCTCAGCCTGTCAAGGAAACAAGGAACAAAACTACCCATACAATGTTGGGTCAGTTCTGTCCTTCATTAAGGCATTACCATCACAAGATGAGTACAGGCTTTAAACAGGACTTTAAATTAGTTTGGGGTTTTTTTTTCCCCTTATCAGCAAAGCCTTTTTTTTTTGTACCTCTACATGAAGATCAAATAAATTAATCAGTTTCTCCTTTCATTAATTTTTCATTGGTGAAGTCCCTGCTATAATTACTTAGTCTGAAATAAAAGCACCTCAGCCTTGATCAGCTGAGTCCTTAAATATTGATGGGAAAGAGAAAGTGGCAGAAATGTTTCCTCTGAGCCCTTGACATCAAGTGAGTTGTAAATATCTTTACCAATGACCTGGATGAGAGGGTCAGGAACACCCTCAGTAAGTTTGCAGATGACATGAAGCTGGATGAGAATGTTGACCTGCTGGAGGGGTAGGGAGGCTCTACAGGAGGATCTAGCCAGGCTGGATCCATGGGCCAAGGACAATGGGATGAGGTTCAACAAGACCAAGTGCTAGATCCTGCACTGGGGTCACAATAACTTCCTTTCTTCCTTCCTTTCTTCTTTCCTTCCTTCCTTTCTTCTTTCTTTCCTTCCTTCCTTTCTTCTTTCCTTCCTTCCTTCCTTTCTTCTTTCCTTCCTTCCTTCCCCTTCTTTTATTCCCCTTGCCCTACAAGGGCACCATTTCCTTTCAGAACACACTCAAATTTCCCTTCTCTTTCTCCAGCAGTTTATTGCTAGGTTACTCCTGGGAGAAGATGACTTCAACAAGTGCTCTACAAGTGAAGAGCTCTGCAGATGAAGTGGGAAGAAAAAGCATTACAAGAAACTCCCCTACATCCTAAGAAATGCTTTAATGTTTACTAATGTTATTATAACTACTATATATATGAATATATTCATATTTATATCTATAAAATTACACTCAACTCTTACCCAGAAGGAAGGGGATGTGTAGAGTCCAGGAGGCTCTAGTGGCTTTCAGAGCTGATTTTTTTACTCTCTTTTTTTTCTGTTCAGAACATCTTTCAGAGAGCAGATGATAATTGCCCTTCTGCTATGAGTAGGAAGGAAGTTCGTCTAGCTAGGTAGAAGCTCCAAAGAGTTTTTGCTTTGTTCTCAAGCCTTCTGCCTCGTTAAACTAAGATACAAATTGGTCTTATGTAAGAGGTCTTTGGGATGTTGCAATGGATCAGCCTTTGTTTGCCTCCAAACATGATTTGAAGGTGCTCTGGGGGGTCTGGGTTATTTTTAGTTGGGTTTTTTTTTCCTTGGGTAGTGAGAGAAGGTGACTGGCCAAAGCCTTTACAACAGAGCTGGCTGAACTCTTCTTGGCTGTATCTGAATGGAACATCTGGGCTTGATTTGTTGTTGGGTTTTGGACTTCTTTTCATGAATCAAGACAAAATGGAGCTCCAAAGGGGCTGAAAATGGTTCTCTAAATTGAGTTGAATTGGGTCATCCTTTTCAAACAACAGATAAATAAAGTTATGCACTTTGTGGTGTAAATTTGCAATAGGAATGTTTTGGAAATAGCCTCCTAACCTCTGTAGAAGAAGCAGGATTCCAGCTGATCTCTAAATGAAAAAGCTCTTCTGAAAGGTGGTAGCAACCTGGAAGTGAAGCAAAACATTCCATTCCAAGTGAAGAAAACATGAAAGTCAATCTCAAACTGATTCATAGAATGGTTTGGGTTGGAAGGGACCTTAAAGTTCATCTAGTTCCAACCTCCCTGCCCTGGACTGGGACAATTTCTACTTGGTTGCTCAAAACTTCCTCCAACTTGGTCTTGAACACTCCCAGGGATGAAGCATCCATAACTTCTCTGGGCCAGTGTCCCACCACCTTCACCATGAAGAATTTCTTCCTTTTATCAAGCCTAAATCTCTCCTCCTTTAATTTAAAGCCATTCCCCCTTGGCCTATCACTACACTCCCTCATGGAAAGTCTCCCCCAGCTCTCCTGTAGACCCCCCTGAAGTACTGGAAAACTTCTGCCTGGAGCTTTCTCTTCTCCAGGCTGAACAACACCAACTCTTTCACCCTGTCCTCATCATTAGGGAGTTGCTTCAGCCTCTTGTTTGTACTGAGACAGGCAATTAAGATGCATTTCAGGTATGGGCTTGATTTGTCCCTTCTTATCCTTCTTCCATTATTTACAACTCTATAAGCATTTGCAGAGAACCAAATTCTGCTCCATTAAGATTCCTATCCTCTCTCAAAGGCAGGTTTTCATCTCACCCTCTGTAAATCAGCCTCACTTGGGCTCTGTGTGCAGTGGATTCGCTATCACCCTCATTAACACAGCCCAGCAACACATGGCTGAGGAGATAAAGGCACTTCAAGAAGAAGGGGAAATGCTGAGATGGCAGCCTGCCTCCTGGAGAAAGGAGATGTCAGTGAAACTTCAGCACAATGAGCTTCTTCAATCCTCTTCCCCCCTAAAAGCCATTCCCCTCCCTAAGTAGCCCTCTGAGCCTCTCTCCTTCTCTCTGCTGCATGGTGATTTGAAAGGCTCCAAAATTCTCTTTTATTCAGCTTGCATGAAGTTGAGGCTTTCCAACCATTACCAAGAGGAGTAATACTCTGAATTTACCAGTCCCATATCACTGAGTTATGGCACCTCCTTGAACACACACAGTATCTCCATCTTCTGAATGTTCTCAGATGCAGAAGAGGGGAACACTGAATTCCTTCCTCCAAAAGGATGAACGCTAGCATTTCTCCCCTGGGTTCAGATATATCTTCTTAAAAGAGCTTGTACTTTTCATTTCAGCCAAGTGATAAGGTTTTTATCTTCTGCCAAGGTATTTCAGGCACCAACCCAGGCTTTTAGAGCTCAGGTTTCTGCTGCATTCCCATCATTGGAGGTGATCGATTTCGTTGTCTATAATTTCCTGGCACATGTTCTACTGCATCTTTATGACTCATATTTGTTGGTGAGTGCTTGTTAGCCCTGGGAGCTCAGGAACTGGAGCAGAGTTTAATGTGCCACTTATCATTTTCAAAGTGCTATGATTGCATTTTTATCAGGGTCTCCATATGAGGCTGTGGTTTCAAAGCAGTAGTGAGACTTGGCTGTAGACAGCAGTGATGGCCAGGGAATGTCTGTATCCATCCCATGCACAGCTTCCAAATGATAGTTACCAAAACTGTGTTGGATTGAGGTTACCCCAAAGATACTGGTAAATGAGAGTAGTCACAAAATCACAGACTGGTAGGGAATGGAAGTCACCTCTGGGGATCATGTAATCCAACCCCCCTGCTCCAGCAGGGTCACCCCCAGCAGCTTGCCCAGGGTCACCTCCAGCTGCCTTGGCAATCTCTCCACACAAGGAGACTGCACAGCCTCTCTGCAAAGCCTGGGCCAGGGCTCCAACACCCTCACAACAAACAAGCTTCTCCTCCTGCTCAGCTGCAACCTCCTGGCTTCCAGTGTGTGCCCAGTGCCCCTTGGCCTGGCCCTGGCCACCACTGAGCAGAGTCTGGCCCCAGCCTCTTGCCCCCAACCTTCAGCTCTTGCTCAGCATGGAGCAGCTCCCCTGTGGGGCTGCTCTTCTCCAGGCTCAGCAGCCCCAGGGCTCTCAGCCTTTCCTCCTGCCACAGATGTTCCAGTGCCCTCAGCAATTTGGAAGCCTCCAACGGACTCTTTCCAGTAGTTCCTTGGCTCTCTGGACCTGAGGAGCTCAGACTTGTGAGCTCCATGAGCCAAAAGGCAAACTGGGGCTGCATGAGAGGAATATGTCATGCTCTCATGGTATCATGAGCACTCTGTGTCCAGCAAGAGGTTATTTGGTTGGGACAGAGTAAGTGTGCTGCCTGCTGAATCATTTCTACTACAAAGCAACCTTTGGGAAGAAGTTCCACAGGAAAACACAAGCTGCTTCACTGAGAAACACCAAGCAGCCTTTAGCACATCCACTTCCAGCTAAAATTTTGGAGAAGGATTCTATTCTTTCTTCTCCTCCTGCAGCACTCAAACCACAGCTCTTAGGTGTATTCCTCAGCCCTGACTCTCACAGGGCAACATCACAGTGAGAAAGCTGGGACAGAAATGAAAAGCAAGCTGTAGGGGACACAGAGGGAAGGGAAGGAATCTCCAAAGGGATGTAAAAATGTAAATAATGAATGCCATCTATAAATGGCCTCTTGGGCTGAGCCATCTGCACCAAGAGAAGCTGGGTCAGACAAAAAGCAGTTGGAGCAACCCTGTGGGAGCTGGTGAATTAAAAGCAATGGCCTTTGATGTGACAGCACTTGGCTCTAATTCCCAGTATTCATGGATTGCTGCTCCCATGTCCCTCCATTATTTTGCTAGCTGTTGAAACAAGGTGTGAAGAGAAAGCTTTCAGTTGCCTTTTGTTTTTTACCTGCAGGACTGTAGGATTTGAAGGAGCAGCTGTTAAAAGTAAGTAGGATCTCAAAGATTCAATTGACCTTTAAATGAATTTTAGAGCTCATAGAGCTAAAGGGCTGAGCTAAAGCTGCTCTATCTCCATGGACATACATTGCTGCACCTCTACCTTTAGGCAGGGATATTAACCCAACTTCCAAGACTTTATCCTGCTCTGTTAGAATCATGGGAAGTAGTTTTTGAAGCCAAACCTTCTCTTGTCTTTTCTTTGTTCCTATCAAGCAGTGGAATCCTTGTTGCAGGTGCTGTCAGTTGTGGTTACGGCCAGTGCTGAGATGATGGTTTCATGAACTGTTGCTCTTGATCTCATGATGTCAGTTCTTGATGTCCTTGAACTCAGAATGCTGAACACAGAATTCAAGAAGCATTTGGACAACACCCCCAGGCACATACTGTTAAGTTTTGGGGTTGTCCTGTGCAGAGACAGGAGTTGGACTTGATGATCCTGGTGGCTCCCTTCCACCTCAGGCCATTCTATGATTCTCTGATAAAAGAGGAGACACCATTTCCAAGCAGGGACACCTTCTGAGGGGAAAAAAACCCCAGCAACCTGAAATCAGCTCTGAGCAACCATGAAAGTGGAGAGGAGAATGTTATTAGGAGCTCAAAAGTGAAGTCAGTTTGAGAAGTTCTGGTTCAAAAAGCATCCCACCAGACAAAACACCTCCCAGGGGTTGGTCTGTGCTAATGAGGTTCAGCAGGGTGATGCTGTCCTTCAGTTGAGCTGCTTCCTTCAAATTAGGCTGGGAACAGAGTTTTCAGGAGTCTTCAAGCCATATACCACCTCCTTCAGTGTGCTTTGTCACCAGTAAGAGAGACAAGACATTTGAAGGAGGGCTTTTGGTGACAAACCCCCTTCACCATTGAAATGATGACCATGACCACTGACAGCTCTGCCTGGGAGGGTCCTGCACTGGTGCAAAAGCCCAAGGCAAGCTGCTGAAGAAGCCCTTGACTCTCTGACAATCACTTTTAGAGAAAGAAAAGAAAGCTCTTCATTTCTCAGTGACTCCCTTGGAAGCAAAAGGTCTACCCCTGTTGGAACACAAGGCCACATGAAGACTCTTTATCCCTACAGGATAGATCTATCAGCTTTTGCACAGTGTCCCTCAATAGATTTTGAAGCCCTGCTCATCCTCCCTGCATTTTCTCTCCACCCTTGCAGCCAGGGCAACAAAGGAGAAGGCAAAAAGCCCTCTTAGATGTGTCTTAGAAGAACCCTGTTAGATGTGGCTGCAGGGATGTGTCCCAGAAGTCCCATCTGGAGCTGAAGTCCTATAGCTACTCCCATAAAGAAAAGAACAAGTCTAGCAAGTTCTTTTCACTAAACTTTTGACCCTCAGCTACAAAAAAGCTCTTTAATGTTGGGCAATGGAGGGATTATGTGATCACTGTCCTGAAGGTCTGCAAGGGAACAGTTAATCCTTGCCTCTGCAGGGGCACTCTCTGATTTAAACACACCAAGAGGTTGGGTTCAGCTTGTTTTCATGGCATAAGTGACACAAGTCTTGTGTTCTTCTTTGGACTCTTCTCTGATAGCATGTCTCACTGCTGTCAGTTATTTCTCCTTTTAACCAGGCACAACAAAGAGCTTTATGCTGATGCCTTTTTTTTTCCCCTGGTGTCTGATTGCCTGGAAAACAAATGTTTCTCCATGGCCACATTTCCCCACTAATATTTCCATCAGGCTTTTCAGGAAGCAACAACCTGCAGCCAAAGGAGTTTCTTCCAGCACCTCCATGATTCTCTTATGGTAGCTTTGCCTTTGGTGAGATGTTTTATAACATATATATATAGATGGGGTTTTATATATATAAAACATTCCCCTGGGTCAGAGGGGTGGCTGAGACCTTCAGGAATGTCAGTACTGAAAGGCTGCAATCAGGTCTCCCCAGAGGCTTATCTTCTTCAGGCTGTACAACCCTCATTCTCTCATCCTTTCTTCATAGGTTCAAGAGATCATCTTCATAGGAGCATAGATCTTCTTCATAGGACCATAGCTCATCTTCATCATATGGCTTAGGAAAGGAGACTCTAACTCTTCTCAATGGAGCTCTATTCCTTGCTCTTAATTTGAAGCACCTTCTACTTCCCAGTCCTAGGACTAACAGAACTCCTTTGCCTTTGTCCTGCTCTACCAACAAAGTTTCCCTAGATATCTTACCCCTGCTTGTGCCAGGATATCCCATGGTGCTTTGTCTGTGCTAATAAGATGATGCAGAGCTGTAATACTTGAAACTGAGTCTCTGACAGAAAAAGAACTAACCACAGAATCATTTTTGGTTGGAAAAGACCTTTCAGATTATCAAGTCCAACCATCAGCCCAACACTGCCAAGGCAAGAAATAAACCGTGTCCTGAAGCATGACATCTCCATGTCTTTTCTACCACTCCACCACTCCCCTGGGAAATCTGTGCCAGGATTTGAGAATCCTTTTGCTGAAGAAGCTTTTAACACATCAGCTGAAAGCTTTCATTCTGCTTAAACCAGAATGGAAACAGCAAAGTTGTGCACCTAAAGAACCAGCCCCTTTGCATTACAACAACTCAGCCACCCTATGTCTACAGCACTAGACTTCTAGGTTTGCAGCTTGCCCAGATCTTGGCTCCAAGCAGGTGTTTGAGAACTGAATTGGCCCAAACCAGTCCATGCTGGGACTCCTCCCCATCTGATTAGGATTTAGGAGTCACAGCTCACCAGCTGCCTGCTGATAACAAAGCAGCACATTCTGTTCCCAAGTTATTATGCTATTGTTTCAAAGGAGCTGCCAGAGGGTTAGTCAGCTGAGATCCAATTAAGATTGGGGTCACTCTGCTTACCCATGGCATGATAAATGTCCTGCTGTGCTTAGAGCACCATCTCCCTGAAGATTCTGAGGCTATCCAGTCCTGAATGCACTTTGCTTACCTCTGATGACCATTTGCTTCTCACTTAGGCTTTCCTCTCAAGTGGCTCTCTTTTGGGGCTTGCCTTCTTTAGAAGAAACTGGGAAGGTTTGAACTGCAAGGGGGAGTTGGTTCTTCAGTAGATTGGATTGTGCAATCCATTTGGTCTCTGTCTCTCCCAGTTGCTCACCTGATGATTCTTCAGCCTGTTCCAGTGCTCCACCACTCTCTGGGTGAAGAACCCTTTCCTAAGATCTAACCTGACCCTCCCCTGGCACAGCTTCAGGCCATTCCCTCAGGTCCTGTCTCTGGTCACCAGAGAGAATAGATCAGCTTCTGCTCCTCCTTTACCTCTGGTGAGGAAGTTCTAAACTGCAATGAGGTCTCTTCTCAACCTCCTCTTCTCCAGGCTAATACCTCCAGGTTTATCACTAGAGATAGCTTTAATCTGACCCAGGATGGACATTGTTTTTCTGCTGAAGGTATCTAAAAGCACAAAGGCTTTCTGGTTCCCAAGGGCTTTGCTGAGTGCTGCATTGTCCCACTCTTCCCTGATTCCCCTCCATTTGATCACAAACATGCCAGCCACCCTACATCTGCCTGATGGTGTCTAGCCTGAATCAATACATGCTAGTCCCAACTATTAAGCCTCCTCCAGCTGTACTCTGGCAAGATTCCTCACATGCAAATATATTTGTTTGTCTTAAATGACAGAGATCATCAGAGTCTCATTTTTAGCCAATTAGCCAGCATTTGCATGGAGAACAACCATTATTACTGCTTTCAATCTGGGGGGAATTGTTTGCCTTTCACAGCCTCACAAGCTGCAGATGGAGCCTAATTTTGGGGGGTTTTTTTTATTAATAATTTCTGTAAATAGGTAAAACAATAAAGCAGGGAGGAAATTGTCTATATGTGGCTGTCAAGTAGGGAGAGAGCAAGGAGCACCTCAGCCCTGAACATGGGGGGCATTGATTATTGCTCATTAGCTGTGAAATGACTGAGCCAGTCTCATCAAACCTCCTGCAATACTTCACTGCAAAGCTGTATCCTTGAGTCATAGGATGGTTTGGGTTGGAAGGGACCTTTAATGCTTTGCATCCTGCATCCAGATTCAAAGGGGTCTCAAAATGATTGAGTTTTCAGGGGGATTCAAGGGCTCCATGTGTTGCTGGTAGTTTTATTTTTACTTCATTATGAGCATAGAATTGTTTTGGTTGGAAGAGATCTTTAAGATCATTGAGTCTAGCTGTTAATCCAACACTACCAAGTCCCTCACTAAACCATGTCCCTCAGCACCATATTTACATGTCTTAAATCCTTCCAGAGGTGGTGACTTCACCATTTCCTTGGGCAGCCTCTTTCATAGGTTCAGAACCTTTTTGAGGTAGAATTTTTCCTAATACCCCAACCAAAACCTCTCCTAGAACAACTTGAGGCCATTTCTTCTTGTCCTATCACATGTTCCCTGGGAGAAGAGACCAAGCCCCACCTGGCTCCAGCCTCCTTTCATGGAGAGGCAGAGAGTGAGAAGGTCTCCCCTGAGCCTCCTCTTCTCCAGCCTAACCAACCTCACTTCCCTCAGCTGCTCCTTACACACTTGTTCTCTAGACCCTTCACCAACATCATTTTAATTCTTTAAACATATTCCAACACCTCAATGTCCTTCTGGGAGTGAGGAGCCCAAACCAGAACCCAGGATTGGAGGTGTGACCCCCACCCAGTGCCAAGCAGAGAGGGACACATACCTTGTCTGGGAATCAAACAATCACAGAACATCCTGAGCTGGAAGAGACCCACGAGGACCATGGAGCCCAACTCCTGTCTCTGCCCAAGAGTGATCCTCTCCCCATTTTTTGACATGTTAGACCCCTCCTGAATTGCTAGGTATTGCTGTGGGAAGTGCCACCACAGAGGTCATGCATCTTTTACAGCCCTTTCTAGGCAGAGCTGCATTATCCAGCCTGGGTTGTGCTAATTTCCTAATGACTTATGTTCACACTGATGCAAAAGGACACCATAGCCTTGGGGTGAGGCACTTCCACCTGGAGGTTTCTTACACTCAGCCACCTCCAAATTCCCTTTTTTTATTGCCACTGACTTGGAACATAAAAAACCTATTATTGAATAAAACCAGAGACCCCTCCAAGCTGGTATCTGAAGCCCTTCAGTGACCTCAAGAGTCCCTACATTACTGTCACTAACCATGAAGCACAGGTTTGATTTCCCACTGCCTGAGGAACCTAGTGGAGATAGATTGAAAACAGTGTGCAATAGCAGAGGCCAAGGGGAGTGTTTAAGGACAGAGAGAGGATCTGCTCTGCCCTGCAGAGATCTCTGGAGTTGGAAGATATGGTCTTGTATTTAGTAATGAGAAGCTGATCGATTTTTCTTCCATTAATTGGTCTAATCAATTTTTAAAGGTGTGTAAATATTCAGCAACTATTGTCTCCTATGCTGAGAAGTCCTGTAGCTTAATTTTCTGCTGTGAAGTATTTTCCTTTGCCCATTTTGAGACTGCCAACTATTTCCATTTCAAATCTCCCTGAACCTTTTTCCTTTCCTTCCCTTTCCTTTCCTCTGAGATCATCAAGTCCAAGCATCCACCAAACACCCCCATGCTCACCACTAAACCATGGCCCCAAGCACCACATCTAGATGCTTTCTGAACCCCTCCAGGGATGGTGACTCCACCACCTCCCTGGGCAGCCAGGGCCAATGCCTGAGAACCCTCTAGGGGAAGAAATTCTTCCCAATATCCTATCTGAACCTCCCCTGGTGCAACTTGAGGCCACTTCCACTTGTCCTATCACTCATTACCTGGGAGAAGAGACCAACCCCAGCCTTCCATCCATCTCCTTTCAGGTAGTTGTAGAGTGAGAAGGTCTCCCCTGAGCCTCCTCTTCTCCAGATTAAAGGAAGATGAAGACACAGAGAGCAGCAGTTGAGAACTGAGGTGCAAGTGCTCATGTGTCAATCCATGTCTTGACCAGCAGGTAACTGATGACCCTGCCAGGACACCACTGAAATCTCCAC
Source organism: Galbula dea (assembly GCA_013399015.1). NCBI lineage: Eukaryota > Metazoa > Chordata > Aves > Piciformes > Galbulidae > Galbula > Galbula dea. The sequence goes on along the minus strand of VWZX01002526.1, from coordinate 82,518 downwards.
AAAGAAACAACCAACCAACAAAAAAAACCTTAATTTTGGGCAATTATCTTGATTCCATTCCAGAGAATGAGGAGTTAGGGAAGGCAACAACTGGTCAGAAGTTTTGCCTGCCATCTTCTGACCAGCTTGGATGTCTGAAGGACAACAGATACATGATTCATGTGCCTGGATGGCAGCGTGATCTTTTGTTTCTTGCTGTTGATCCAGCTGTATGAATTCAAGCTTCAGCACAGATTTGCTCTCAAGGTGACCATTAGATAATCATTTCTGGATGGGAAATGAAAAAAAGGTAGTTATTTACCACTGCAAATTGGACAGAAATAGGTCACCTTCACCCTCTAAATGCAAGAAGCCATCTGGGCATCAGATGGACTTTTGGGCTGGTGGCTGTAACCTCTGCAAGGGGTTTTTTGTTTTCCTTGCATTAAAGAGGAAAAGTCAGTTCCAGAAAGCACTTTGCCAACAAGTTTCTACCCCACAATTTACTTGGGGACATAATAGAATTCTTTGAGAAGATGGAAATAAGATCATCTACTAGATAGGACTTGTCCTCCTCTACACAGCATCTCAAGTACTGGATTCACTTTTGGGCTCCTCACTACAACAAAAACCTTGACTTACTGAAGATGTCCAGAGAAGGACAAGGAAGGTGGGGAAGGGTCTAGAGCACAATCTTATGAGGAGCAGGTGAGGGAACTGGGCTTGGTTAGTCTGGAGGAGAGAAGGCTGAGAGGAGACCTTCTGGCTCTCTGCAGTTCCATGAAAGAAGGTTGTAGGGAATGAAAACCTTTGTTCCTGTCCCTCAGGACTTCTTGGACACTAAAGCATAGTGAGATGCCAAAGACAAGCTTTCCCAGCCTAAGTCTTCTTAGTAGCCAAGTTGGAGAGAACAACCAGCAGCAACTTGGGATTTTCTGGGAACAGAATTCTGTCACATCTTTAAATCACTAACCTGAGAATTGGGATCTCAGGATTTACCTCCCAGCTACAACACCAACATTCCTGGGTGGCTTTTGACAGCTCCTTCCCCTTCATTCTCCCTTAAATATTTATAGAGAAGATGGAAGTTATTTTTCCTAAGGCAGTTTGAGCTGAATGCACTTAATGACTGTGAGATGTTACAGTAATGGAGACGTCTGACAAATGTAAGGAAGGATGCTTGCTGTTATTAGTGTGATGGATCAAAACTTCAGCTTCATTAACTTCATCTTTTCCCTTGTCAGCCTCTAAACACACTATTTCTGGCAGCTCAGGTTCCAAAGACTTCATCATTAGTATTTAAAGTCTGCCTGAAATTAAAAGTTGGGTGGTGCATAAGAATACAGGGGGTTTTAACCCTGCTCTCTGTAAAATCTGACACTGAAACTGATGTCTCTGGGCACCACTGTGGAAAGCAAACAAAGGAGTTTCCTTCAGTGACAGGAAAAAGAAAAGGTTCTCAAGGGGTGCAGAAGAATTTGAGAAGAACAAATGTGAACTCTTGTTGCAAAGCATCACTGAAAGGATCACAGATTGATGAAGGCTGGAAGAGACCTTTAAGATCTTCAAGTCCCAACTATTGTCCTAACTCCACCATGTCACAAAGTGTCACATCTACATGATTTTGGATCCCTCCAAGGATGGTGACTGCCCTGGGCAGCCTGGGCCAATGCTTAACAACTCTTTCAGTGAAGAAATTATTCCTAATATCCAGCCTGAACCTCTCCTGGTGCAAGTTGAGGCCATCTCCTCAAGGACACAAGGTCTGAGCCTATTACCTAAGTTTTCTCTTACCTGCTTATATTAACATAGATAACTGGGATTTGACTCTGTTTTCTTGACTCCTGAACTTGTCATCTCATTTTCCAAGGACTCAGAGAATCAGAGGCATCTGGAGGATCAAGTACCTCCAGGCAAGTTGCACTAAGTAGACTAAGTGCAACCTCCAGTCATTGTTGACAGAGGGGATGGATCAAGGTGCTTCAGGTGAGCCACTCTGACAACCTCAACAACCCTGACTTCTTCCTTGGCTGTGCTGAAAGAAATGTCCTGGTTTGTGCTTTAGGAGATCTGTAACACTGCATAAAATTAATGGGGTGGTTTTGGATGACTAGAAGAAAGATGGGGACAGTCTTTCTAATAGGGCTTGTTGGGACAGGACCAGGGGTGGTGGTTTGAAACTGAAAGAGGGAGATTGAGAAAAGACCTAAGGAAGATGTTTTCTTTTTACTATGAGGGTGGTGAGAGCCTGTCCCAGGTTGCCCAGAGAGGTGGGAGATGTCCCACCCCTGGAAACAATCCAGGTCAGGTTGTTTGGGGTTCTGAGCAACCTGATTTAATTGAAGACTTCCCTTACCTCTGCAGGGGGATGGAACTAGATGACCCTGAGAGGTCACTTCCAACCCAAACCATTCTATCATCATTCTGTTCAGCACAGGAATGACTTGCTGTTTGTGGGCACAGGGACATGCCATACCTTGGTGGATGTGAACAGCATTTGCCCCTCTGCCAGTAGAGAGATTAGCAACACTGGTGGAGAAAAGAGAGCCATCAGATCTAGCTACATCAGGCTAGGATCATTGAGTCCAACTCTTGTCTTTGCACAGGACAACCCTAGTAAGCAAGTAAATAAATAAATAAATCAAATCAAATCCAATCAATTAATCCATCAAATAAATGAATCAATCAAACAAATAAACAAATCAATCAAATAAGTAAATGAATCAGTTAAATAAATCAATGCCACCCCATGTGTCTAAGAGCATTGCCCAGCTTGGTGCTGTGCCTGCCTCCCTGGGGAGCCTGTTCCAGAGCTTCACCACCCTCTGGGGGAAGAACCTTTCCCTGATATCCACCCTAACCCTCCCCTGGCACAGCTTCATGCTGCTCCCTCAGGTCCTGTCCCTGGTCACCAGAGAGTCACTCAGCTCCTGCCCCTCTGCTTCCTCTAGTGAGGAAGTTGTAGACCGTGTTGTGGTCTCTCCTCACCCTCCTCTTCTCCAGGCTGAATAAACCAAGTGACTTTAGCTGCTCCTCCAACCATGTCACCTTACAGTGACTTAGGGAAGCTCTGGATGGTCATAATTCAGTGTCAGCACCATTTTTTCATCAGCCTCTCTGGATTTTAGCGAGACACAGTGTGGTTTCCTCCCCAAAATCCTTACAGAGTGAATTTCCCACTGGACTAATTACCATGAATGATGGTGCTGCCATTGTTCCACCATAAATCATCCTGCTAACCAGGGAGGTGAGTGTAGGTTCCAAACCTTGGGCTCATGCAGGTTCAATGGGGATAAACCCATCAAAGGCTTCTGAAAGTTGCTGTTACAAAGCTACTGTGGAGGAAGCACATCATTAAAAACACTCCCCTGGAGAGAATATCATTTAATCTTCTTCACATCTCCTCCTCCTAGGACAGAAAACACAACAGCAGAAGAGATCTGAGTCACAGCAGAACCAAGGTAGCTGCTTCTTCTGTGATTTGCTGGAATTCCTTGTAATCATTCTACTCTTGCTATTGAATTTAAGGTCAATTATTGAGGCTTGTAGGTTAAAATTGCCAAGTTATGCTTCAGCAAACATGACATTTCTGCTGGCTGTGCAAAACCTCTTGGACTTTTGGCTTCCAATATACTCTTCCCCTCTCAAAAGCTCAGCCTGGCTTCAGAGAAACAACAGGGGACTAAAAGCATGATCCTTTATTGAGGAACACAGGATTTATTAGACTCAATTAGACTCTGGAACATTTGTTCCCGTGTCTTGCCTCAAGCAATGAGTGAATTCCAGTCTTTCAGAGGCAAGAAAAATTGTAGTGGAAGAGGAGACCTGGGAAATAGCCTTAATGAAATCTGAGAAGTTTTCTTAGTGACTTAGAACTCAGCTCTGGCTAAATGGAAACTCCAGAAGGAGCTGTGAGTCCTGCAGTGAAAGGTAAGCCACAGAAACCTAGAATGAATTGTGTTGGGAGGGACTTTAAAGATCATCTAGTTCTAACTTCCCTGCCATAAGCAGCAACAACTTCCACAAGACCAGATTGCTCAGAAGGAAGCTCAGGCAGGGGTTTTTGTGTTGGGACTGGTTGTAAGCAGTGCATTCTTCACATGTCTGTGACCAGATTTGAGCTGCAGAGGCTGGAAGAAGGATGAGGGTTGATTTGGGAGAGGAGTTGGCTTAGGGAATCAATTATTGAGGAATCTTGTGTAATAGAAAGTGCTTTTCCCATCCTTAGATTTCAAAAGCTCTCAGCCCATGTAAGAAACCCCAGCATCTTCAGAAGCTCACAATGGGATTTTAAACTGTGGTGCCCTGGATCTATCACTTGATCTTGCAGTTCACATCCTTCCTGCATATCACCATGAAACCCTTGAATATCTTCTGCTAATAAGAGACTATTCTTCTGTTATACTCTGTGATTCCCTTTTTACCCCTGAAATGAGCACCAGGGAACCATGTTTCTTCTTGTTCTTAACCACACTTGCAAGTCAGGTCAGGTCAAGGCATCCTATTATCTTTTCCTGGTTCCAGAGTAATTGCATCTTCTATTTCAATCTGTGTTTAACAGCCTGCCACAGATGAACTTGTAAATGGAAAAGCAAGGATGTCCTTCTGCTGTAACAGCTCTTCTTCTGACATTGATGGGTTGGGGCAGCCAAGATGTTGAAGTGGTCAGAAGATCCAGTATAGATCTGGATCAAAGAGCAGAGAAGTTTAAAGCTCCTCCTTTCTCATAGCATTCAGTCCCTACACCTCACACACAAATGAAGCTGATGATGTCTACCCTCTGCAGAAGATCCATGTGATCTCCAAGAGCTAGTGCCTTCAGCACTATGGTGATGGTCCATCCAACCACCCTAAGACTATATTAGCCTGGCCATAAGGGTAAAAGGGTGACAGTTAACCACTTTAGAGAGAGAAAAGATCAACTTGAAGAGATTGACAACATGCTGTTACTCTATTCAGTGAGAAGCAATAGAATAGTGAGACTAAGAAAGAAGGATTTCAAGGCCAGGCTGGATGTGGCCCTGGGCAAGCTGGTCTAGTGGGTGGCCTCCCTGCCCATGGCAGGGGGGTTGGAACTAAGTGATCTTGAAGGTCCCTTCCAACCTGGGCCATTCTAGGATTCTATGACCTGAAACTTCTCAGTGTCTGGACTTTGAGGGCTGTAAGTTGGGTCTTTGGCACAGTTGTAGTCCTCACTGTCCTCACATCACCATGGATAATCTTTTCAGGAGTGGAAATTTGCATAGGTAAAGAGGAAATGTCTCTGCAGAGAGATCAGCCAAGCCTCTGCAGATGTTTATTGGCAGAAACCCCCCAAGCTGGCTAAAGTGAAGACTTTCACTAACATCTGAAGGCATTTATTGCTTGCTCCACTTCCAGACCTGAAGCAAATGAAAGCAGAGATTGTGTATGGCATTACTTTGAGCCTGAGAGGTCACATCAGATGTGGCCTCTCCACCTTGACAGCCCTGATGCAGATCCCCCTGAAACCAATGGAGATCTTTCCATCTAATTAACTTGATTTTGGGGCAGACTCCAAAGTCTTTGTTCCAGACAGGTCAGCACTTGGCAATTGTGTTAATAAACCTTGGCTAGCAGCCAAGGGCTCCTGGCTTTGCTGATGTTGTACTGAAACCTGTTCCCTGCTGTAGTCAATGTATTCCTTGCCTCAGTGATTTTCTAAGCCCTAGTGCATGGATCCACCATCCAAAACAAGGTGGAGATGCTCCTCTATGTCACCATCTAAACTCAAATGTCCATCAATATGCCATGATCTTCACTGGCTATGAGTAGCATGAAAGTTCTCAGGCTTGTTAATGGGGTAGAAATTAATCCAATAGGTCTGGGAAGCTTGTCCATGATGCTGTCATCTTCCACAGTGCTGGTTCAGATGGAGATGAATAGCCTAGCTTCCATCAGCAGATGCTGGCATTGCTCATTAGCAAGCTTCATTCTTCTGCACCTACAGCTTCTGCATGGTTATTTGCTTCTGCCCCAAAATCTGAGGTTGGAGTCCTAGGAGGTGGCACAGTCACACCAGAGACCTTCACCTTGCTTCCTTCTCTTGACCAGGTGCTGCCTTCCAAGTGGTAGATCACATCCAAAACACAAAGCTTGTTAGCTCTGCTAGGATCTGATGTGAAGGTAGGCTCTGAGTGGGCTACTCTGGGATGTTATACAAGGCTTCTAGGACTTAAAGGGGACTTCTAGGAAAGATAAGAATAATCTTTCTAGCAGGTCCTGTTGTGGCAGGACAAGAGGTGGTGGTTTGAAACCAAAAGAGGGAGATTTAGACTCGAGTTAAGGAAGCAATATTTTGCACTGAGGGTGGGGAGAGCCTGTCCCAGGTTGGCCAGAGAGGTGGGAGATGTCCCATCCCTGGAACCATCCCAGGTCAGGTTGTTTAAGGTCTCTGAACAACCTGATCTGGTTGAAGATGTCTCTCTACTGTAAGGTGGTGGGGCTAGATGACCTTTAAAGGTCCCTTCCAACCCAAACCATTCTATGATTTTGTGATTCTATGTTGCTTGGACATGTAAAGCAACACTTCTCCCTTTCTGCTTTATGATGATTTTTCCTTTGATTCCCCAAAAATATAGAGGGATTGGCTGTTCTTAATACTCAGGATAAATTCTGTCACTGGGAAACTTCTCAGTGCTCTTGTGGGACCTTGCTACACTGCTGAGATGTCTTAAACTCAGAGTGGTTCTACCCTTTTCTGCTACACCAATAAAAAACAAAATACAGATGAAACAAGAGACAGACAAAAGAATCTTCATTTGGGGTTGGCAGCAATGACTTGGCTAAGACTAGTTGTGTCCTGGCATGTCCTGCTCTCTACCTGAGCAGTCATTTCCTCTGACTCACCTTGGACTTTGGCAATGGAATCACTTCTATATATTAAGAAGCAAGACTCTCTGCAGCTATTTCTTTTTAAGTATGAGTTGGACTGAGTGACCTTAATAGAAATCTGCCAACAAAAGCCCAACAAAATAAAAAGGTTAATTGAATTAAGTCTAAATAAAATGTACCTGAAGGTTTAACACAGCCTTATCTATTGACTTTGTCTCACAGTTAGGAGAACAAAGTCCTTGTTCTGCTCTTCTGCAGAGCAAGCATGTTTGGAATGGTCAGCAGAAGGAATCTGAAAGGCAAAATCTTCACAGAATCTTTTATCCAATAGGAGAAAGTGAACATCAAAGGTGCTGGAAATATTTCAGGCTAGGCTGACCTTCAAGATCATCTAGTTCCAACCCCAGGGACACCTCCCACTACAGCAGGTTGCCCCCAGCCCCAGCCAGCCTGGCCTTAGAAGCTGCCAGGGATGAGGCTTCCACAGCCTCTCTGGGCAACCTGTGCCAGCATCTCCCCACCCTCACAGGGAAGAACTTCCTCCTCAGATCCAATCTAAATCTTCCCTCCTCTAGTTTGGATCCATTCCCCTTAGTCCTATCCCTACCTGACCTCCTAAACAGTCCCTCCCCAGGAACATCATCTCTACCTGCCCTGTTCTTCCTCTTTCCCAGACATCCAGATTTGACTGATGCTGCAGACAGGTTCCCTGTGCTTGATCTGAACCAGATCCTCTCCCTTTATGTTCTCATGGCTCCAACCCAGGCTGATAGAACAAACCTACCTCTGTGAATACTGCTGCCCTGATGAGGTAGTTGAAACTTATCCCTTTTTGATTGCTATTTTCTGCAGTGATTGCTGGGAGCTGCTCTTTCTTGAGGCAGATATTCCCCCATGCTGTTGCTGCAGAGATGAGGAAGATGGAAATCAAATAATAGAATTGAAGATGAAGGGATTATTGCAGTCCTTATAAGGACTTGGGGGAAATGATTATGCAAACAGATGGTACTCTGAGAAAAAAGGTTTAAAATACTGCAGAGGAGTTTGTCTAGGTGATGAAAAGAACTTGATATTAAAGGAATGGAGATATAATGATTTTAGAGAGAGAAATGAAGCCATTTTTTGCCCCTCACATCCCTCATGGAGCTGCAGCATTCTCAGATTCCTTCTGCTTTTTGTTCTGCTTTCTTTTTTCATTTGAGATCTGAGGCTCCACTAATAATGGAAAGGTTTCATTAGGCAATGGGGGATCTCAGCTAGGAGAACAGGGTTTGCTTACTCCTCATCTGTCAGTTCAGGCCCTTAGCTTTTGCCCTCTGTGCTTTCTTACAGCCAGCTTCCCTTCCTTGCTTGGTTGCTCGTGCACAGCTTCAGGAGCCATCTGTAACAGCCTCTGGTAATGCTTGGCCACAGAATCACAGAATGTTAGGGGTTGGAAGGAACCTCTGGAGATCATCTTGTCCAAACCCACTGTCAGAGCAGGGTCACCTAGAGCAGGGTGCTCAGGATCACCTCCAGGTGGGTTGGGAATGTCTCCAGAGATGGAGAATTCAACACCTCTCTGGGCAGCCTGGGCCAGGGCTCTGCCACCCTCAAAGGAAAGAAGTTCCTCCTGATGTTCAGATGGAACTTCCCATGCTCCAGTCTGTGCCTGTTCCCTGTTGTTCTGTCCCTGGGCACCACTGACCAAAGCCTGGCCCCAGCCTCCTGCCACCCACACAGGAAATACTGAGCAGCATTGAGAAGATCTCTCCTCAGTCATTGTCTTCTCCTTCCACCCTTGAGTATGTACCAAAGATGGGACACTCCACAGAAAAATCATCTGGCCAGAAAGATTCCCTTCCTTCTGCTCTCCTGGGGGCATGAAGTCTAAAGAAATAACACAGTAAAAATCCACTCCCACTCAGCTTATACCAGGGTGAATCACAAGGAGATGTATTTGACCTATTCCTTGGACACCATTGTCTTACCTGCACTAGCTGGAGTTGGACTGAAGCCCAAATTCAAGACTCTTGTTAACTACAAGAAATATCAAGTTCTCTTACCAGTAAATCCAAATTTACAGCACAGTAGGAGTGTTTTTTTTACTGAGGTTGCTGATTCAGGCATAATCCTTCAGCCTTATTGACTTCTCTGTCTTGCTGGATGCTGCTGCTGAACTCACTTTCCTTCCATGGAACCTTCACTTCATTGCTCTTCTTTTCCATGCCTCTTTTAGCTGTCCTCAGCTCCTTGGCTCACCTCCTAACTTCACCAGCTTGAGAGGGGAAGACTCACATGCCCCCTTCTACATCTCTCCATGCACTTCTCTTGCCCATCACCAGCCACCACAGACCATTACTTCCATGGGCAAACAACATTCACCTTTAATCAAATTCCCACCCAATTAATTTCTCATAGATAAGCAGATCTAGCAGTAAAAGAGAGATCTGATGAGAATAAATGCCATGGGGTCCAGGACTCACTGGTTCTTCTGGGTTCATGTCATACCTCCTGATTCATGACCTGGTGTTAGCTCAGAACAACATGGAGTGGACTCTTGTGTTCAAAAACCATGTGTAGATGTGGCACTTAGGGCCATGGTTTAGTGGCATGGGGGGGATAGGTTGATTGTTGGGACTTGATGATCTTAGAGGTCTCTTCCAACCTTCATGATTCTATGATTCTGTGAGTCTATGATTGAGTTATTCCCATCACTGGCCTGTCATTGGTTTCACAGAATCCCACAGAACTTCAGAGGTTGGGAGGGACCTGGAAAAATCATCTGGTCCAACTCCCCTTTCACTTATATCTGTTTCCTAACTCACCCTCAGTCTTCTCTCCAGGCTAACCAGCCCCAGCTCCCTCAGCCTTTCCCCAGAAAAGAGATGTTCAAGTCTCCTAAGCATTTTTGCAGCCCTAATAATATGGAAATCATATGGAAATCTAACATTATCATGAAAAAAAGAGGAAAATAATGGAGAAAATACTAGTGCCATCTATTGGCATGAAAACAGAAAGGTGAAGCAGAAGCTGGGCTCATCTGTGTCATCTCCAGAGAAGGATAGAGGAGGCTGTTGCTTTTCATCAAGTCAAGTTAAGCTATTTGTAAATACACAGGTTTCTGTTTAGTCTTTTTAATGATGTTGTATTTTGGGGGGTAAATATGTTGACTTTCCAATTAATCACCCTTGTAATCAAGCTGCAGGGAGAGATGGGACTCAGAATGGAATGGGAATTAAGAGTCATTGCTGAGTGGATAAATGCTGGCACAGTGTCTAATGCTCTTAAGTAGGTTTGCACTCTCATCAGAAGCAGGTTTACATTTCCTGTGGATTAAAAATTAAATAATAAAGCAAAAAGATTCCTAGATGTTTCCTGCCTTTCCTGATCAGCTGCAACAGGGAAATATTTGCCTGCCTGCATCTGGACTGGAATAAAGAAGGATTTTTCTTCACAGAAGGTTAGTAGGAGGCAAGCAGCCAAGATGGGCATCTGACATGGAGATTTGTAGATCTCATTTTAATATCAGGGAGGCTAGATTAGCATCCTCATATTTTCCTATTCCAATTAAACTCTTTAACTGTATTCCTCCTTTGCCAACAGGACAAATCAGCCTCCATGTATTTCATCTTCATGTAGCAACTCAGGACCTTCCCTGGGGGTTGGACTTGATGATCTTTCTAGGTCCCTTCCAACCCCTAACATTCTATGATTCTATGATTCCCAAGTCAGCATGAAGGATCTTATTTAGGCTGTGGGTCCTTTGATCTCTCTGCTTTTGGAACACCAACATGTGGACCCTCCCTCAGAGAAGGGGAGATTTAGATTAGACATTAGGAGGAAGTTCTTCCCTGTGAGGGTGGGGAGACACTGGCCCAAGTTGCCCAGAGAGGTGGTGGAAGTCCCATCCCTGGAACCATTGCAGATCAGGTTGTTTGGGGCTCAGAGAAACCATGAGTGTGTCAAGAGAGAGAACATATTAACACTGTTACCATGAATCTGGACCATACCATGAAAGTCACACCAGAAAACACTCCCTATGCTTTATAACCTTCTCCTCTGGAAGCTGGGTGGTGGAAAGAGGGAACTGAAGAGGTGATGGAACCAACCCTTGAATTGTGGAAATGTACTTTGAACCTGGCTGGGGCTGTGTTGCCTCTTTTATTAGTCAAGGCAGTTGCCCACTGAGGTTTGGACATGAGTAGAATTTCCTGAAGGTTCCTAAGTCCCTTTTTCTGCACCTATCCCCCCCACCCCAAAGCAGATTGCATAGCTGGAGAGGTAAGAAAGCAGGCAGAAAACATTGAGATAGAAGATGGAGAATGCCCTGGAGCAAAGCAAGGGTGACATCTGTAAATGAGGATTTTGGGAAGTGCTTCTAACATAACTTGAACCCACCAAACTCTGGGTCTGAAGAACCACCCTTGTTGCACCTCAGCTCTTTCTCACCTCTCTCCTGTTTGGTGTTCTTGGTTTCTCCTGCTCTCCAGCTCAGTCTGCCCTCCAGCTCTTTATCCTCCCCATTTGCACACTTCACTTACCATCCTCTTCATGCCTGATGAGCGCCTAACCAGGAATGATTGCTGAAGGCAGCTGGGATGCAGATTGCTGGTGTTTACCCACTGATGTCTGAGTGGCCTTTGGAAATGGGTGGGCATGAATTTTTCTCTCTCATTTCCCATGGGAAAACATTTACATACTGTGGGAAGGGCTGAGCTTGCTTATGATTTACACAAAATAGGACCAGGAAATAAAAAGAATCACAACCAACCCCAGAATGGGTCTGAAATGGGAGGTTGGGAGATGAGCTGCAGGACCCTGGGGTGTTGACAACTGAGTACAGAGTGAGAACCTGGCTGTGGCATTCACCTCCCACTCATGGGTACCAGCCTGCTGCCTGTTCCATCTCAGTTGGTGCTAATTTATTCATAAACCTCTGGAAACAAGATGAACTCTCCTCCTAGGTTGTGAATAAGCCCATTTGGAACAAAGGCCACTGATAATTCCCTCAGAAACAGGAGGTTAGTGGTAAACAACAATCCCTAATTGATGGCTTGAGGGAAAGGTTTGTAATGCATTTCTCAGGAGAGAGATGGAGGTGGGAGGGTGACCTTGGTGTTATCTTCCCAACCCCATCCAATTTCATGTCCTCACAGCCTGAACCTCATCATGTTTTTCTGTCCTCTTCTTCACCCTGGGATCTGTCAAATGTTAGGGAGGAGAGAGATAAGGCTGAAAGGAGGAAAAAGAAATTACCAGCATAGAACATTTTGTGGCTTTCTGCTGCTCTGGACAAGATCTCTCAGGTCCAAGTGTGTTTTGCTTGGTTGTATCAAGTGCTTAAAGGGAAAGAGTGGGAGGAATTCTGGATATACCAAAAAGGGTTTGTGCCAAGAGCTGGGGCTGGTTAGCCTGGAGAAGAGCAGACTGAGGAGTTTCCAGGTCAACTCTGAACTAACTGGAGAGCCTGATCCTTGTTCCTTCCCAACACTGAGCTTGGAGGGTGAAGCTGTGTCCATGAAGGCACAGTGAGTGGGAAGGGAAACCTCCTAGGGCTGTGGTGGAAAGCAGCTATTCAAATGCTCTATCAGGTTTAGCTCTGGTCAAGCCATCTGCACCCAAAAGGATTCCTGCAGGACAAGAGAAGCTTAGGTCATCCATGAGTCTTTCCTGAGCCTTGAACTTGGGGAAGATAATCTCTCTTCAGCTGAAGATACTTCTGCAAGTGACTGCATGGTGAGTCCTACTTGCTCTGCCATTGAATTCTCCAAAGGTGAAGTCTTCAGCTGCTTTACAGCTTAATCAAAGAGAGAGAGAGATGTTTTTCTCTTTGACCAGCAGACAAAATCTGATGTACATTGGTACCTCACCTGGACATTTCTCCAGCAACATAGAGTAGGCAAGACCAGCCCCACCTAACTCATTTTCAGGAGGTTATTGAAGNATGTTTTTCTCTTTGACCAGCAGACAAAATCTGATGTACATTGGTACCTCACCTAGACATTTCTCCAGCAATATAGAGTAGGCAAGACCAGCCCCACCTAACTCCTCATTTTCAGGAGGTTATTGAAGAACAACAAGTTGGTTGAAGTTGTGCACAGACCCTGTTGTGTGCAGCCCTTCCCTGGCCAGGCACAAGGTTGAAGAAGAAGACTTTAAGGATGAGAATTTCTGGAGTTGAACAGGATGCCAGTCACACACAGAGGTTATATGCATGCAACAAATCACTCCTTCCAGCCAACAGAGAGCAGACCAGTGGAGATGATGGATTTTAGGGCATGCCTCATCTTATCCTGAAACAGATGGCTACTCTTGGATCAGCCAAAGGAAGCATACAGTGAATTGCTCTGGCTGTTGACTACATCTCCATTGCCTGGCTCAGATGAAGACACTTGTGTTGTAGAAGGTGTCTAGGTAGGAATCCTACCCTGAAAGGTCTCAGGGCTTACACAACCCAAAGGAGAGTGTAACCTAAAAGTGAGAAGGCAGAGTGAGGATGTCTTCTGAGGAACATCCAAGATGCAGAGCTCCATAGTTCTCCTCCCCAAAGAAGCTGGAGTGGTGATGGAGCTTAAACTGCACTAAATCTGGATTGACACCAGATATTCTGCCAAAACTGTGCAGGTTTCTCATGGACTCCAACAAATTAAAGCACAAACAGGAGCACTGAAGAACAGCCTTTGGAGACTGCCTGTGTCTGAGACCTTAAATAAGATAAGAACCTATCCCCTGTGTCACACCCAGTGAGGGACATGAGTGGCACAAGCAGAGCAACCAAACCAAGACAATGAGAAATCCCATTCTTTGTTTGTCAGTGCTCAGAAGAATTTCAAATTAAGCTGATTTAGGACTTGACTCCTTCCTAGTCAAAAATAATCCTTAAACACTTGTTCAGTTCCCATTGAAGGCAGCAGAATGGAGGTTCCTACTCCAAGGCAAAAAACTAAGATGAAATATGTGGCACTTTGCACCTCTCCAGAGGCAATAAGGGAGGCAATCACATTCCTGTTAGCAAATGCAACCATGCATCTTACATGAGCTGAATGCCTCTGTCTTTTCCTTTCCACCTTTGCAAGCTATTGTGGAAGTATCTAAATAGGGCACAGAAGAACCTAAATAGGGCACAGAAGAACCTAAATGGGGCACAGAAGAACCTAAATGGGGCACAAGGAAAGTTTAAGCTGGGGAAGGGTGGATGCAAATGGTCCCATGGAATTGTCCTGCATTAACTGTTGTGCTATAACCAAAGAACCTGGAAGCTAAAAGTCATCTGCAGCTTTCTGACCAAGAAAGGCCAGAGTGGAGGCACCTGGAAGCTGAAGGTCATCTGCATCTCTGACCAAGACAGGCCAGAGTGCAGATGCAATCCTCCCTGCAGGCTGATACCTTTCACCTTTCTCCAAGGTCTAAAAGATCTAGAGCAGTCCAAAGTCCCCTCTGGGCTTTCAAACCTTACCTGGGAGGCATCTTCTGCTTTCTGAAGTAGAAAGATTTCTGTTACCCTGAGCTATGGCTGAGCCATTTGCCCACAAGCAATGTTTTGAAGCCTTTGGAGAAAGAGCCTTTTTGTTTTTCTTTGAGGGAAAAGGGCCCCTGGTGAGTAATACAGGGGAACAAGTAATTAATTGGCAGAAAAATCATCCAGTTTGAGAACATTTCTGCTAATGAATAATGACTTCCAGTGGGAGAAAGCCTCCAAAAATTGGACTTAATAGCCATTTTGCATTTCCTGACAATAGCACAGGCAGGTTGCCTGGATGTGGTGAGCAAGGTATTAAAGAGTGTTTGCAAGCTGCTCAAAATACTTCTTTGCTTAGAGTGGTTTTCCTGAAGGACTTCTAGGATGAAAGTGTAGTGGGATGGTGGTGATAGGTTGCTTGTTGGGTTTGATGACCTGGTGGATCTCTGGGATGCTCATCTCTCTACAGCAGGAACCTCTCTGGGCTTTCAGGTTCAAGCTTGTGACCTAAGCTCTGGAAGGACTTGCCCACACCTCAGACCAACCTCATGAGCTAATGAAGGCAGTAGTGCTCCTAGAACTACTTGTAACCACTTAGACAATGCTTGACCATGAGCTGATCTTTGTGCCTCACTTTCTCTCTCTTCTAGAGAGAATAATTCAGTCCAGGCTTTCCTGATCAAAGACTGACATAAACCTGCAAGAGTTCAGCCCAAGCTTTCAGGAGCATTGTTTTAAGGGAGTTCACTCTTCCCTGCCACTCATTCTTGTTGCCTTCTCCCTTTGTGGTGTAAAATGTTAGCAAGAAATATTGATTTTTGGCTCCCCTTTGGAGTTTCAGATGGAGCCTAGTAGTTGACAAGGAGCTAATTAGCCTCTCCAAGATGAACACAGCCATGTCAGTGGAGGAGAAGGGAGATGATGAGCTCTTTTGAATGACAGATTGAAGTGACAAGACAACTGAATAGAGAAAAGGCTGCAGCACTTCCTTATTGTCCACAAATTGTTCTCCCATCTAAGTCTTCAGTATTCAAGAGGTGAGTTCAGACAGTTACTGTCAATTAAACAACCCCTTGGAGATGCCTTGAATTGCAAATCCTGCTGGTGGCTGCTCAAAACAGACTGGAGAGCAAGCATTAAGTATCTCAGGAAACAAAATATGCCCTCCCAAGGATGAATTTGGAGGAGGGCAGCATCTGCAGAGCTCTCAAAAGAAGAGTTATGGGGGACAGTGGGACCATAACTTGAAGGAGACCAATCAATCTTCTCAGTCCTTGCCCCAAGTCCTTGATGCACTGAGATTTTGGAGAGATCCATTTCTTTACCAATAATTTTTCCTCACCTCTTCTGAATCATGGAATCATTAAATGGCTCAGGTTGGAAGGGACTTTAAAGATCATCTAGTTCCAACCCCCCTGCCATGAGCAGGGACATCTACTCAACTCTCCATCCAACCTAGTCTTGACCAAAGTAAGAAACATGATCAATCAAGCCTAGGGTAGATACCCATTCAGGCTGCCTGCTCCTCAGGGTCCACATCTCATCACCAAGTCTCACAGGTGACCCAGTCCTTAGGAACCAGCAGCTCCAGCAGAAAGCTGCTTCACCTTACTTCTGTTGGAGGTGCCAGGGAAACAGAAACACAGAGGATGTCTGGCTGACCACCAGCTCATTTCAGATGACAGGACACATATGGAACTGAGGGTGACCAGACTGAACACTGCAGCATAGCTACTCTCCCTAATTACACCATCTGTCCAAGTGTCTTGCAAGCCTGAGTAGCTTGCTTGCTGCAGAGGGTCAGTTTTGGAGCTCTGCTTGGACACCTTGAGGAGCTACTCTGATCCAGATACCACTGTAAGACTGACAAAGCTAGAAGAACATGGCTTGGCTGGCTGCACAACCACCAGGATACCAAGGACTGTGTAGCTGAACAGGTTGCTCTCTGGATTTCTATCACCTCCCCATGGAAGAAGAGCTTGGGGGTGTGGTTTTAGGCACATGGCCCAAACCTAAATTCCAGAGGACAGAAAGGTGAGTGAAGAGGTCAAGTGACCTTGCTCAATGTATTGTGTCTTGATGCTCTACACAGGTTTAAGAGAGTGTATGTGTATTTGTTTGAGCCAGGGATTTTTTCCCTTCACAAGCCAGTATATTAACTTCCTAGAGGAGAGCAAAAGATGACATCTACCCAGAGGGTTTTCCAAGGGGGAGAGAACTTTCCTGCTGAAGTCTTGCTTCTCTTTCCCCTGAAGAAATATGCAGAGCCACAGCCCTGTAACCTGGGTAACTTCTGAGATCTTACCCTGCAGAATTCCTTCCCCAACCTCCTATGAGCTCTTCTTCACTGTGAGAGGACAGAAGAACTCCTTGTTATTCTGGAGAAGAGATCTAACTCCACCATGCCTAAATTAAAGCCATCTGGAAACACAAAGTGCCTGTACCCAGACTCATCCTTCAGATATCTCTGTCTTCCATCTCTTCACTACCAGGAATGAATTTCCCTTTCTTGTCTTCTACTTTTTCCCATTATTCCCCAGTCTCTCATGCTGAGCTCAAGCTCCTACTGAGTTTTGCATTTCCCATGGCTGCTCATTCTGGAACCTCCTTGTACCAATCTCTACAGGCACCTCTAAGTGCTTTGGTTATCCTCTCTGCTCTACAAACCTTCCTTTTCCTCACAGTCCCTGAAGATCTAAGATCACAAGGCTTCCAGTATCTCCTCATCTTGAAAATGACTTTTCCTGGTAATAAACTCTTTTAACAACAAAGGATCATTGCTCACATCTCCTAGTCACAACAGGCAGCATTCTAGCTTCTGTTGAATGCATGCAGAAGACTCTACCTCAAAACCCAACCCAACCAGGTCCATGAGAAGATGACAAATGCTGGTAGATGGGATGGAGAACACCATAAACAACAACCCAAATGTATTGGTCAGCCATCAACCACCCTGCCAAGCACATCAGCTACTTACACTGCTTCCACACAGGGGAAAATGAACTCTTCTCTTCCCATTCCATGCAGGTGAAACAACTCAGAGGCTGAATTTAGATGGATAACTCTCCTGGTTTCCAAGTCAGTTTTCATTCAAGGTCCCATCAAAGGCAATTTTGGGGAAGAGGTATATTAAAAGATGCTTGAATACCCTTCACTAGAAGGTTGCACAAGGCACACTGTGAATGGGGCAACCTTCATGCTCATTTGAAGATGCAAACTAAGGAATATTTGCTGGCTGTTGCAAGCTGTCAATGCTAAGGTGACCCTCAGCTCTTCTGTTCCAACATCATACTCCTTGACTTTCCTTGGTTACACTTTTACATCCCAACTACTCCCTGAAAATATCAGGTATCCTCCTTTGTTGAAGCTGTGCTAGCCAACATTTGATTAAAGTGTTCTTATTGTTTGCATAAAGTGCTTTGATGGATTTTATTCCCATCAAGAAAGACTTCTTGCTCAGAGCAAATGACCTTGGGTACAGATCTGAAGGAATCAACCAAGGTTTTTTAGACATTTACAAAGGAAGGAAGCTCCTAAGACCATGAGCCAGCAATGTGTCCTTGTGGCCAAGAAGGCCAACAACATCTTGGGGTGCAGCAAGAAAAGTGTGGCCAGAAGGTCAGTGGAGGTTCTCCTCCCCCTCTGCTCTGCCCTGGTCAGGTCACATCTGGAGTCCTGGCTCCAGTTCTGGGCTCTTCTGTTCAAGAAGGACAGGGAACTTCTGGAGAAGGAACAGAAAAGGGCTACAGAAATGCTTAGGGGACTTGAACATCTCTCTGATGGGGAAAGGCTGAGAGCCCTGGGGCTGCTTAGCCTGGAGGAGAGCAGACTGAGGAGAGATGTTCTCCATGCTGCTCAATACTTGCTGGGTGGGTGGCAGGAGGCTGGGACCAGGCTTTGGTCAGTGGTGCCCAGGGACAGGACAAGAGGGAACAGGCACAGACTGCAACAGAGGAAGTTCCAGCTGAACATCAGGAGGAACCTCTTTCCTTTGGGGGTGCAGAGCCCTGGCCCAGGCTGCCCAGAGAGGTGCTGGAGTCTCCATCTCTGGAGACATTCCCAACCCACCTGGAGGTGATCCTGTGCAACCTGCTCTAGGTGACCCTGCTCTTCCAGGGGGGTTGGACTAGGTGATCTCCAGAGGTTCCTTCCAACCCCTAACATTCTGTGTGATCCTGTGATTCCTAACCAGCTGGTCCTGCTTAAAAACAGATCCACCTAGATGGAAGCTGGAAAGCTGATAGACCCTGCTATCTATTTTGCAAGGCAGTTCAGTCTCATCACTTCATCCTAATAGAGTTTTGTTATAGTGCAGTGTCATCATCTGGAGAATTAAGACATACATGGAGCTTAGAAGGAGATCAGATTGCAGCTGAGACCAGCCTGGGGAGGCATCAGTCTTTTCAGGATTTAACCCCCACCCAAAAGTCTCTAAACACCACACAGCTCCTCACTCACTCACTCCTATCCTCCCCTGGTGGGATGGAGAAGAGAAAATACAAGAGACTTGAGGGTCAAAAATAAAGACAAAGAGAACTCACTCACCAGTTATGGCCAGAGAGCAGAAGACATGTGCAAGAAACCTGAAAGTTGTAGAGTGCCTCAAGGAATGAGAGGGAAGGAAGGGGGGTTAATAAAAACCCCAATTATGCAAATGCAATCGAAGCCTGAACTCAAATCACTTGAGGTTTTGTTTTGTGCATGCATAAATGCTGAAGAATCCTCTCATTACATTGTGAGGAGAGGATTGCTAGGGGGGAAATGGTGTGGCAGAATTCCTGTGATTTAGGCATCCCCAGGAGAAGGTTTTCAGGGAGTAGAAGAGTGGTGCTTTTCTGGGCAGCAAAGGAAGCATCTCAGATGTTTAGGAGGTGAGTCAAGAGAGATGGTCAAGATCAGAAAGAACAAGCAAGGTAAATCCTGCTGAGAAAAAAAACTGGAAAGGGGCAAAAAGTGTCCTCACAGTAAGAGGACATCTCCCAACTCCTCTCATTGCCATGTGTTGTGCTTAAGCATTTTTAGTCTAGGTCAAAGCCTGTCCTTAGTTAGCTCTATTTTACTTCCCTGCTTTTCTTCCCCAAAAGTGGGTGACTTCTTCCTGCTCTTTCAACAGAAAATTCAGGACAGCTTGTGGAAGAGAAAACATGGTCAGAGAAAAGGTCTAAATAGCTGACTTTGGTGGGGTTTGGGGTTTTTTGGTTCAAAGTGTTAGCAAAATAAGCATGAAGCTGTGGGGAACAGCAGAGAGAGGTGGTGGGAGGTTGAGCTGAAGAGTGAAAGTTAAGCTCTTCATTGCCAGACAGTCAGGAGCATGATTCCTTTAGGGAAGTGAAAAGGAGCTCAGGAGATTGCAGGTTCTAATTATTGATCAGATACTTGCTCAGGAGTCATGGTAAATAAAGAAAGACACAGCAAGTTCCAGTGGCTGGGAAATCAAGTCAGGCAAATCAGAGCTGAAGTCAAGGTGTGCAGCTTTAAACATGGAGTTCAATCAACCTTCAGAAGAGGCAACCAAGGGTCATGAGATAACCTGCTGTAGCTAGTGGGAGATTGTCCAGTTCTGCTTTAGGGGAAGGGAAAGGGAAAAGGGAAATGAAGGGGAAGGGGAGAAGGAGGGGAGGGGAAGGGGAGAAGGAGATGGGAAGGCAGGGGAGAAGAAGGAGAGGGGAAGGGAAGGAAAAAGGAAAGGGAAAGGAAAAAGTTTTCTCTGTAAAATGATTTAAGCAGAAATAAGTGGTCCAGCTTCTGGATCCTGCTGAGGCCAAATTTCATACCCTCAACTGTGTAGGTCAGAGAAGATTCACAGAAGGTTGGGTTGTTATTGTTTTAGGTCTAAGGCAAAATGTAGGCTGGTTTGCTCTCTCACTATGTGCTTGAAAGGAAGTTCCCATGTAGGAGCACTCCACCTCCAGTGGTGTTTTCTCAAACCATCTTGCTTCCAGCTCATGCCTCTGCTGTGGAGTTGGATCTCACTTCTGGTCTCCTGTTTGCACAACAGGAAACTTGTCCAAGGAGGCCTGAGGCAGCCTGCTAAGAAATAATTACTCTGAATCTGTCTCCTTACCAGATGAATCACTTCTGTACCTACCAGATCTCTCTTCCTCCAGCACAGCTCGTTAGAAGTAGTCAAGTGCTAATAGCTTCCTAACAGAAAATGAGTTCCATGGATAATGAGAGTCCAACCCAAAAGAAATGAGGGAATCTGCCATGAGGAGGAATGAAAGTGATTTACAGTCTTGATCTGATCCCTTAAAGTGGGGGAAGTCTTCCCCAGCAGAGAATATTTCCCCCCACATCTTAACTTCCATACAGCTAAAAGGTTTTAGAGAGACCTCCAAACTCTGGCTGATTTATCCAGTTTGGATGGAGGAACTCTGTGACTGCCTAATTGTCACTCACATTTTGATGCTCTCCATGAAAAATCCTTTACCTAGCACACCAGAATTTAATGAAAGCAGCACATTTGCACCTTCTTCCCTTTTTGCATGGGGCACCACTCAGCTCATTAATTTGCTACACTAATGAGCAGCATCTGACCCAGAGTTTCTGCTGACAGCTTAGGAAGTTGGAGATCTTTGGGTTTGTTTTTCAGTCAGTATTTGGGTTGGATGTGGGGAGCTCCAACCCCAATTAAAAAGCTGGAAAGCAAAAGGATTCCAGAATACTCCAAATATAATGAAGTTTTCAGAGCTTTTGGAACTAAAGTGTTTCAGGAAATCCTGTTCTTTAGTTCTTCTCTCCCCTCTGCTTTCCTGAAAAGTTCTAGAGAGCTTCATCCAGGTCCTAGCTCTGTAAGTTTTCAGTCAAGACTAGGAAGAAAGAGGAAGAAAATAGGCATTGCCCAGGGCAGTGGTGGAGCCAGCATCCTTGGAGGGGTTCCTAAAACATCTAGATGTGGCACT
The DNA here is from genome assembly GCA_013399015.1 of Galbula dea. Classification (NCBI taxonomy): domain Eukaryota; kingdom Metazoa; phylum Chordata; class Aves; order Piciformes; family Galbulidae; genus Galbula; species Galbula dea. The sequence continues at coordinate 61,344 of VWZX01002526.1, read as the reverse complement.
TAGGGCCATGGTTTAGTGGCCTGGTGGTGCTAAGTTGATGGTTGGCCTTGATCATCTTAGAGGTTTCTTCCAGCCTTGATGATTCTGTGATCATTTGGAACTAGATGATCTTCAAGGTCCCTTCCAGCTCTGGCAGTTCTAGGATTCAAGTGAAGCAGTGTGGATTTCTTTGGGCTTTGTCTCCTTCCAAGTCTGTAAAGCTGAGAAGTCATTTGCACAGCCCTGTCAGCACTCCCTCTATTCCTTTCTCTCCTGCTGCCACAAAGTGAGGCAATTACTTACCCTAAAACCCAACCAAACAATAAAACCACAACAAACCCCAAACCAGCCTTTCTCACAATGCTCCAAAAAGATGCTTTTTGTGCTGCTTCTCCAGCAGAGCACTGGAAGTGAAGCTACCTGAAGAGGATTTGATTTGAGTAATTGCCACCTGAAATTGTTGTTTCCTCAATATTGAAGTGTTTTGAAGAGCTACTTGATTTTCAATGGGTTTTTTTTAGTGTTGTTTTGGGTTATTTTTTCTGTAAAAGAAACAATTTCAGATGGAATTATTTTCCCCTTGCTGCATCCAGATATTCCATTTTCATTTTAGCTGCACCTGCCATTATATTAATCAGTTGATAACCTACAGATGACAGAGCTGTTATCTTTCTTTCATGTCTTTCTGAATTAAGTTTCCCAAGTCTGGTCCTGTTGGAGAAGAATATTCTATACACCTAGAGACAAAAATTGGAGAACAGAAGCACTTCACCTTTTAACCAACACTAAATGGAAGCCTAAAGAAAAAAAATAGGCATCCAGAATGCAATTCATTTGCTCCAGCTTTCATCTAACATGTCCATGAGACAACTGAGGCAGGGGAGAGAAATGAGCTTTTCAGGACACTTCACATTGGGTTATTATCTGGATCTAACTGAAGATAAATTCTCCCAAGGAAAATTCCTTGATTACCTTCAGCTCCAATCCACCCTGAAGCTCCCAGAAGATGATTGTCTTGAGGTCCAACCCACCCTGAAGCTCCCAGAAGATGATTCTCTTCAGGTCCAATCCACCCTGAAGCTCCCAGAAGATGATTCTCTTCAGGTCCAATCCACCTCCCTTTCTTGTTCACTGGCAGCATATGAATAATCCAACACAGTTTGTGTATCAGAAAAATGAGTTTGCTTCTTTATTTCCTTCTTATAAGCCTTAAAACCCCCAGCTTTTAAGATTTTGCTTCTCCCTGCTCCTCCCTTCTCTCTCCACTGCTTCAAGAAGCACAATTCACTCTGCATGCAACCTCTAGATGGTGGTCTTGGAGCAGATCTTTGCAGAGAAGCAAGTAGAAGTGGGTAAAACCCAAATCCCTCCCAATTTCCTCAAGCCTGAAGGAGAAAGAGAGAGAGCAGGAGAATGGCAGAGCTTCAGCAGCAAAGTGTAGACCCACAGGGAGGTCTGGTTTGTCTACAACCAGCAAATGGCCCAGGAGATGCAGTGACCTCTCCTTAGAGGAGAGGACAACCTTTTCTGAGGTTTGGCTGGGTACTCAGGAGGGGATGGAGCCATGCAGTGAAATCCTGAGGGGATTGCAACATCTCTCCACAAAACCTGGGAAGATTCCAGAAGCAGAGGGAGGTCACTCATGCAGCCTGAAAGGAACTGCTAGAAAAATGACTTTGGAGGTCAGGACCAGAATAATATATATCTATATGTGATCATGGCCTTAACAGCTGCTTTTTACAGCCACAAAGCATCTCTAGTTCTTCTGCTTGTTGAGGAGGTTAGGTCCTTGCATCCTGACAGGGAAACTCTCCCTGTGTGAGCTCTTGAAACATCTTTTGTCCACCAAATGAAAATAAATACACATGTTGAGCTCAAGTGCATCTCTTTTGCCTCTGTGAAACACCACTGAGATACCAAAGCCAACCTGCAACAGTTCTAGCATGGTCAGGAGAAATGTCTCAGCTTTCACATCACTGGAAGTGAGAGGAGGATTCTACCTTATCCAATGAAACTCATTCCCTCCCCTCCTCAAGGTTGCTTTGACTTTATTCATGCTAGCCCCAGGATATCAACTGGCTGTGTAAACATTTACATTGACTAACTCAGTCAGTGAAAGCTACTTTGAGCACCATCTTTACTCAAAGTGCATCTTCCTATTAAGTCAAAACATATTATGCAATAATATGCCTCAGGCAGGCTTTAAAATGTGTCTGTCTATGTATAAATATATATCTATGTATGTTTTCATCCCATGCTCTGTTATTTATTACATGTAGCAATTGCTGGTACTTCACAGCCACAGGGGCCTGATGCATTTGGATCTAATTTATAAGCAGCTAATAAAACCTAAAAGGTTTGAGAGAGGCTGCCTGGGAGGAAGCTGAGGTCTAACAACTGCTCTCAGTCAGCTGGTCTGCAGGAGAAGACAAACAGTGCAGCTTGATGAGTCATTAAGAAGCAATTTTGCATCGATGTGGCTTGATAATAGAAGCACAGATTTGGGGTTTCCAGCCTTTCTGCTTCATGGCCAGTGCAGAGAGCATCCAGGAAAGAAAAGCTGTTTCCACTTCATGGGAGCAAAGTGACCTGTTCCTGGGTGCACAGAACCTTTCATCTTCTCAGATGATGTTTCTCACTCCAAACCCACTCCTTGGAGCTTAAGTGTTTCCCAAAACATTCCTTAAACCCCTGGCAGAAGACACTTTTGGTCTTCCTAGGAAGGAAAACCAAGCAGTGGAACTGCAATCCCACCTTTGGTTCTCTGTGGGATGTCCACAGCACTGGTGCAGTGCTGAGCAGAGACCACCAGAGAGCTGGTTTGGTTGGAAGAGACCTTTAAGATCACCAAGTCCAATCATTAACCCAGCACTACCAGGTCCACCACTAAAATCATGTTTGCTACTGGTTTGGCACTGGAACCTGCTTAGTCCCATGGGACTGGAGCTGTGACCAGACTTCCCACCTTGGCACATCTACCTTCTGAGTACAGACCTGATGCCACCAGCACCCTTGAGACACATTTCTCAGAGCCCTGGGTGATTTTATCAGCTTGTTTAGCCTCAGCTGGATGATCTGTGTCCTGTTTCATACTGATCTTAAATCACAGACTTCCTAAAACTCTCAGGAGTAGATGCAGGTAGACATAGACATTGGCCATGCAGCTCTTACCTCAGCAGAAGGGTTGTTGTTGAGGTGCCCTGAGCTCATGGACATTGCAGCCCTGAAAGTAACCTTTCCTCTCCCCCCTGGGGTCACTGCCAGAGCAAACAGGAGAAGGTGAGATGCTCTGATATCCCTATCAAGGTGGAGGTGTTTAAAAAACACCTAGATGTGGTAGTTGAGGCCATGGCTTAGTGGCATGGTGGTGAGAGAGGTTGATGGTTGGGCTTGATGATCTCAGAGGTCTCTTCCAACCTTACTGTTTCTGTGTTTCTGTGACTCTTTTCTCCTTCAAGACAAAAGTCTACAGCACCCAAAAAGTTAACTGTAAAGACATTTCAGCAGCAGGAGTTTCTTCCATCCTCTTGAGCTTTCATCTTGCCACTGTTCTTTCTTCTTTGCCTCTCTTTGGTTTTGTTTTTCCTTTAATCACCCTGAGAAGAAGACATTCACCCTTCCCTGCTCAGAGAAGGAGGAGAGTTTCTTTTAATCACACCCTGAGAAGAAGACATTCACCCTTCCTTGCTCAGAGAAGGAGGAGAATTTGGCAGAGGGGACGTGGAAAAAGCACCATGAGTTCTCCTGGACCAGTTGTCTGAGATGGGAGTTAGCCAAACTGGATCCAAACAAGCAGCCTGCATACTTCAAACTGCTTGAAAGAGCAGCATGAACATGGCCACTTCTGTCCCACTAGGGGATAAACAAGGATTTCTTCTTCCATGAGTGCACCCTGGTGCAGCTGCCTTCTCCTTTGAAGCCCCTGCAGAAACATCAACTGATGTCAGTGGAGTCAGGCTGTCACCTCCTGGCTGTGATAGGTTGGGAACAGAGCATGGCCAAAGCTTTGACAACTCCTTTCATCACTGGATTGATTTAAGGCAGTGGAGATATGCACAGACACTTCTAGAGATAGAAATATAGAGATATGTATCTCCATGGAAGTAAAGGAAAAACACCCAAATGTGCCTTGCTTGCTGAAGAGCTCACTGGCTACCTTCAGAGAGAAAATCAAATGATTTTGTTCTGCATTCAGCTTTCCAGCTGAGAAAGAAGCCACTTATTTCTTCCTTTCTAATCTGACTTTTTCTTTTCAAGCATATTGAGGTGGAAGTTTCAAGTGTGAACTTTCTCTTCCCTCTCTTTCATGGTGGGAAGGAAACAGTTTCTGATGCATCCTGGGGCTTCTGCTGTGCAGGGATGAATGGTGCTCAGAGCATCCCTGAATTTCAATTCCTTCAGGTTTGAACCTGTAGCAGAGAGGCCAAGTGACAGTGAATGTGTCTGAATGTGAAGAGCAATGCCACCATCAAGTGAATGATCATAAACCCATTGAGAAAAGGATTTGGCTTTTCTGAGGACACCAGCAACATCAGCTGCCATCCACTGCCAAGCATTACAGAAGGGCAGAGAGGACACCAGAGAGAGACTCAAAAGGGTCTCTGTAAAGAAAGAAACATCTGAAAAAGCAATTGCCCATCCCAGTCACTCATTATCATGAAGGCTGGAAGAGACCTCCAAGATCATCAAGTCCCACCACCAACCTTAGCACCACCATGCCACTAAACAGTGTCCCTAAGTGGCTTGAGGAAGACCTGAGGAACCAAACTGCTCCAAAGCCTTCATCTTTCTGGCAGGCTGGCACTGAGTGTGTGGTTGTCTAGGCTGCTAGCACAAAGCACTTGGATCTCTGTTTGTCTGTATTATTTATTAAGCAAATGATTTCTATGCATGGCATCTGGGAACACAGCATCAACAAACCACAGCAGAGCTTTAAATTTCACTGCTCTTCCCAGACAGCCATCCAAATGTTCCTCAACCTTCCCTGGGCTAATCTCTGCCAATAACATCCAGACCTTACTGTCAGATGCATTGCAGATGCAAGTCCTGCCTCCTGCCATCTTCTGCAGGAGACCTGGCAGAAGTCATTGACACCAAAACCTCAACTCTGCACCTCCAGGAGAAAGAAAAAAAAGAGGTTTAACATAAGGTCATTCACCCTTAGAGCTGCAGAAGAGAGCTGGCAACTTTTAATAGAGCAACTTTTGACAGATGTAACCTCTGAGACTGAGCAACTGCAGGGTGAAACCCCAGGTACATGAGTGAACAATGGAAATGCTATGGTGGGGCTTCAAGATGCTTTCAAGAGCATTCCTCACCTTACATGCATCCTGCATTTCACCTGTCAGTGCAGTAGAAGACCTAGGTGAGAAAAGGGATGCTCAAGCCACTTCATGCTGAGGTCTCATTAACCTTTTGCCATGATAATTGAGCACAAAACCAAAAGCGACATAGGCTGGAGTCCTGAACTGGTGACTTTGTGGGACAGCCAAGATTAGGGCACTCCAATTAAACCCTAATAATCCATTGGGACACTTATTCTGTCCCTCTTGCAGTCCCATCTTCTCCCAAACTGGGGTTGCTGCTGTGGTGGCTCATCCCCTCCCCTCCATCCCTTCCTCTCCTTCCAGTTTTACCCCCCAGGGAGACATTGCTCATTCCTGAGCTCATTATGTTCAGGTTTAATTCAATAGGCTCAAAAATTAATGAGCCTCTGAGGAACCTGGACTGCAGTCAAAGTAAAGCTCCTACTCAGGGCAGGAGTATCAGGGCTTGAAGTGAAAGGACTTGCAATTAATGTCCTCTAAGAGATGCAGCTGAGATTTCCTTGCCCTTAGACCAAAGGCAATGAAGAACAGGAAACAATGCTTAGAGAGCAGAGTGAGGATGATGATGTTTGTTTGTTATCTGTTAGTTTGACTTCTTCTGAAGATCCTCAACGAATTCCATGTCTGTTTTTAATCTGGGATCAGTTTATTTGGTGTATTTCAAAGGGGTTTCTTTTTATCTGGTGTCTTTTGAAGCTTTTCCTTCTACAGGAGTCACTGTGCTTGGCTTGGCCACGAGGTGTCATGAAGCAGTGGGGGAAGGACACTTCTTCTTGTTGTGTAGCAAGTTGCTGGAGTTCCTCCCTGGCCATGTAGCAAGTTGCTGGAGTTCCTCCCTGGCCATCTGCTTTCTGGAGGGAGCCCACTCAGCTGGGAGCTGTGAGCAAAAGCAGCAGCTCCTGCCAAGCTGATCCTATTTTCAGCTCCCAGGAATCACGACTGTTGGCTGTGCTGCCAGCAAACAGAAGCACTTGGCATTTTCTGTGTGTTGGTGGCTGATGGAGAAAACCCAGAGAGAGGTGCCTTTGGTTTCAGCTGCCCCACCATTAGATGTGGGCTGTTCTTCCTCCCCTTCCAAGGCTTTGGATCTGCTGCAGGGAGAAATTTGCTTCCCTCCTTTACAAACTGCTTGAAGAAGCAAGTGTGCTGGAAGACAAGAGGCTCTCCTTGGGATTGGTGAAGAAATCTGCTTGACAAGGCACAACTGGCTCAGAAATGGAAAGATTAGTGGGGCAGGTTAGCAACATGACTGATAGGCAGGTCAGGAGATGAAGGGTCTGCACAGATTCACATGCAAAGGTCTTTGGAGTCTAATAGAATCATGGAATCATGAAGGTTGGAAGAGACTTTGGTTTTCATCTGAGGGGTTCCCAAGATGAAGTTAATCAAGTTGCCTTTGTTAAGGCTGAGAGCTAACTTTGAGAAGACTTGGATATCACCAAACTAATGTCAGAGTGGCAAGAGAGGACCTGTCACCACAGGAGGAGACCTTCACCTCCCTCCTTCATGCTGCACTGATGCACACCAGGTAACACTGCCCACCATGGACATGGTCACTTGGTTGGGAAGGTCCTCTTGTGGAGATGATGCTTTGGGAGTTGCAGGACAAGAACATCTTCTGTGAGACTCATGTTTACAGTTCAGAAAATGCATGATTTTTGGGAGCCAATAGTTTGTCAGACCCAAACACAACTTCCACAGCTCCTCTTCCATCCTTGGAAGCAAATCTGTCAGGATGCTTTGCAAAGGTTCTACCCTGCCAACCTCTCTCTGGTGATCATCTGGCCTAGTTTGTAAGGGAGCTGAGGCCAGAGACAAGGCCCAGCAGATGGCAGGGATGTGGTTTGATGGTGAAGAGGAGGGTGAGGGTTTGTTCATGTGAACCAAACCTCTGCTGAAACGCTTTGATTCAGGGATTGAAAACAGAGGCCAGCTGAATTTATTTTGTCATCTAGACCTTGGCCTGCAGTTCTAAAGATCCATCAGCAGAGGAAGAGAGAGTCTAGACTGGAGAAGAGACAAGTTGAAAGGCAGAGAGTGTTTGTTGGCAGAGGAAAACCTCTAACTCCCTTGCTGCAGGCTTGTGAAGTCATGACAAAGCCCTCACTGGGGGAGAGCTGTGCAAAACCTTTGAAGGGTGGAAATCTGATCTTCAGGAGGAACCACCTGTAGCTCCTGTTGTCCTGTCTAAAAGGAGGCTGGGACACCTCTGCAGACACAGAGACATCAGCATCAGCTGATGTTAAACACCTGGAAGAGTGGCTGAGGCACCACAAGGCTGTGCTGCCATTCAACAAGACCTAGACAGGTTGAGAATTGGGCAGGTGAGAACCTAAGGAAGTTCCTCAAGGGCAAGTGTAGGCTCTTGTACCTAGGGAGGAATAACCTCATGGACCAGGACAGGATAAGGGTGGATCTACTGGAAAGCAGATCTCTGGAGAAGGACCTGGGATTCCTGATGGACAACAAGTTCATCATAAGTCAGAAATGTGCCCTAATGGCTGAGAAGGCCAATGGTCTCCTGGGGTGCATGAAGAAGAGTGTGACCTGCAGGTAGAGGGAGGTTCTCCTCCCCTTCTACTTTGCCCTAGTGAGACCACATTCTATTTGGGGCACTGGGTTCACTTTCTGAGCTTCTGAGTTCAAGAGAGACAAGGAATTACATGAAAGGGTCAAGTAGGAAGATGCTGAGGGACCTGGAGCATCTGTGGCAGGAGGAAAGGCTGAGAGCCCCGGGGCTGCTGAGCCTGGAGAAGAGCAGCCCCAGAGGGGATCCTTCCTGAGCTGATTTCCTCTGGTTCTATCTGCTCTGAAGCCAGGAGATGGCAGCAATGCTCATAGACAGATAAACCAGACCCCGTGCTGTCCTCTGCTCCTTCTCTAGGTGTCTGCCAGTAACATCCCAGCACCCTGGTTACATGAGGATGGGCAGCAGTGGAGACATGTCTCTGGCACTTCTAGTTCAGGAGGAGACATGGTAAAAAACACCCAAAAAAAGAAACAAACATAACCCAAAACCAACCAAACCAAACCCAAACCCAAACCCAAACCAAAGCAGCACTTCTGTTATCTTAGTGTGACTTTTGGGGTTCCTACAAAGGCACAATTCAACAGACCCTAACCCCCTGGTAATCTCTTGCTTGGACCTTCCCAAGCTGATAGCTGGTAACAGTCTGACACCCCCAGACTTGCAAAGTCTCAGCCAGTGACAGAAAACCCTAGGCAGATGCTGCCTCCTGTCCAGATTCAGCCAGCATGGGTCTCACATGGGGCATAAGAGCTATGACCTCTCTCCTGCTTTGAGATCCCACTTGCTGGACATAGGGTGACTATGTAGCACACTTTTGTGTACTGATTGGTGTGATCCATAAGATCCTGGAGATGTCCTTTTGCATGAGTGCCTTTTTGTGAAGGAGCTCTCCTCCAGGGTGCTTTATCTTGAGCTGTGGCTCTGCCCTTGCTCTTACTAGGTGGTGGCTTCCCCTGTCCTCTAAAATCCCCTTCTGACTTCATGACCCTTCTGACCAGGATGGACAGCAGAGACTTCCTTGCCTCCTCTCCTTTCTCCAGCCAGGATGGGCCTAAGTGACATTTGCTTTTGTGGTGGAGTAAGAGAGATCCAAAAGCAGAAACCCTGAGCTGTGGAGCAGAAAAGCTGGCCAGGGGAGAAGGAAAAGGCAAATGCTTCATAGATTTCAAAGCTGCTACAGGATCCTGCCTGGGAGCATGTGAAGCTGTTATAGAAAGAGGGGAAAAAGAAGTAAAACAAAAAGAGTAGTAATACTTTAAAAGGCCAGAATGTTGAGGAGAGGCTGGCAGGTTGTTTTCTGCCTGCTGTTTATTCTCATGCAAAGCAATCCAAAGGCAGAGGAGTTACCCCGTGGAAAATCCTTGGCATTGTGTCTGCTGCTCTGAGCCTCATGTAGCTCCTTCCTCACCAGCAGGAACTCTGCTGAATACCTTTCTTAGTCACTCAGTGGCCACCCACATCCAGATGCCACCAGTCCTCAAAGAGCAGGGAGTGACCTGTATACCTTCCAAGTCAACATCTAGAGACTTCTCCTCCTGCTCTTCTTCTCTCCATCTGGCTTTAAGCTAGTGAAAGGCAGGAGGAGCACTGGTTTGGTGGTAGACTGCTGCAGAGCTCCCTGGGGTCTCTGGCACTGTTGTCTCCCATGACAATAGGTCATGTCATTAAGGCCATTGCCCTGTGATGGATAGTGAGGAAACAGTGCTTTGCATCCACCAAAAGCAGGAGGTTGTGCACATAAGAGTGCCAAGGTTGAGTGAATCTCCACTGCCCCTCAACCTGGTCCATTAACCAGGGCTCAGGACCACCTGAAACCCAGCCAGGTAATGGCTTTTCATCAGCTAGGAATGTGGGCAGAAGCAGCTGGTAGTTATATGGACATCCTGAACCTAACTCCTTACAGGCATCTCCACCCAAACACCAGCTTTTTGCCAGGACTCATCTATGTCCCAAGCTTTGTGTCTAATTAGAGATTGATTTGCAACAGTCTTCCCAAAATCATCATTTCTGGTACAGTTTGTAACTTCCTCACCAGAGGTGAAGGAGGGGCAGGAGCTGAGCTCTTCTCTCTGGTGACCAGGGACAGGACCCAGGGGAATGGCAGCTGTGCCAGAGGAGGGTCAGGTTAGATATTAGGGGAAGGTTCTTCCCCCAGAGAGTGGTGGAGCATTGGAACAGGCTCCCCAGGGGTGCACTCATGGCACCAACTCTCCTGGAATTCCAGAAGCATTTGGCCAATGCTCTTAGCCACATGGGGTGACTTTGGGGTTGTCCTTTGGATAGACAGGAGTTGGACTGGGTGATCCTGGAGGCTCCCTTCCAACTCAGGACATTCTGTAACAAGCAGCAATGAGATCCTACTCCCCAAACTGCTACTGAACAGCAAGGACTAAGTGTACTGAAGTCATCTCACTCCCACTGGGAAATCATCCCAGTTCTGCACATCAAACCATCCAGCAAGTATTGATAAACTGCAGAGGATGGTGGTGAACATCTAAAGGTATTTCAGAAGTCAGGAGGAGATGAGATGAAAAGGAACCAACATGCTTCATTTGTCTAATCTATGACTAAAGAGACCAGAACTGTCTACAGGCATTTGAAGAATGGAAAAACAGCCAAGAATGACAAAGAATGGATTTAGAGTGGAACAAAGAGTGTTATTAGGAGCAGTGGGAAGGGAAGGAAAGTGGAGCCTGAATTGCTTAATAGTTTAATGTATTCTGCTGTAAACATTCATATAATATAATGGGCCTTTGAAACACTTGCTCTTTTTGTGCCTAGCTCTGGCTCTTTCCAGAAATATCTTATTTTTGTTCAGAATATCTGTTCATAATTCAACTTGTTGGGTTTTCCTTTCCTTTCCTTTCCTTTCCTTTCCTTTCCTTTCCTTTCCTTTCCTTTCCTTTCCTTTCCTTTCCTTTCCTTTCCTCTCCTCTCCTCTCCTCTCCTCTCCTCTCCTTTCCAGCCAGGTATTGCAGTTGGAATCAGCTGTCCAGCCAATTCAAAGGAGTTCATAAGGTCTGCTCAAGCCTCTCTGCCTTAGGGACCTTTTCCCTTAGCTCTCTGTGGTGGTATCCAGACACATCACCTCCCACACACCCTGACTAATTACCATTCCTTGCCCAATTTCCACAGACCAATCCTCCAAGCAAAAGCAAAACATCTGCACCCAACTGAAACCATGGCCAGGAGCTGAATCCAGACTGTGTCTCCTATTCCCAGCTCTCCTTGTAGTAAATCTGTGTTAGTCAGAGCTCTGCTTTCCTGCTCAAGCACATAATCAAACAAGAGCTGACAATAAACACACCCAAGTGTGCCTCAGCTACTTCAACCCCCTCCCTGGAACACAGTGTGGAGTAGAGGAACAGACAGAAGAAAGCCAAAGTGGGTTCAGACCCAAGTTTTTTGTGTGTTCTCCTTAATTGCTCCTAATTCACAGGAGGAAAAATAATCATTTCTCTTTCTTTCTTAATTGCAATCAAGTCTTAAGAATCCAACTGCCTTTTTTTTTCCCCCTCTGTCAATCATTAGGCCAAGCTGTTATTATGACAGGGCTTTTTTTCTTCCTTCAGTAGTATTCTGGAGGGTTTATATTGTTAATTAACAGCTATTAAAGCTGGTCTCCCATTCAAGCCTTGATGAATGGAGCTGAAAAGGGATAAGGCATCAGAATAAATCAGAGCAAGAGAAACTGAATTCCTTTATACTGCCCCATGGGAAATAGCTGAGAGTTGACCCTGAATGTGCCACAATTTCACTGCCTGGGGTTTAAACTCAGGATGTCCTCTCCTATCCATGGTAGACATGGAGAAGAGACATTACCTTCATGTAACCTTTGCATGTTTTCCTCCCTTGCACCTTCAACAAATAACTACAAGAACAATCCAAGTCATGAAGAGACTCAGCTGCAGAGTGGATACTCAAGAGAGGAGTTAGATGATCTTGGTGATCACTTCTGTTGTTAAATGTTATCATGAACAGCAAACAATTGCCCTTTCACATCCTCAGTGACCAGGCTGTGAACCTCCCCACCACAGGATGTCTATGGCCAAGATGGCACCAAAGCTTTGACCTGGTGGATGCTGATCCCAGCCACTAATGTTTCTAAAGCAAAAAGTCAGAAGCCAAACATGGCTTTAGGAAATGCTGCTAAGCCTCTTTCTTTCTCACAAAACTCTTTCAGTCTCACATCAACATTTTAGAGCTGAAGAAGTGTCCCACCTCTCCCATCCACAAGAACATTTGCATCTTCCTGGCTGAAGATCTTGGCATAATCTGAATTTCAGGGAGGGAACTTAATGGTTATCATAGCTAATGCTTGTAGGAAACCATACCAGAGGGAGAACTGAGGGGGTGCTGAGATCACTGCTTTTTGTGCTAACAGGGTTGTCTTCTTCTCTGTGTCCTATCAGGCTGTTTGCAAACTGGTTTGTGCAGGAACAATCTGTTCCTTCAGGACTTGCTGCTGTGGGCTTTGGCTCCAAGGCTGGATGCTTTGAGAACTGAAATGACAAACCCAGCATCAGATGGATAGATTGCAGCTTAGATTAGATCTTAGCCAGACAAGTCTCTTGCTCTGAGATGTCCTCAGGATGAGTGATATCTGTGATCAGGAGGAGTGACATCTGTCTAGCACTATTTGAGTCAACAATGCCAAGGGTGTTCTTTATTATTGGGAGCCAAGGGGCAAAGTAGGAGCTGTAGAGTAAATGGCAGGGTAGGAATCCAATTTTGGTAGCTCAAGGACAAACCTCAGCATTCAGGAGTAGGGAAGATCAAGGGATACCTGGAAAAGCCTTCAGGGATAGTGTTGATGCAGATGTTGCTCTGTGCCTAAAAGTCTGGAGGAAAAGGTGTTGTGTTTGTGAGTTGATTGATACAAACATCCCCATGGATCTCCAGTCATTTGAATAGCTTGGTACAGTTGTGTTGACTCTTCATTGGTAGATTGGGAGCTTGCCTTTGTAGGTGGTTTTTTGGTGTTTGTTTTGGTTTGTTTGGGGTTTTCTTTTTGGTTTAGTTTTACTTTCTGTTGTTGTAGTGACTCATCTGTTACATAGTCTAGCTCCTGTGAGACACCAGCAGGTGAAATCTGCCCTTTGGTCTAATGCAAAAGTAATGATTCACTGGTGTAACTGCCTTGGTTCCTCCAGTATTGCAGAGACAGCCTTTCATATGAAGCATAAATTGCTTTTCTTTCTTCCCTCCTTCCTTCCTTCCTTCCTTCTTTCCATCCTTTCTGTTCCAGAGAGCCAAGGAGCTGCTGGAGAGAGTCCAGTGGAGGCTAGGAAGATGCTGAGGGCACTGGAGCAGCTCTGGCAGGAGGAAAGGCTGAGAGCCCTGGGGCTGCTGAGCCTGCAGAAGAGCAGCCCCAGAGGGGAGCTGCTCCATGCTGAGCAAGAGCTGAAGGCTGGGGGCAAGAGACTGGGGCCAGACTCTGCTCAGTGGTGGTGCCCAGGGCCAGGCCAAGGGGCACTGGGCACCAAGTGGAAGCCAGGAGGTTGCAGCTGAGCAGGAGAAGAAGCTTGTTTGGTGTGAGGGTGTTGGAGCCCTGGCCCAGGCTTTGCAGAGAGGCTGTGGAGTCTCCTTGTGTGGAGAGATTCCCAAGGCAGCTGGAGGTGATCCTGGGCAAGCTGAACCTGCATTAGCAGGGGGAGTTGAACTAGATGTTCTCCAGAAGTTCCTTCCAACCCCTACCTTTGTGTGTTTCTGTGATGGTACCTTCTGTACCTCAAGATATCTTGGTTTATCAACTCTACCTGTGTTTGGTTGCTTTCCCAGTACTCAGTGGAGCCAAAGATAGACATGCAAGAGTGACTCCTTCCAGACAATGAACTTCTGTCTTTCCCTCAGTGACCTGATGTTTTATGGTCCTCTTTGTTTTATGCCAGTGATGTGAAGCAGAAAAGCCTGAATTAAACATAGACAGTCTAGGAACTGTGCCAGCTAATAAACACTAGAGCAAACAGGGAATCCCACCTGCTTGCAGATGTCCCTCTTGTTTTGTGGGACAAGAGCAATGTGCTTAGTGCTATTTATACCACTGTAAGGCATCCCAATGAATTCCCATAGCAAGAAATTGTCCTGGTACAATCAATATTGGCACAGACTTCTCCCAGCAGAGTTCAAAGTGGAACAGAAGGATGTGAGGAGATGTGCACACAAGCCAAGAAACTCAGGTTCAATTGTTCTTTGGAACAGATTCAACAGACAAGAAATTGCATTCCCTGTACTAGGTTTTTTTCTCATTGTGAATAAAAAGAAACCCCAAACCAAACCATAAAAACCCAGTTTATTCATAACACCTCTCAGGAAGATATGAAGGGAGGGTTGCTTACCCACTGCCAGAGTTGAAGAAAATCAGAAATGCAAACTTCTTGTTGCTTGGAAACTTCACAATTCTTCTAGTTGCCTCCAAAGGGGAATTTCAGAGTGATCTGAGTGCAGTTAAACCCAAACTGCCAGAAATTCTGAGTACAGGTACTAGGAAATATTAACACCCTTGAGAGTGGAAGAAGAGCAGGCAATAGAAATCTTGCTGATGGTGGCTGAGCTAACCCATAATATTCTATCTGCAACAAGCAGCCACCACTTGCTAAGGATTGGAAGCCATCTGAATATTTTCCAGGTATGGATTATTGATTTCTTAGGCTAGGAGAGCTAAACACATGCAGTGTTTCAGCTCTTTCAGCCCCCTCTGATGGGTCTGTTGTCACATGTGCTCTGCATACTTAAGGTGACTTTGAGCTGGATTCTTCTGCAGGAACAAGGTGAAAAATCCACAATCCAGAGCCTCAGGACAAAGGGGGATGGTTTGAGACTCAGAGATGAAGATTCAGGCTGGATATCAGGAAGACATTAGCCATGAGAGTGTTGAGACACTGGCCCAGGTAGCTGGTGGATGCTCCATCCCTGGAGACATCCCAAGTCAGTTGAATGTGGCTCTGAGCCACCTGATCTAGTTGCAGATGTCCCTGCTGACTGCAGGGAGGTTGAACTAGATGACCTTCAAAGGTCTCTTCAACCTAAACCATTTGATGATTCTACCTCAGGACACAGAGTCCCATGATCACCATGATCTTCTCACCTGAGGTCCAAGGTCCCATGTTACCTCCCTATGTGTATGAGCCACCTCCCAAGTCACAGGCTCACAAGATCACTAAGGTTGGAAGACACCTCTAAGATCATCAAGTCCAACCATCAACCTACCCCCACCATACCCAAATCCTCCTGGCTCCTTGCTTACAGCATCCCTGCAGTTAGCATCCCCCTAGCTGCCAACCATCTGCCAACCTCCTTCACCTGGAGGTCACCATGCAGTAGCCCCTGCAAATACATGGAGAAAGGAGAAAGGGAAGAGCTGCCAACAGACTGGTGCCTGTCAGACACCTCAACAGATCCCAGAGACCTCTCCCCAAGACTTCTTGCACTCTCTGTCTCCAAAGAGATGAGCCCAAGACTCTAGCTGGTTGGAAACCTCCCTTTTTAATTAGGCAAGCCTTTGGACAGAGCTATTTTGGTGGCTGTGTGGTCAAGGCTGACTTAGGTTAGGATTTTTGAATGCCACAGGTGGAAAAAGAAGTTTTTCACTCAAAATGGGGCATTTTCCTTTCATTTCCTCTTTGTAACTGAAATAAATCACACCAACCTGCCAACCTGAGACTCAGGTTGCTTGGTTGGAGCTCCCTTTCTCTAGAAATCCTCCTGGAAGTGCTTATTTGTTCTGGTGGCTTTTTTTTTTCCACCAGACAGTTCAATTCCTACAAAAACAAAGGTCTTAGGGGAAGAAAAAAAAGGAAAATAATGTTCTTTTTTTGTCTTCTATCAGCTGGTCACATGAGAGATGACTGTGCAGTCACTGCTGCTCCTCAGGGCCATTCCTCAGAAGGCTCCAGTGCCTCATGAAACTCTGAATTGTTGGCACTACAAGAGCATTTCATCTGGGACCCATTTAATATAAGTGATGCTTTCACTTCCCATTAGCTCAAGATTAGGTGAATAATGAACTGTAGACACCAGAACCTAAGTGCTAAGACATTTCAAGCTTGTCAGCAAGTCATGTAAGACTTTCTAAAACCATCTTCCTGAATATAGCTAGCTAAATTCTCCTTACTCAGCCCTTTTCACAGACCTTCTCTTATTTTTTAGCTTCTTCTTTAGCTGAGCAGTGCCTCAGTTTCCCCTCCAGTTAAATGAGGATAAATAAGGTCATCATTAAGCTACATTGACCTTCCCAACATGCTGTGAGGTCCACAGAGATGCAAACTCTTCTTTTATCTATCCTCCAAGAGTTTTCATGGTCAAGAAAGCTTGTCCCAAGCTCAGGTCTTTCATCCACAGAGAATAAAACTCCTGCTGGTGAGCACAGTCTAGAGACTCCAACTTTCCATCACAGTAAAGCTGTAGCCAGGAAGCAGGAAAGGTTTTAAGGCTTTAATACATCTCCCTTTACAAAGGCAATGAAGTGCCTGGTGCATTCTATGCAGCCCAGCAATAATGCCCCAAATTATCATAGAAGCATAGCAGCACAGGATTGTTTAGGTTGGAAGAGGCCATTAAGATCACCAAGTCCAACTGTTCCTGCCCTTTTAAACACCATCCTTACAGTCTGGAAGGTCCAGAGGGATGTCAAAGCATGGTGCCACCTCAGCTGCTGTGTCCTACCTCTCTGCCAACTCATAGCTGAGTTACAGTTTGCTTTCATCTTCAGTTCAGTGCCTACAGAAGGTGCTCTGCTGTGCTTAGAGTCTGGAACCAAGGGGAAAAAAGAAAGAAAATGACATTAAAACTGTCCTTCCCTTTGCAAGGAGCTGTGTTAGGCATGCATGAGATGTGCTCTGAAGTCTTTCCCCATTTCCTTCTCCATCCTCTGCCTGCTGCAGGTTTCTCCAGCACTCATCCATAATGAATTCTGCTGCTCCATGGAAATGACTCATATAGGGTAGCAGCAGGAGCATGGTGTCTGTTTGGATTACCTTTGGGAAGGTGCTAATGAGAGGTGGCAGGGCTATTACAGAGGGGAGCAGCTTTAGAGAAGAGCTTGGTTTCAGCTGAGGACACCTAGGATGCCCCAAGCTGACAGTGATCACATAATGCAATTAAAAAAAGCAAAGCTCAGGAAGTGTCAAGCTGTGCAGTGTTTGGTCTTGTGAAGCATCCAGAAGATCTTCCTTCACATCCCATTTGTTGCAGGAGGGTTACAGCTCAGGGGTGCCATCCCTTAGTCCTCATCTGCCTTGTCCCCATTAGGAACAGGATGCACAAACTGGAGCCCACTCCAGCTGTACATCTCCTGCTAAATACATTCAACAGGATCAAAATCCTCCAAAACTAGAAGTTTATCCAGGAACTTTCCACTCTCAGTTGCCTTAGGAAGTGTTGGGGTGGTGGCAAGGTTGATGTTAAACTGGGCTTAAGTAAGACAAGTCCCATCAGGAGCTAGAACATGGGAACAGGATGGGAGGATTGAAAGGGTAATTAGCAGAGGCATCCTCTGTTGGGTAGCACTGGGAATTGTTGGAAGAATTTAATAACCTGAGGCATAAAGTAGGTCAGACCAAAACCTGCAGAAGCCAGGAGAGGCTATTAGGAAGTCAACAAGTCTGTCCTACCTTTGTGTTTTCCTCAGGCTGAATAAAGCCAGTTCCTCTCTGAAGCCCATGAAGTGAAATGGCTTTTTTGGATGAACCTCTTCAAAATGACCCTGCTCTTTGTACAGTCTTCTGCCAGTGCTGATGAGTCAAATCCACCTCTGGGCTCATAAAATGGAAGAGAAATTCTCTTTTTTTCCTTTTCTTTTTTCTTTTTCCTTTTCTTTTTCTTCTTTTTTCTTCTTTTTCATCTTTTGCTTTTTCTTTCTCCTCTTTCTTTCATTTTCTTTCTCTTTTTTCTTCAGACTTTCTTTCTCTTATTCTCTTTCTCTTTCTTTCTCTTTCTCCTTTCTCATTTTCTTTCCCTTTCCCTTCCCCTTTCCCTTTCCTTTTCCCATTCCCTTTCCTTTTCCCTTTCCTTTTCCCTTTCCCTTTCCCTTTCCCTTCCCCTTTCCCTTTCCTTTTCCCTTTCCTTTTCCCTTTCCCTTCCCCTTTCCCTTTCCTTTTCCCTTTCCTTTTCCTTTTCCCTTCCCCTTTCCTTTCCCTTTTTTCCTTACTTTCAATTCTTTACCCCCCCCTTTTCTTTTATTTCCCCTTATTTTACTTGCTCTAACATCATCCCAACACCCTGACTCAGCCTTACAAACACTGGCCTCACCTCTAGTGACTGTTCCAGCTGAGATGAGCTTTGGTTCTAAGCTTTCACAAATACCAGTGGGGAACAACCAGGTGACTCAGTTGTCAAATTCCACTTAAAACCCCTAGGAGATTCTGTTGTCTTGCATTTACAGCTGATGGCTGATGGCTGATAACTGAACTGACTCCCTAGAGTCACCACAGAATGGTTTGGGGTTTTTTTTGGTTAGAAAAGCTATGGATCAAGGAATTTCCTGTGTAACTTGCAGCTGAGATCACATTTATTGCTCACTTTGGAGTGAAAACAAACAAGCTATGGGAAGGGCTAGTGACAATGATATTCCATCACCTAATGGAAAAGCAAAGCCAGCTTCTTGTAGCCCCTTCAGATCCTCACAGGCCACCAGAAGGTCTCCTGGGATCCTTCTCTTCTCCAGCCTGAACAATCCCAACTCTCTCAGCCTGTCCTGGAATCTGAAGTTCAGACTGGAAATAGAATGAACATTTGCTTTATTCATTTCACTTCTGAGATCTGACAAACTCTTAAGATGCTACAACAACAACAACAACAATAACAATTTTCTTTACCACCTTTCCTTCTACCAAACCCTCTGCAGCTCTCCATATGCATCAGATGGCAGCTGGCAGTATGTGTTGGCTACTGACATACAAATTATCAGCACATCATGTATTTTGCTTCCCTTGAGAAGTCTATATCCAGCCTGGAACAGGATGTACTATCCCTGTTCCTATTTATCTCATTAGTGCACTTACATGTTGACTCTTTTTCCCTCTCAAGAAAAACACACAAGGGAGAATTCCAGGGCCAGACTCTCACTTTTTTTTTTCCTCTTTTCTTTTATTTGTTTCTTTCCTTTTTATTTGTTGTTGAATATAACCCTTCCCCTTCAGGCCTATTTTTTTCTACCATGTACAAAAATGGGAACCAGTTGCATAAGTCTGGATATCAACTGTCTTCAAAAGATGTTGATTCAAGGCTAAGTGGCTTTTTCACTCTGTGTTCTGAGTGGCTTCCCTGAAAGCTGCTGGAAGAGAATAGACAAAAGAAGGTAAAATATTGTGTAAAACTCAGGAAAGAAAAATGAAATCTCAGAAAGCAAAAACAACCAGACTCAAGAACTAGACTCATGATTAATGATCTGGATGAGGGAATTGAGGGCACTCTCAGTAAGTGTGCAGATGATCCCAAGTTTAAGTGGAAGTGTTGATCTGCTTGAGGGCATGAGGCTCTACAGAGGGGTTGGTGGGCTGAGGCCAATGGGATGAGCTTCAGCAAGGCCAAGTGCCAGGTCCTGCACTTAGGTCACAAGAACCTCATGCAATGCTCCAGGCTTGGGGATGGATGACTGGAAAGCTGCTGAATGGAAAAGGACCTGGAGGTGTTGATCAACCACAGCTGGAGATAAGGCAGCAGAGTGCCCAGGGGGGCAAGAAGGTCACCAGCATCCTGGCTTGGATCAGCATTAGTGTGGCAGCAGGAGTAGGGCAGGGATTGGCTTCTTGTACTCAGTGAGGCTGCACAGGGAAGGGAAGGGAAGGGAAGGGAAGGGAGAGTAGAAAAGACATGAACTTAGCCTAGATGCAATGATGCTTAGCTACTGGCCTATGGATTAGTTGCATACATGGCAAAAGTTAGGGCTTCCTTGGCCACAAATGGCAGATGTTCTTGATTTAATCCTCTCCCTTCCCAGAGGGGAAGAGAAAGGGAATATGGGAGAGAGATTTATGGGTTGGAAAAGAAAACTAACCCAGCTTTAATGAGTATAATAATAATCAAATGAAATATATACAAATATATGCAAAACCAACATCAAATCCTCTGATGGCAATTATGGCATAGGCAGCACTGGGGAAGTCCCAGGCTGGACTCAGCAGCAAATGGGAACTGGATCCAGGAGCTGGATTCAGGAACACATGGATCATAATCAAAGGCAGAATGGACAGAGTCCTCCTCAGACACTGGCCAGTGAAGAAGAGAGGTTGACCCTCATGATCCTTCAGCTTTATACCGAAGATGATGTTCATGGGATGGAATCCTTTGTTGGTCAGTTCAGGGTCACCTCTCCTGTCCTCTCCTCCCTGCAGGTGTCACCTCTTCCTACTGCATCCCAATGAGGGACAAAAGATCTAGCAGTGACCTGGGTCTGCAGAGGAGCAAGGCTAAGGCAGAGCCTTTCTGCAGCCCAGCCCTTGGTGGTAACTCTTCTCATGGAGTGTTCTCCCTGCTAGGAGCAGACACTGCCTGGAAGAACATGATGCTAGCTTCAGAGAGTGCAGCCCTGAGAAGAGACTGAGCTGAGAAGTCAAACCCCTGAGCAGAACTGGTTCTGTTCTAGCTCAAACAAGGGCAAAGCAAATAATAAAATTGAAAAAAAACAATAAAATAAATATAGTATAATATAATAAACTAAAATTAAATTAAATAATATAATAAAGTAAATAAATACAATAAAATAACAATAATTAAAAATAAAATAAATAAATACAATAAAAATAATAAAATAAAATAAAATAAAATAAAATAAAATAAAATAAAATAAAATAAAATAAAATGAAATAAAATAAAATGAAATAAAATAAAGAAATAAAATAGTGTTTCAGCCTCCCTCTTCATCATCCTCACTCTGCCTCTTGACTCAGAGACTCCACTGATGTGGAAACCCCTGCTTACAAATATGTGAAAAGAACTTTGGGTTTCTTTGCTTCTTGGAGCCTGTGAAGGTCTTTTCCCTTTTACAATTCTGCCTCTGTCTTTCTCCTCATCATGTAGTAGCTGGGAGCCTAATTTCCAAAGTAGTCAGTGGTAAGGGAGTCCTCATCATGCAGTCTCCTTAGCAACAGCAGCCACCAAAGCGCTCAGATCTGCTTAGCTCTTCAAGCCATTCATGTCCCTTGCTCTCCTAGCAGTGTCCTGCCTGAGGCATATGTTGGCCTCTCTCTTATTCCATGTGTCCTGAGGTGTAGATAACTCCCCAGCAAACATCAGAGCTCAGCCCTACCAGAAAGCTTCCAGCTTTGCCATTCCAAAGTGCACCTGCAGAAAACTCAGCTGCAGGGTTGAAAGAGAAGAGTCCTACCAGAGATATGGGATAGAGAATAGTCTGGGAGGATGCAGAGAACAGATGCAAGTGGAAAGTGAGGAATTTGCTTCACTTGCTTTGCAAGGATAGATAATCTTACAAGGAACAAGTGATAGGACAAGAGGAAATGGCTTCAAGCTGCACCAGGGGAGGTTCAGATTGGATATTAGGCAGAATTTCTTCCCCCAGAGGGTTCTCAGGCATTGGGCCAGGCAGCCCAGGGAGGTGGTGGAGTCACCATCCCTAAATGTGTTCAGACAAACATGTAGCTGTGGTGCTTGGGGCCATGGTTTAGTGGTGAGCATGGCAGTGTTGGGTGGATGCTTGGACTTGATGATCTCTGAGGTCATCTCCAACCAGAATGATTCTGTGATTCTGTAATTCCCTCAGTGAGATTCATCCTTAGAAAGAGATGAACTTACTCTCTGAGGTCCATCTTTTCCTCAAGAGGGGTCTTAGCTATCAGAGGAGAAGGATTTGTTTGTAAGGCACAGACAAGGCCACTCCAAAAGCAAGCTACAGTCCCATGGCAGCAGCTGCCTCTGGCTCATGTCCTACTGAGAAGACCTAGAACAGGTCTCAGCAGAGCTGAGAGATTGATATCATTTAGAGGAGGGTGTAATTTTGTTTTAACTGGGTGTAAAATAAGCCTGGTGAGTGGGAGGACAGACTAGACAAGAAAAGGGCGTGCAGGGAGAAAGTTCTGGTGCAGAAAGTCTGTTTGTAAGATCCATGTGAAGAAGATGGGATGAAATTTAAAGCATGGTCCCATGGCTAGTGGTTAGGAGTCAACAGGGAAGGAATCAAACTGAGTCTCCTGGCTCTGAAGGTGTCAGTCAGAAGAAAAGAAGAGGGGAAATTTTTACATCAATTTTTGCCACCTTATTCCCCTTCTTTTGAAGCTACTCTCTGAAGGTTGATAGAGAATCACACACTGCTTTGGGTTGGAAGGGACCTTTAAGATCATCTAATCCAACTGCCCTACAGCCAGCAGGGACATCTTCAACTAAATCAGGTTTCTCAGAGCTCCAAACAAGCTGACCTGGAATGGTCCCAGGGGTGGGACATCTCCCACCTCTCTGGGCAACCTAGGACAGGGTCTCATCATCTTCATCATAAATAATCTCTTCCTTCTCCCTAGTCTAAATCTTGTCTTTCAGTTTCAAACCATCAATTCTTATCCTGTCACAACAGGCCCAGCTAAAGTCTGTCCCCATCTTTCTTCTAGGCCCCTTTAAGTACTGAAAGGCTGCAATAAGGTCTCCCTGGAGCCTTCTTTTCTCCAGACTGAGCAACCCCAAGTCTCTCAGTGCCATGAGTTTACAGAGCAAAAGCATTTCATTACAGAACAGGCTTCTGCAGGCAGGAAGGAGCTGTCTTATTCTCTCTAGTCATTGGCAAAAAAGCCTTGAGTTAAACTGGTTGGAGGAAATGTGAAGTTTCCACCACTGGAAGAGCTTTCAAAGTGGCTTAAAGCATGATCTATGAGTTGCAGCATGCCAACAAATAATGTTCTTCTAAAGCAGGTGGACAAGATGATCCTCTAAGACTCTGTGTTTGCATGACCCCTCCAAAAAGAGAAGCAGAGTTTCCCAGAGTTCCCTCTGCAATGCCAGGGAATGTGCTCACACAAGAGATCTAGCCCTCTTGCAGAGGACAACAGAACAAATGAGTAGGTGGCCACATCTCATAGCATGATGATGAGCTACAGGAAAGTCAAGGCCAGGTTTTAGCAGGAGACAGGTTATGACTCATTGTGTTTCAGGACCCAAGAGCAGCAGGATTCTTGCTTGACACCATTCTCATCATCTCCTGCAGGGACACTTATTAAACCATGACCCCAGGGGTGCCAGCTCCTGCTTGCCATGCTATCAGTTTTGGCAGGGACTTACTGAATCTGTGAGGAGCAAGGGCAAGGTCCTAGTGGACAGTCATCTCCTTCATCACTGCATGGTAGTCACAGCCACATCACACTGCTGTTTATAGCTACTAAACTTATTAAGGCTGATGCTTGGCCTTTCACTGCAGCTCCTTCCTGCTTCCTTGGCACTCAGCAGTCCTGACCTCAACATGTTTCCTGTGTGGGAGCTTCTCACCTTGAAGATTTGTCTCTGATCTTTCAGCCCTGTGAGTGTCCAAAACCCATTTCAGATCCCAGACTTCACAAGGGCAGACACAGAAGAACTCATGACCTTCTTTGCAGTGGTGAATTCATCTCTTCAGCTCCTCAGATCTGGCCAGGATGTTGGATAACTCACCAATTTCTCTCCTTCTCTAGCTCAAGAACAAGCAACTGAACTACAAAAGAGAGAAGGAAAACCACCCACCCACAGAGCAGCTCTGATGGCTTTGTGTCCTGGCCAGCAGTGAAGGAATCATGAGAGGGATGCTCGAGATGAGATGCTGGATGGTCCTGAGATCACTTCCTTAGAATCATAGAATCCTAGAACTGTCAGAGTTGGAAGGGAGCTTCAAGATCATCTAGTTCCAACCCCCCTGCCTGCCAGGGACACCTCCCACTACAGCAGGTTGCCCACAGCCCCAGCCAGCCTGACCTTCAAAGCTGCCAGGGATGAGGCTTCCTTCATGATATGAGATGGGGCCTTTGTTTCAGAGAAGTCAGAGCTGGATGGAGTCATGGTAGGACATTCAGGAGGCTTTACCATGTTCCCTCACAAACATATATTCTGCTCTGAGGGACCCTGTCTCCTCCCAGAACACCTCCTCTGCTTCTATCCCTATCCTGGGAAGCTGCAATTCCTCATTATGTATCCTGACATCCCCACTGGAAGGAAACTCATTGGAATGATCTTTTTACCTTCATCAATAATTGAATCCCTTTGAAGATGGTGATACAGAAGTCAAACCAACCAAAGGACATAGTTCACTGGCTGAGGCTAGAGGAGAGGAAGAGGAGACAACAACATCAGGATCTGCAGTCCAAGGCAAGCTGCAACATTTTGATCTTGGTCCAGAACTATATTGGTATTCCTATTTGCAGCAAATGGCAACTGTCAGGATGGGAATCTATGCAGAAAAGCCTCTCCAGAAGCACCATCACCTTCGTCTGGTTTCCATAGAGATTGGGTCCCTGCTTCCAGCAGCGAAAATCCTGATTGACACTTCTGTACCTGCCGCGAGGTAGAACGTCAGCGGCACAGGAACCAGCTCGGCATGCTGATGAGTCGCTCCCGGCAGGGGCTGAGCTTCCCCTGACCAGGCCATTTCTTACTCTGGTTATTTAGGAAACTCTTCTCTTTCCTTTCCTTTTCTTTTTCTTTTCTTTTCTTTTCTTTTCTTTTCTTTTCTTTTCTTTTCTTTTCTTTTCTTTTCTTTTCTTTTCTTTCCTTTCCTTCCCTTCCCTTTCCTTTCCTTTCCTTTCCTTTCCTTTCCTTTCCTTTCCTTTCCTTTCCTTTCCTTTCCTTTCCTTTCCTTTCCTTCCCCTCCCTTCCCCTAAGATAACCACCTCCTCTGTGATCAGAGTCAGCAGGTAGAGCTCACCAGAGCATCATATTGACAGGAGAGGTGGAGAAATTACAAAGGATTGAGACAAAAAATAAAGTTTTACAGCCTCCCTAATTACAAATAAAAAGAAAAAGAAAAGAAAAAAAAAAAGAAAGAAAAAGAAAATAAAAAGGCCCCAGCCTCTTGCCCCCAGCCTTCAGCTCTTGCTGGGCATTGAGCAGCTCCCCTGTGGGCCTGCTCTTCTCCAGGCTCAGCAGCCCCAGGGCTCTCAGCCTTTCCTCCTGCCACAGATCCTCCAGTGCCCTCAGCATCTTCCCAGCCTCCACTGGACTCTCTCCAGCAGTTCCTTGGCTCTCTGGAACTGGGGAGCCCAGACCTGGAGCCAGCACTCCAGCTGTGGGCTCACTAGGGCAGAGTGGGAGGATGCAATAGATGAATGCAATACCTTCAGAAGATCCCTCAACACTGTTTATAAGCTGTCCTGAAAAAAAGTAAATCAAGGAGCTCATCAGTACAGTCATGATGAAGAGAGAAAAAAGAAAACAATAACTCATGTAACTGTGAATTCCTATTTGTTTCTCAATCTTATGAGTGCTTGACCTCACCAGTGCAAGGATGCTTGTGAATATCTCTGCAGTTGGGATCATCCCTGAGAAAACACTGGGATGGTTTTGGAAGTGATTTCATCTAGCTTGAAGCAGTTAATCCATTGCTGGGTTATATCTATCCCAGGTGACTCTCTAGTGATAGACCCAGGAGCAGTAATTAGGCATTTCTTCACCAAAGGAAGGTCTAAGCCCAGTGACTCTCCAGGGATAAGAATTCACAGTTTTTGGACTCAGATCTGGAAAGCTCTGGAACAAAACTGGAAACTCTCCAAGATTCCCTAGCACAGTCAGAGGTTTCCCAACCTCATTCACCTTTCCCACCTCCCTCAGGAGGTTCATTCCCAACCTGTCCACCTTCCTCTACCATAACCATCAGTCCTCCTCACCCTTCCACACTGACCTCTCATGGCCTCTTCTCTCCTTGCCTGCAGACCTCCTCCCCTGAAGCAATCCCTGATGTTGTGTCACTGAAGCTGTGGGAGGTGGCTGTGTGGGGATGGATGATGACAAGGACAGATTTTACTCTTTATAGTGGTTTTTGGCTTTGGTTTTTGTTAAGTTTTAATTCCCACAGTGTATAGTGGTGTTCTGCCCCCCTCTGCTGGAAGAGCTCAGCACCTCCAGCTGAGCAGCTCTTACATTTTGCTCTACAAGGCATCAGTTTGGTCCTTGCAGGAGATCCAGACCTTTGACCATGTCCATAGACTATGTAAAGTCTGGGGGTTTTGTTGCACTAGTATAGGTTAGGGGTTGACCTGCTGGAAAGCAGCTCTGTGGAAAAGGACTTGGGAGTCCTGGTGGAGGAGAAGTTCACCCATGAACCAGCAATGTGTCTTCATGGCCCAGAAGACCAAAGGTCTCCTGGGGTGCATGAAGAAGAGTGTGACCAGCAGGTTGAGGGAGGTTCTCCTCCTCCTCCTCTTTACTCTGCCTTAGTCAGGCCACAGCTGGAGTCCTGCCTCCAGGTCTGGGCTCCTCAGTTCAGGAGAGCCAAGGAGCTGCTGGAGAGAGTCCAGTGGAGGCTAGGAAGATGCTGAGGGCACTGGAGGATCTCTGGCAGGAGGAAAGGCTGAGAGCCCTGGGGCTGCTGAGCCTGGAGAAGAGCAGCCCCACAGGGGAGCTGCTCAATGCCCAGCAAGAGCTGCAGGCTGGGGGCAAGAGGCTGGGGCCAGACTCTGCTCAGTGGTGACCAGGGCGAGGCCAAGGGGCACTGGGCACCAACTGGAAGCTAGGAGGTTGCAGCTGAGCAGGAGGAGAAGCTTGTTTGGTGTGAGGGTGTTGGAGCCCTGGCCCAGGCTTTGCAGAGAGGTTGTGGAGTCTCCTTGTGTGGAGAGATTCCCAAGGCAGCTGGAGGTGACCCTGGGCAAGCTGCTGGGGGTGACCTTGCTAGACCAGGGGGGTTGGACTGGATGATCTCCAGAGGTCCTTTCCAACCCCCACCATTCTGTGATTCACTGAATGTCTAACCATGCTCTCCTGCCCAGTTTCTCCTAACCTGCCCCAGAATGGGGTGCCACTGGCTGCACCCCTGGTACTCGTCTTTTCCCTCATTGTTTCTTTTTCACCTCTTTCCTGGTGACATTTTTTAAGGTCACAAAGGCAGAGTTTAGCTCTGGACCAGAACTGCATCTTCACAATTTGTTTCTCACTCTTGATAAGGCTTTGCTGCAGAATGAGCTGTAGAGAGCTGAAGACACAAGGGCTAACAGCTGTCCTTTAGGCATCTTTGGCCATCAGAGTATGTCCTGAGCTCAAAAGGGATATCTGAGAGGTTCATTTGGCAATGCACATTTAATGCCTGTTGTGAAAGTCCATTTATTTCTCCAGCTGACCTCTCCAAATCTACATTGCCAGTTGCATCACACCCTGGGCTGTTAGTCTTATTGGAGGACACCAGGGATGGAGCAGGGAATGGAAGCTGAACCCACCTGAGTGCAAAAGCCTTTTCAGAAGAGGAGGGATTTGGAGACATGGAGCAGTCTCTTCTATCCCAATGGGCTATGAACTTTGAGCTCAGCCTATTGCAAAATTACTCATTTCAATTTCAACCACTCTAAGCTACATCTCCTGCTATGTCCCAGGAGGTGTTTCATAGCTAATGAACCCCAGCCATGAAGAATAACCCTGATGAAGGGGAATTCATCAGAGAGCAAGGCACCAATCTGTGCTGCTGACTGCTGAAGTCTCTTTGGATAGCCAGAAGAGATGATTCAGGCTTAGAGATTCCTTCATCAGGAGGGGGAAGGAACAGGCTGCCCAAGGAGGTGGTGGAATCACCATCCCTGGAAGAGTTCAAAACCACATGTAGATGTGGTGCTTGAGGACATGGATTAGTGGTGAGCATGGGAGTGTTGGGTGGATGGTTGGACTCCATGATCTCAGAGGTCTCTTCCAACCATAATGGTTCTGTGATTTACCTTGCCCTGACTTGCCTCAAGTCTTCCATGCATGTTCCCTCTCAGGCATGGGTGGGAATGTTGATTTCCCTCTCTTTCAGTAGCTTTTCTTTTAGCTGTACCCAACAAGAGCCCTGCACAATCTACCAGGTCCCCCACCAGGGACCATTTCTCCCAGCCTCATGGGCTCGAATCAATTCAATCTGAGATGGCAAACAACCTCCTTAAAACACCTCCACATTTTCCATCTCCATCCCCTCTTCTTCAGAAGCCCAGAAGATTTCATTTCTTTTATGCCCATCATCTGCTTCTGCTGAGAAGGAAGATTTCAAGGAGTCAAAGAAGCCCAAGCAGCAGACAAGAGCAACTCTACAGAAGGCAATAGGTACTCGAGTCCCCCATGAAGCAAGGAAGAAAGAGCGAGAAGCAAGGCACAAAGCAACTGCAGCAGGTATTTCAAAGTTTTATTGTATAAATCTCTACAAAAGGCTTTGCTACAATAGCAAATAGAGTGTAGCACTGTTCTACTGCCAGGTTCCAGTGCCTTGGTGTGATCTTGTCATCCCAACATGACACATGAGGAATGAAGTGCCTGATACAGCTGGATCTAGGGCGAGTGCTGTCGGCTTACAAAGACCTTTTGGCTTCACCCCCTACAACCTGTAGTGACTGGATGTGTTTTGCCTTTTGTACAAGATGGTTGGAGTTAATCCTCTCTCTAGGAAAAATAAAACCTCTAAAATTTCATTGACACAACAGAGACAAACTTCTTCATTCACCTGACTCTTCCCCAGGAAAATCAACTACCAGCCCTTCCTGGAGAAGCTGGTAATAAAAAACCAGGGTGCTACAAGTAAAGCTCCAAGCTGCTAGGAGCAATTGAAATCAAATTTCAAGAATTCAATTGTTTCAATAAAGAAAATTGAAAGAAAATCAGCCCAGGAGATTCAGTTCTGCACATTCCAAAAAAAGCCAGCTGAAAAAAAAAATGTCTAAACCTCAGGACCAACTGCCCAAGTAGCACAGATAATTCCAGAAGAAGGTAGGAAAGTCTATGGGAAATTAAAATACCTATTGAAAGAGTCAAGGCCCTTGAAGGGGAGTGTGGAAACAAAGCACCTCAAAGATCAACCATCCTTTTGACCTTGAGATGATGCCTGTGAAGTCTCCCTTGACATGGTTGGAGATTATTTTCCAGTCCTGGACATTTTTTTGTTTGCTGAGCCTTTTTGGAATGGACATGCTTAGGTCCTGTTGGCTGAGTTCAAATGCAACAAAACAGCACAGGATTTGGTTGGGTGGATTGGATTGCTCACCACACATACAACCCTCACACACACACACACACACACACACACCAGGGACAGTTGGCTCTGGAAGTGAGAAGAACCAACTGGACCTCTTCAGCTGAGCTGTGAACCAAAACTGTCTTGCTGGACTCAACTTGAGTTCTTCCTCCCTGGCTCTGGATGGAAACAGTCACCCCAAAGCCAGCATGAGAACCCCAGCTCTTGCAGTAACTCTGGCCCATGCAGATCCAGGAAGAACCTGCTGTTTCCCCAAGAGAGTCTTCCTTTTCCTGGCAAGACAGCTGGCCCAGTTGTGCAGGCTCAAGCAGTTCAGACAAGCATCTGCACCTCAGGATGCTTCTCCAAACCTCCAGAGCCCTTTGAGGTTTGAAACTGATACCCGCATGAAATGAAGCTACCCTCGACTCAGGAGCCATGAGTGACAGCATTCAGAGCATGGAGGGTTCATAGCCTAGGTAGGGTCAGTCATTGGCAAAGTTAATCCAAAAAGTTGGTGGGTTTTTATTTGTTTGGTTGGTTTGGTTTCTTGCTTTCTTTCTCTTTTAACTGCTAACCTGGTGAAGATTCCTTGAGGTGAGTCCCAGTGGCCTCCAACTGCAGAGGTATGGCATCATCTCAACAGACAAGCAATACAAGCCCAGCATCCTTGGTGTCCTCAAAGCCCAAACTTGGTTCTTCTGATCTGCCTCTTGGTTTCTCTCTTCATTCTCGAGGTTTTCTTCTCTTCTTGAGTACCTGGAGCAGCTCAGACTTCTCTTCATCTTGAGGCAAGTGGTTTGCCCCTTTCCTTCTGGCTTTCAGCACCTTGAAAATGGCATTGCACTGATTGGGAGGCTCTTTGGTGGATGATTTGCCCTCTGTCTTCCTGCAGCACTCACTTGCCTCCTGGCAAAACAGGAATCTTGGACACAGAGAAGGAAACTCAGCAACAACAGCAGGGATCTCTGTAAAAGGAAGAAATGCAACAGCTCAGGTTAGATCTGACATGGAGAAGACAGAGAGTTTCTCAGGATTAAATTCAACTGTGCCCTTTAGATGTTGATGGCTAAGCATTTGCCAAATGGCCCAGAAGAAATGGTCCAGCCATGATGTGCACTGTCCCCAAAGCATGAATCATTTGGGCTGGTGCCTGGGTTCCTACATCAAGAAGGTGAAATCCCACCTCTCTGGTGGCACCAGTCTCTTGCAACCATCAGGGCTGAGGTCTCCAAACCAACACAGATGTTTACACCATCAACATCTGAGGTCAGGGCAGTGGGGAGGGTAAGAATAGCCCACCAGGACCCAAGAGGAGGTACATACCTGTGCCAGTCTTTCCTTCAGGCAGGGGATCTGGCAGGTGGTGGCTGTGGATTCTGACAGAAGGTCTGATGGTGAATCCTTGGGTTTGAAGTTTTTCTTTCTCTTTGGCTTTCTCTCCAGATCCTGAGGCCTGTGAAGTGATTCCTTCTCAGAGGAGGCTCTGAGTGAGTCACTGCAACCAGGAGAGGATAATGTTTGTAAAGCACAACCAGCTCATCCTCAGCAATGACTCCCACTCCCCCCACCACTCATTCCAGGTCACCAGTGAGAAATGCTCCCTTCTCTCTGCAGATCCAGCTGCTGCCAAGCTCACTCACTCTCAACAAGTGAGAGGAGAGCCCCCACAGCTCCTGAGACTGACTCACTTCTTGCAAGGGTGTAGAGCAGACAGGCATCTCTTTAGGGCTGGGTATGGACCTGGGATAGGTTGGCATAGCTGGGGACTCATCCCAGAGCTTCAAGGGGGCCAGAACCTTGGGCTGGCCTAAGGAAGAAACTTCCCATTTCCTCCTCATAGTGATAGGAAAGTCCTGTCTGGAAACTTTTCCCAACCACTCTTTTATTTCCCTTTGGCTAGGCCTCCCTTCCCCTTTCTCCCAACCCTGATTTGTCTAATTTGTCCCATTTCTACTATATATATTTTTTTTATCCCAGTGCAAGGTTCCTACTGGACAGTCTAAGGCTAATTAAAGTCTGAGGAGTGCAGAGAAGAGAATGTCAGAGAGTTGCCTTACCTTCAGCCTCTTGGAAGGAGGCACAGCAGAGGTCTTCTGAGCCACCAGTGCCACGTCACCAGCTGTAGTAGTGCCAGGAGGCATCCCAGGGCCACTCTTCTTGCTGCATCCCTGCTGCACCTCTTCTGGAGGTGCTGTTTATTTGGTCTGGTGGTGGATGTAGATGATGCTCCAGCTGTGTCCAGCCTCAAGAAGCTTTGAAGAGTCAAACTTCCTTCATCTCCTTGTCCAATCCTCAGAAGTTAGCCAAAGCAAGGTGAACACTGAGTGTTACTGTCTCTCAGCATGCAAAAAGTCACAGAGTCCAAGTCTGTCTCCATCCAGGGCAACAAGTTGTAGCAAGTTGTTTGTGAGAAGACAACACCCTGTCCTCAGGTGCTCCAGGACATGGATGCTAGGCTTTCCAAGAGCCTTTTGAGTCTGTCTGTGTGAGCAGAAACTCTTTGTGGTGGTGCACAGGCTGCAGCTGTGCTGGGACGCACTGCTCCTCTCTTCACTTCTTTTCTTTGTTGTTCATTTTACATGGCACAAGCTCCTGTTGTCTCCACACATCAGCATGGACTTGATTTGCTGCTCTGGGGATGTTTTGCTCTGGATTTAGGTTGTGTTTGTTTGTTTCATTCAAAGTATAAGGATTTTTCTCCCCCCTTACCTCCCCCTCAACCCTTTCAAAATAGTTCTGGTGCCTCCTCTCCCCACCTTACCACCCTTCTCTTCTCTGAAAGGAAGCTGATTGCCCCTTCAATGAATGAGCAAAGGATTTCATTTGAAATCTCTGTTTTCTGCTGAATGCACAGAATAATGTGCAGGGAAAGGGTGAAATTTGCCTCTGCACTGCAGTGGCCTTGATTAGAGTGAGCAGAAACTAAGAGAAGTAGTAAAGCAGCAAGAGCCTCTTGAGAGGAAGAACATTAAAGCAGGTAACAGGTGCAAGGAAACCAAAACCACTGAAAAGAATTCAGCCTCTTAAAGCTTTCTGTTCCTGAACACAGGATTTCTTCTAAAAGAACCAAATAAAAATAATCAAAGAAATTATTTCATCCTTTGGAACAAGGAAGAACAGGAGATGGCCAAGCCAACAGAAGCCCAGTGGGGAATCAGAAATGAGCAAGGGTCAAGAGGAAGGACAGGGACACCTCTTCAGGAGTGGGAGGTGAGAAGGAGAAGGAGAGATCCAGATGGGTAGGAACCCTCAGCCAATTGCTGCACTCATACAAAGTCCTTGAATGCCACCAGTGCTAAGTGGCTGCCCCTGAAGTTGGGAATGGTCTCTAGTTTCTTGTCAGGGGATCTCATCAAATTATCCCTTCCCCACAGTGGTGCAAGCAGTATCTCCAGCACCACCGTATTGCATGGCTCAGGTGAGGTGGGCAACCACATCCTAAGCTGCCTCTCCCCCATCACCTCCCTCCCCCCAACAAGCAAAGTTAAGTCCTCTGCTATGGGCTGTTGAGCTGAGCACACCTCATGTCTCATCTCAGCCAGAAGCTCTCTCCAAGGAGAAGCTTCCTAAATAAGCCCCCTTCTAGTAACCCAGACCAATAACTCTCCTGGACTAGCTCATATGACAGTAGCTGGTGGGCTTGGGGGCTCAGGTTGGGTCCCATTGCTTGGCACGGGGCTGGCAGTGGTGGAAGGAGGCACAGTCTCCACAGAATCTCCTGGCTGAATCTCAGGGGTCCTCTGAGGGCTGGGCTCCTCAGAGTGCTCCATGTTGCCTTGGACCTCCTTCCCTCTTTGGATCAGCTGCTCTAAGGTCTTGGGCAAAGGGTAACTCAAGAAGCGCTTCAGCTTGGGCTGGAGGGTGCCCACCACATACTGGATGATTTCCTCCTCATCTGCATCAACATAGAGGGTCTGGTACAAGTC
Source organism: Galbula dea (assembly GCA_013399015.1). NCBI lineage: Eukaryota > Metazoa > Chordata > Aves > Piciformes > Galbulidae > Galbula > Galbula dea. Next base: position 28,497 of record VWZX01002526.1, on the reverse strand, counting down.
TCTCTTACGCCAGAGGAACTGGTCCAGGGGCTCCCCTTCTTTCTGGGGCAAATCTAGCTCCCTTTTGATAGCATCCCTGGTCAGCGTCCCCTCGCTGTACTGCAGGAACTCCTTCTTGAACTCAACCCAGTTCTTAACAGAGTCCTGCTTGTATTCCCACCACTTTTTAGCTGGGCCATTCATGTGGTTTTGGATCTGAGACAACCAATACTCCTCTGTTCCACCCACCTGCTTCAAGTATTCCTCCAAGTGGCTCAAGAACTCCCGGGGATCCTCAAAGACTTGGGTCTCCACTGGGGAGGTTGGAGCATCCTCTGACACAGAGACCCACTGGTAGGAATCGTGGCCCTGAGGGATGCTGGGCACCTCCCCAGGAGGAGGGGTCAGAGCATACATTTGGCTCATATCAAGTGCATAGTCATAAATCTCTCCTTCACTTGGTCTTATCTCTGGGCCTCCCACCCCAACAGACACAGTCTGCTTGCCCTGGTCCCCAGGGCAATATTTGCCTCCCATGGACTCCAGACGATCTGCCCACTTCTCCAAACGGAAAAAGACCTCTTTCCAAACATTCATCTCTCTCTTGACCCACCTCTCCAGGTGGGCAATGGTCTCCTGACATCTGGCCAGGCAGGCCTTGATGGACTTCTTCCACCTTTGGTTATCAGTTGGGACGTGGTCCTCTAAGTTATTCTCTAACTTCCCCACAGATTTCTGCAAGCCTTTCAGCTCACGTTCCACCTGCTTGGAGACCTCTGACAGGAGGTGCCTGTGGGTCCTCCTGACATGCTCCAGCATTTCTGCCCTGCATTTCCCTATCTGCAAGATCACATTGGGCTTGTTGGCAACTCCACGGTGCCCCTGGAAAGAGTGGATGCCAGCATTGGTGACATTATCCAGCTGCATGGCTCCGACCGTGTGAGTACTCACCAACAAGGAAAGAACTGAGTTGTAAGCCTTGGAGCTAGAGCTAGCTCTGCACCAACCCCACCACAACACCTCCCCAAAGACACCCAGAAACTTCTAAACCCCCCTCCAAGGACTTTTCTGACACAAACACAACCAAATCAGATATCACCACAGAGTGAGCTCTTCGGTCCCCGGGGATCTCAGAAAGAGTTGGAGCAAATTACTCTTGGTGGCCAGCTGGAAATCCCTGTCTCACGTCCTCAGGGTGTCCCAGAGAGATCCAAGATCCTCCAGAAGCAAGGAGAGGAGTTGGCTGAGAGCTCCAGCCCCACACACACGCGTGCCCGCTACCTGCTTATCCGGAGCTGAAGATCTTCAGCGGCTGAGAGTCCTCACTGGAGACAAAAGAAACAAACCCAGAGATGCTCAGAGAAGCTGCTGCAGAAATCCTGATGATTTCTTCTCTGGTAAACTTGGAAAGTCCAAAGGGAAAAAAAAAAAGCTTTCACTAGAGCTGCAGAGAGCTGCGAAGAGCTGCTTCTCTTCCCCTGGCTGAACTGCCACTAGTCCAAGGCTCTTCCATCTACTTATACCCCACACAGCTCAACATGTGGGTGGTGCCCTGCCTCCTTTCGCACTCCCAGCACAACGATCATTGGAGGAGAAGGCAGGCTGGTGTCTGTGGCAACCCAGAATCTTGGCAGCCTCCCCTTGGCTTCCCACCCCCTCGTTCACGCCCCCAGACTCGACGCGGAGCAGCACTTTGAAAGGTGCTGGAGACAGTTGGGTAGATGGATGAGTAATCACACCTTCCGCCTTTCAGATTGCAGGAGAGAAAGCAAAACCCACCCCAAAATCCCCTGAAAAACCACACCACTTCTTCATTGCACAACTCTTTACTCAGCAAGGTCATCATTAGCATCCTTCCCCTGGCAGGATTTGGCAGGAGGGGGGAGATGAGGAGGGATTTAGAGTATGTGTCACACCAGGACAGGCTCCCACAAACCTCTCCTCCCCCCCCACCCCGCCCCGATTCCTCCTTCCCCTCCCCGTGCACCACCTTCACACACAGAGTCAGCTTAATCCTAATGGAAATGCTTGGGAATGGTGGTAAATCAGCAGGAAAACAATAAGAAAAGAGAGAGAGGAAAGAAAAGGGGAGAGGAAGGGGGGGAGAGAAGAGGGAGAAACACTCAAAGGAGCCCCTTCAATACAGAAACTGGAGCACTGTGGCCATTCTAAAGCATTGGGAGGTGGGAGTCTTCCCTGCTGCTTAATTGCACCAGAGCAGCCTCTATCTTGGGAATATTCAGTATGGAAAAGGG
>VWZX01002526.1:0-26251 GCA_013399015.1 Galbula dea | reverse complement strand
CCTGGGTTTGATACCAAATTCAATCCACCCCTCCAAACTGCCTATTCCCTACTTAGCTTGAATCAGATGCTTAATCAGTTGAGCCAACCCACAAAGCACAGATGAAGCTCCATTTGTTCTTTGCTCTTGACAAAGCAGGAAAAGGCAACCATAAAAGGAGCCTCCGGGTCTTATGTAAGGCAGAGATAAAGGATTCCCTAATCTGAGAGTGTTCCCTGCTCCAGAACATCCCTGGAGAGGTGCTAGAGGAAATCTGAGGTTTCTCATCCCCTCCTAGCTATTAGTGATAGGAGGCTGTGGAATGCTGGTTGATAAATATGACCTAAAAAAGGGGGTTCAAGCCTGCTGGCAGCAAAGAGGTGTCCTCTCTCTGCTTGGGGTGGTGCCAGGGTGGCATAGGATGAGTTTCTGCTCCTCCAGTTCCTGGCCATGTGTTTCTTGGTGGGACTGAAGCTAGCCTGCTAAGAGTGAGATGCAGAGGAGGCAGAAGGTCTTTCAGTGAAGTCCTGCTGAGAGATCTCAGTGACCTGATGTATTTCATGAAATCATAGTCCCCTTGGAGCAGACTGGCAATGGTTAACTGAAGGGCAGGAGGGACAGGGTTTCCTACATCTCCTGTAGGAAGGTGCTTATGTGCTCCTCACCAAGTGATGGCACATGGATAAACGTGCCAGATGGGTTATTTAGGGCAGCAGCAAGCTGACCTAGAAGGGCTACATGGTCTGGTTGAAGGTGTGGAGTGGCAGTGAGTGGGCAAGGTGGGGAAAAAGGCTTAAGGGTGTAGAAGTAGGACCAGCAGAAATTCCCAGTGCCACCATATCCCACACACACATTACAACAGAGAGCTCTGCTCTCTGCCTTGTTTACTTCTTCACCTTCACCCAGTTTTCCTCAGTGTGATCATTTTGTGCTTCTGTGGTTGTGTTTAGAAAGAGTCAAATGCCAATCATCTCAGGGGGTTGGGACAGATCTGGAGCCTTTTATGCTGTGATCTCTAGACCCTTACATGTGCCTTGCCAGTAAAAGATTACATGAATTGGGAGAGACTGAGAAATGTCTGGATTAGTGCAATGATGTTCTCCAGAAAGCTTCATCACCCAGAAATGACCCTGAGAAGATCACCAGTCAATAGGGACAGGTTATAGACCGAGTTTAACTTTGCAAGGTGACCTGGTTTTCAGCCTCACCTTGTCCCATCAAATGTCAGGGTCTAGGAGAAACTGGCTATAAAACCTTCTCCACTAGATCTGTCTCTCTGCAGTCCCTGCTGCCTCTCTTTCCTTCTCCCTTATTTTTCATCCTGTGGGGATTCATCAGTCTGAGTGGCCTCATTTGGCTCTTAGATCTGCTCCTAGAATCTAAGGCTGGAAGGGACCTCAGGAGGTCTCCAGCTCAACCTCTTGCTGTGAGTCAGCTACTGGGTCAGATGAGGTGGTTCATGTTTCAGATATGGAAAACCCTAGGGATGGGGACTACAGAACCCCCTTGGGGTTCACCAGCTCCACTGCATGGCTGTCCTCAGAGGGAAAAGCATTTTCCTTTCATCCAGACTGAGTGTCTTGATTTAGACCAAATGCCTCTTGTCCTCTCACCAGCCACCTTTATGAAGAACCTGGCTCTATCTCCTTGACAACCTTCCCCACAAGTACAGGAGACTTCTCTTAGGTCTCCCCCAAAGCCACCACTTCTCCAGGCTGGAATAGTCCTAGTGCCATATCAGGCACCAAGTGAGTGCTCTAGCTCTGGCCATCTCAATGGCTTGTGCTGACCTCCTTCCAGTTGACCAATGTCTTCTACTAAGGGGCATAATATTGGTAACAACAGCTAGATGTGGTCTAATGTCCTGAGAAGAGGAGAACAATCTCCTCCATGGATCTCCTGCCTGCACTAGCTCACCTGCTGCCAGGTGCTCCTTCCCAGTCTCAGAGTTTGCCTTTATCCTAAGGTTTCTGTTGGTCTTTTCCTCCACCTTGTCCAGGTCTCTAAGTTCATCTCATTCAGCAACCTTCCCACAGAGCTCCCCTCCTAATCTCTGTGCTCTTCTGAGGAAGAGGAGGAGGAGGTGGTGGTGGGAGGGAGCCAAGAGAGGTGAGGAGGCATGGGGTTTTCCTCCTGGACCTGCTGGGGAATGACTTGCTGATTAAGATCTAGTGATAAGCATTTTCATTGTATTTCTAATTAAAGGATGCTGCGTGGGTAGAGGAGGAGGAGAGAGAGAGAGAGAAAGAGAGAGAGGAGCCGGAAGCAAAAGGGAGGAGGAAGATGTAGAGCTCTAGGAGCTGACAAAGAGGCAATTTGAGGCAGACAGACAATTTCCGGGCACAGAGAGTCAGACAGGCATGGAAGGAGAAGAGTCATGGATCAGGACAGGCTGGGGAGGAGGTTTTCAGAGCCACAGGAGCTTGATCTCAGGGCTTCACACAGAAGCAGCCAAACGTCTGTTGAAATGATCTCCCTGGTCTTAGGAGAGCTGGTAATGGGGTGGATAAAGAACCCTGCAGGGGATGTGGACTTGTGGGTGGCCACAGGAAATCCAAGACCAAGATAAGGGCAAAATAAATAAAGCAGGAAGGGAGGTGGGAAATGAGTATGAGGGAAGAAGAAAAAGGATGATCAGGGAGCAGGGGTCGCTTCCTCCAAAACAGTTTAGCAGGAGCAAGGAAAGGAGAGAAAAGAGCAAAAATGATATCTGATAGCTCAGCAGGGATGGTGTTAACATGGGTTGTCTCCCTAGAGCTTCCTGAACCACAGTAGACCGTGAATCAAACCCAAACAACCCGGAGAGAGAAAGAGAAGAGACAGCAGACTCATTACAGGCAGACAAAAGGAGAGTGTGGCAGAGAGCAGCAGCAGCAAAACCCATTCGAGGGAGAGGGAGCAGATGAAAGGGACACTGAGTCATAGCCAGCACTGGCACCTTCTCCAGTGCTGCCACAACAGGGATCAGCCAAGCACATGATGCACCCAAAGCCTGGTGCCACTTGACCCTTGCACCTTGCCTTAGAGCAAACTTGATGGGATTTGGGGGTAGGATGTGGATGAGTGTTTTGCTCAGATCTGCCTGACATGGAGCTGAGGCTGAGCTGTGAAGCAGATGAACCTGGTGGGTGGGTGAGAAGGGGAAGATCCCAGGGCTTGAGAATTGTTATGGTGCAGCTGAGCTGTGCTGGTTTTGAGTGGCTTATACTGGGAAGAGCTCTGCTAGATGCTCTATTACCCTGCTGGGGTGTCAGGGTCCCTCCCCAATTAGGCATTGCAATGTGCATTGTGTTCCTTCTCTGAATCACTGCCTGGAGGCTTCATCAGGGACTCTGGAAAGTTACAAGTCTGAGAGCAATTAATCCCATTCTTTTGGAGGAATTATTTGTTCTTTGGTCCTGCTGGTGAGCAAGGGATTTTCTGTGTTATCTTGTATCTGCTGTGCTAGAGGTTTTCCCTTTCCCTGTCAGAATTTATTCCTCTTTCTAAAGGGGAAGGGAAGGGAAGGGGAAAGAAGAATAGGGAAGGAGAGGGGAGGTGAGGGCAGGAGAGGAGAGGAGAAGGAGAGGAGAGGAGAAGAAGAGGAGAGGAGAGGAGAGGCGAGGCGAGGCGAGGAGGGGAGGGGAGAGGAGAGGAGAGGAAAGGCAAGGAAAGGAAAGGAAAGGAAGGGAACGGAAAGGACAGGGANGAAAGGAAAGGAAAGGAAAGGAAAGGAAAGGAAAGGAAAGGAAAGGAAAGGAAAGGAAAGGAAAGGAAAGGAAAGGAAAGGCCCATGAAACACACCCTTCCCCCAATCTTCATGCCCCTTCAATCCCTAATAATCCTTCTATACATTACCAGACAAATCTACCCAGTCCTTTATTTGGTAGCAAAACCCTTAAGAAAGGAATAAAATCCAGAAACCAACAAACCCAATCAGATGTTGGGCTTTTAACTGTGTTCATCTTTTTATTTAATGTAAAAGAGAAAAAAAAAAATCAAGCAAAGCCAGAGAATAAGCTATTTAATTTACACCATAGGGCTCTATTCAGCCCTCTCCAGCCCTGGAACACTTTATTGCATTGATGCTGGCATTCACCACGCAGAGTTCCCCATTCAAAAGAGAGTTCACGTCAGTGGCTGCATTGTTCCTGGCCACCCGTGGTCCTCCAGGGCCAGACCCCACACGTCACTTGCTGGGAAGGTGGAGAAGCAAGCAGGAAACTGAGGGCAGCCTTCTATTGATATTAGCAATCATCATCATCATCATCCTCATTATCATCATGGCTATTGTTATTATGAGTGCTGCTCCTTCTGGTGCAGAGGAAGCTGCAGAAGTTCTCTCCTGCTTTATTGTTTTAGTCCTCTCGGTGGGGAAGAGAAAGGGCTTGGTTTTGGGACTAAAAAATATCTTCTGGGGTTTCGAGAGTTTCTGGTTTTTTTCCTTCCCTTCTTTCATGGGATGTTTGGTATTTTTCTTCCCTAGCAGAGGAGATGTTCATGAGTGTCCCCTTGGGTGTGTTTGCCTCCTCAAGCCTCCTTGGGGCCAAGTGAAGAAGTCAAAGAAGGTGTCAGTATTTTAAGTCTGATGTTGGCTGTTGTGACCTTCGGCAGGTCAGCACAAATAGAAACATATCTCCACATGCAATTGTGTCCAAAGAAGGACAAAGAAGCTGGTGAAGGCTCCACTAAGGATGGCAAAAGACACCCAAAGGACACAAGACCTCTCCATGATCACCATGGACACAAGATTGCTGTTGCCAGCCAAACCCATGTCTCCAGAGCTCTGCATGCCATCTCTGATGTCCATCACTTCTCAGCTGACTGTTCTTGCAGCCATCACCAACATGAAGCCAGAAACTAGGCCAACCCTCACCTGTTTTTAGCAAGCCTATCACTCAGGTGTGACTCAGTTTACCTTTCTTCACCTTTTTCCTTTGGCTCCTCCTTCTTCTAAGCTATTTCTCTTTATGTTTGCTTTGTTGTTCACAAAGGACTTCCCCTGAACATCTTTGCTAACCTCTCCTAGCCGTGGGGAGCCACAGGTTGAGTCAGGGCAGGACTTGTGTGTCCTATTGGCTGGAGATGGCAACAGAGCTGCTGCTTCATGCAGGGAGGAGAGGGGAAAAAGTGGGTGAGAAGGGAATATTCATCCTTACAGATCTGTTCAGCCTTAGCAAGGCCAAAACTAGAGGGAAAATAAAGGGGGGGGGGGGGGGGGGAGAAAAGAAAAAAAAGGAAAAAATACTGAAAAAAAAGAGAGGNAGAAAAGGAAAAAAAGGACAAAATACTGAGAAAAAAGAGAAGGGAAAAAAAACAAAAAAAAGGGACAAAGAAAAAAAGGGACAAAGAAAAAGGGACAAAGAAAAAGGGACAAAAAAGGGACAAAGAAAAAAGGGACAAAGAAAAAAGGGACAAAGAAAAAAAGGGACAAAGAAAAAAGGGACAAAGAAAAAAGGGACAAAGAAAAAAAGGGACAAAGAAAAAAGGGACAAAGAAAAAAGGGACAGAAAAAAAAGGGACAAAGAAAAAAGGGACAAAGAAAAAAGGGACAAAGAAAAAAGGGACAAAGAAAATTAAGGGGAAAAAAAAGAAAATTATGGAAAAGAAAGAAAATTAAGGAAAAGAAAACCGAGAAGGGAATATTTGTCCTTACAGATCTGTTCAGACTTAGTAAGGGCAAAATGGGGATAAGAGAAGAAAAGGGATAAGAGAAAAAAAAGGATACGAGAAAAAAGGGATACGAGAAAAAAGGGATACGAGAAAAAAGGGATACGAGAAAAAAGGATACAAGAAAAAAGGATACAAAAGGATACAAGAAAAGAGGATACAAGAAAAGAGGATACAAGAAAAAAGATACAAGAAAAAAGATACAAGAAAAAAGGATACAAAAGGATACAAGAAAAGAGATACAAGAAAAAAAGGATAAAAGAAAAAAAGGATAAAAGAGCAAGAAAAAAGGGAAAATTGAAAATAAGGGGGAAAAAGAAAATAAGGGGGGGAAAGAAAATAAGGGGGGAAAAGAAAACAAGGGGGGAAAAAGAAATCTCGAGAAAAAAAGCAAATAAGGGAGGAAATAAAAGTCCGAGGCTACAGTTACAGCCAGGGTTATTTATTCCTGATTTTAACGCCGATTTTTAACGCCCCTCAGAGATGGCTCGGGCAGAGCTGATGCTGCTCCAGGGTCCCAGGGCTGGGCCAGGCAATGCTGCCCTGTGGCTGGGCTCCTGATCTCAGCCCAGCAGATGTTGGGGAGCTGATGGCAGCTCTTTCCCCAACACAGCAGCCGTTAGCTCTCCGCGGATCCCGGCAGGAACGCTGCAGCGGAGAGAGGGGAGGCTGCAGGGGGAGATGCAGAGGCATTGAGCCGGCGCCGCTTAGCCGATCGCTGCCGTTTCTCCTCGCTTGACACAGACGGTGGCCTCCCCAGTGACCTTCTCCAAGACAGCCCAGCCCACGCTGTGGGGGAGGATATGATGGCCTGGATTTCCCCATCTTTCCTCCCCCTCTTCCCTGCTTTCTGGCTTTCAGCAGTTGCATTTGGCTGCAGGGAGGAAGGGGAGGGAAAGGCTGAGCTCCCTCTTCATGGGTTCCTTAAGGAGAAGCCTGGCAGAGGTTAGCATCCACCCTTTTGGCTACCTGGTGGTGAACCATCCCTGGATGAGACATCGAGGGGGGTGGGTGAGGGTGGAGAAGGGGCGAGTGGGAGCAGAGAGAGGGATGACAAAAGAAGATGAGCAACCTGTGTGCCGGTGATGGATCTGCTGCACGTTTCTGCCTTTCCCCCACCTGCCTCCAAAGAGAGAAGGGAGACAATCTGCTGAGTGAGCTTTGCAAGAGGGGGAGAGGAGGCTGAGGGTGGGTGGAAGGGGGAGAAATAGGGTAGGACAGCATCTCCAGGGCATGGTGAAGAGAGGGAGGATGTAGGTATGGCTTCCCTAAATGTGGTGTCTTGCTCCTGTAAAGGTTAGAGCAATTTTTATCTCCTCCTCCCCAGGCTCTGGATCAGGGAAGGAGAGAGAGTCCCTGCAGTGCTGCTTTACTCAGAGCCAGGAAGGTTCTCAGGGATGCTTAGGGAGTTTGGGAAGGAGAGGGAAACCCTAAGATTTAGAGTTGTGTGACCCCCCCAGGATGGAAACATACAAACCTCTCCTTTCATCACCTGCTCTCCAACATCCTGCAGGTCCCTCCCCAGTGCTGGCATTTGATGGATGTGGGAAGCACCAGCCAATCTGCTCAGGGTACCCCATGATTCTGTCAGCAGTTGTCCAGGAACTCTTGTGTTGCCTGAACATCAGCCTCTAGCTAGAGGTGATTCTGCCTCTGCTCTGCTCTGGGGTGACCTTACCTGGAGCACTGGGTCCAACTCTGGGGTCCTCAACACAAGAAAGACATGGACCTGGTGGAGTAGATCCAGCAGAGGTCACAAAAATGATCAGAGGCTGGAACACCTCTGCTGTGAAGAAAGGTTGAAAGAGTTGGGGTTGTTCAGCCTGGAGAAAAGAAGGCTCCAGGGAGACCTTCTTGTGACCTTTCAGTACCTAAAGGGGCCTGAAAGAAAGATGGAATCAATCTTTCTAACAGGACCTGTTGCAACAGGACAAGGGGTGATGGTTTGAAACTAAAAGAGGGAGATTGAGACTAGGTAGAAGGAAGAAATGTTTTACACTGAAGGTGGTGAGAGCCAGTCCCAGGTTACCCAGACAGGTGGGAGATGTCCCATCCCTGGAACCATTCCAGCTCAGGTTGGACCTTGGGGCTCTGACCAACCTGATCTGGTTGGAGATGTCCCTACTGACTGCAGGGGGGGTTAAAGTAAATAACCTTTACAAGTTCCTGTCAATACAAAGCATTCTATGATGTTATGGAAGCATGGGGATCCCACAAGGAGCAAACAAGTCTTGTCCTGACATCATCCAAGCTGACCACCTCTGGTCACCTACCCTGACAGCATCTAATTTCTTTGCTCAGCTCCCTGAATCTCTGAATTTCCCTACCAGGCCCTGGTAAGTCTGGATGAGTTTCTGTTGTGTTCTGGCAGAGTGCAGAAGAGACCAGAGAGGTTCAAAAGGCAATTACCTAAATGCTGCCAGGTTGGGTCCTGTTCTGTCTCTGAAAACACATTTTCCTCCCCCTAATTTGGGGACTGAAAAACCAGCACAGAGCATTTTCTTCCTTCCTCGTCTCCTCACTCCAACTCTTAATGCAGATCTGCCTGTGGTATTTAGAACAGCTCCAATTATCTCAATTAAACATCTCCACTGCTTTCCTTTGTTCTCTTTTTCTTCCTGGCTCTTTCCTTCCAGACAGCTGAAACATGGTCTACACCCAACAGCTAAAAATGGGATAGCTTCAGTTAGGCTTTATTTAGAAACATGGATGGAAGAGAGGGTGGGAAAAATAGAAGACCTATTGCTCTACTCCTCCTCCCTAGCTCCAGCTCTCCCCTGGACCTACTCAAGCAGGTCCATGTCTGTCTTGTGCTGAGGACTCCAGAGCTAGACACAGTGCTCTAGGTGGGGTCTCACCAGAACAGAGTAAAAGAGCAGAATCACCTTCTCTGACCTGCTGGTCATGCTGCTTTTAATGAAGTCCAGAATCTGATTGACTTTCTGGGCTGCAAGCACACACATTGCTGGCCCATAGTCACTTCTTCATCCACCCACACCCTCATGTCCTTCTCCACAAAGCTGCTTTCAATCCAATCATCATCTATTTGTGCTTAAGACTGCCCTGACCCAGGTGCAAGACCTTACATTTGACCCTGTTGATTGATCTTCATGAGGTTCACATGGGGCCATCTCTTCAGCTTGTTCCAGGTCCCTCTGGATCACATCTATCCCCTCCAGCATGTTGACTATAACATCCAGCTTGGTGTCATCTCCAAACTTGCACTCAACCCTCAACAGAGATGATAAACCTTCATCCCTTTGTGGGTTTCAGGTCTTCTGGAGCTGTGGGAGAAAGAGCTGAGTTTTGGGACATGCTTGGCACCACGAGGTAAGAACATAAACATGATGTTGTGCTCTGAGATGTTCTCTCTGCCTGTTCTTCAGAACAATATCTGACTTGATAAGTATTTATCAGTGCTTCTCAGTACTTCATGGGTGGTTGGCAGTGGAGTCTCTGTCTTTAAAGACATTCCAAACCCACCTGGACCTGTTCCTATGACCCTGATAGTGAGGTTGGACTAGATGATCTTCAGAGGTCCCTTCCAACCCCTACCATTCTGTGATGCTGTGAGACTAGGCAGAGTAACCAGCTTCCTACTGGAAAGCATAAGCAAGATTGCTTGGACAGGGATGGCATCTTGATGTATAAAATGGGCTGCTTACTTAACTCTGGTGATTCATGCTGTTAGGCAGAGGGATGAGGCAGCTGCCAAATTGGAAGCTGGGAAGGAATTTTCTCTCCCAGAACAGATTGAGAAGGAATTTGCAAAGCTGAAGGATCAATAAAAACAAGTCATAGGATCACACAGAATGTGAGGGGTTGGAAGGGACCTCTGGAGATCATCTAGTCCAACCCCCTTGCCAGAGCAGGATCCCCTAGACCAGGTCATTCTCTTTCCTTTGGTCCCTAATTTTCCTCCTAAGAACTTGTGGCTGTTGGACAAAAGAGAGAAGATCTTCAGAAGGGAGGTTGGGATGTTAAGCAGAGTGAGAAAACAATTTCTTAACCTCTAGGAAAAGTTGTTTACTACTAATTTTAGGAGTTTCTGGGAAACCTCTCGGGGAGTCTCACCAAAGTTGGTTTGGCAAGAAGAAGTGAATTGCCACCTGCTTTGGGTATTGCTGTCTTACAGATATTATCTCCATACCCACACACACTTGGAACACATCTGTTCCTTTTAGAAAGGTTTTCTTAGCTCTGTTTTCTTCTTCATTGTTTGTTTTTTTTTCCCCTTGCCTTCTTAGTAGCTGTTTTAGTCCTCTGGTGTATTGGTAATTATTATAATGTGTGATTCCTAAATGCATTTGGGGTTTTATCCTCCTGAACATGACCTTTAGATGGGTTGGAATGGCAGGGAGTGAGCTTGAGGGGAAAGCAGAGTGCACTGGGAGTTTGTGGAGGCACAGAGAGAGATCTGCAGATGTTAATATCTCCTACAAGCACAGGCTGAGAGAGTTGGGGTTGTTCAGTCTGCAGAGAAGGCTCTGAGAAGAACTTCTGGTGGCCTTCCAGTATCTGAAGGGGCTACAGGAAAGCTGGGGAGGGACTTTTTAGGAGGTCAAACAGTGATAGAGCAGGGTCACCTAGAGCAGGTTCCACAGGATGAGATCCCCTCGATTCAGATGCTGCCTTTTAGGCAGCAACAGGACCACAGCCTCCATCCCCCCATCCAAGATACATGCTTCAAGCATCAGGACATCAGTGCCTGGCTTCCTAAGAGCCAAAGTTTAGAGGAGTATCTTGAAGAACACCCTAGGGACCTCTCCCTTCAAAGGATGGGCTACCAACCTGAGCATCTGCTAGCCACCAGGCTTAAGGAGGGAGAAGGAAAGGGCTCTGTGACAGGAGTAGTTTGGCAGCCTGGCTTCATTACCTCTTGCTTTTCAAAGATGCATTTCTCTCTCCAGGATAACAATTGAGTTATTTCAGGCCCCCTACATCCCATCCTCTTTAGCATGACCCCTCAGAGCCACTGCAGGGGGTAGCAAGCCCCCACAGACCCCTTTGTGCTGTGCTCTCACTCTTTCCCTCCCCATCTGAAACTGCCATCAACAGAGGAGGTTTGCAAACAGAGCTTGGTGCCTACTGGAGCTTCACATTTCAGAGCTCTTGCTGCTCCTGATGCATATTTAGTTGAATTCTTTTCCAGCAGTTCATATTTTGGGGTTTTTCTCTTTTGGTTAATGGGCTCACTTGGGGGTCTGCTGAGCTGCAAGGAAGACAGAGACAAGCAACCTTCCTGCTGGGAGACCTTTGCAAGCCTCACAGAGCCTTTTTCATTGCTTTATTTCTTTCAGAAATAGGAGTTCCATGTTCTTAATGAGATCATTTGGGGAGAAGTCTGGGGCGAGGGGGGGGGGGAAGAGAAAGAAGAGAAAATAGTGGCAGCAAAATAGAGGTAATCACTAAAAACTGCTTTTTTTCAAGTAAACCAGAAGCCCACTCAGGGGAATGAGACAGAAAGGTTTCTAGAAACCTAAAGGAGGAAAATATGTTTTGTCTGAGGACATCAGAGCCATGTCAGGTTGTGAATAGCAATAACATCTTGACCCTGCTGTTGTCTGTCACTCTCCTGGGGCAGAAAGCTGGGTGAAGAGTGGAGAAATAGGCCAAAATCCCCCCAGTGGCATCAGCTGGTGGAGTGAAAACTCAGATTTCTGAGCAATCTGATGTGCTGTGTTGGGTAGGAAAGGTCATTTCTCTGCAGCTTCATTTGGTCTTCACCCTCATTAAAAACCAGAGTGGAGCCAGCTAGGGGTGATGAACCTAGGGTGGCCTCCAAAGCCCAGCTTGATGTTTCTCATCCTGCCCAGGCACATCAGCTGTTGGGCTGAAGCATTTCTGCATGGATGGAATGTGAGGGCTTTGGAAAGCTGCTTCTGTGACAAAGAACAAGCAGATCAGCCTGGAGTGATAAGAAAGCTGGAAGGGTGGGAAGAGAGTAAGTGGGGATGGAAAAGGGATCTGCTTTCATCTGTCTGACATGGCCAAAGCTTCAAAGACCTGGGTGGGAGTGGCAGATCAAGCAGTTGGTTGGTGGGGTGAAATGACATCTCCAGCACTTCTCTACCTGTGGTGCAAAGGTGGTTTAACAGGCTGACACTTTCCTGAAGTCTCAAGAAGCCAGGGCATGAGTAGAAGGAGGTGCCAGAGAAGAGGCACAGAAGAACATCTAGCTCCAAACTCAGTCTGCAACATTTTGGTCCTCCTAGTCCAGTTCTCTGTCTCTGAACATGGCAGAGGAAGATGCCCCACAGGAGATCATGTGAATGTGGTTGCTGTCAATTCCCCTTGAGCCATGTTCAAGAAGCTGGAAGGAACATCTCCACTTGGTCCTTCAGCAACTGTCTCTGAACCTATCACCAAGGTTTATGTTTCTATCACTCATCTGAGATCAGCAAGGTCAACAATCATCAAAGATCTTCAGATGAGAATGTCTGTGGTGGTTAAAGACAGAAGGTAGGGATAATTCTTCCAGACACATTTTGGCTGGTAACACTCCTCCAAGATGGGTTTCTCAGAGGTTGGACTAAGCTGTCACTCCACAGAGCCCACATCATCCATGCCCTGTTGGTGTTAAGTTGAGTGGGTGACAAGAAGCCATCTGCAAGCTTCTCCATAGGGAAGGAAGACCTGCCAGGTCAGCTTTGTGTGGAAGCCTGGCTCACCCAGGACTTAGCTCTGCCTTTCCAGCTGTCCCATTTCTTGCTTCACCAGTTTTTTTTCTCCTTGTCAAGGAAAATGACTGCAGAAACCAAAGCTGTTTCTCACCAGCTTTCCTCAAACAGGAAGAAATGATCCTAGCATGGGAGCTGTGGTATTTAACAACCCACTCTCTGCCTTGCTGGAAATACTCAAGCTTCAGCTGGGTACCAAATCCCTACTGAAATATCTGCTGCACCACCACTTTGGGAATGCTAGAAGTGCTGGTGGAGATGTTGAAGTGAAGGAGCTGAAAAAGAATCAGCCTTGAAGGAAGTGTGACACTGCAGTTAAATTAGAACTTCAAGAAGCTGACTTGCTGGGAGCTTGACTTTTCCAGATGGTAAAGGATCACAAGTAAAATCCAGGAGCAAAGTCATCAGGAGGAAGACTTGTGTTGCCAGTTTGACATATCAGGTGGAAGAAGGTGAAGCTTGGACTTGATGATCTCCAAGGCCTTTTCCAACCAGCATGATTCTGATGATTCTTTTCATCCTACCTTCAGATTCTTTGATGAGATCTCCCTGAGCTTTGTCCTCCCCAGGAGTCCACAGGACATTGTGCATGGCTGAACTACCAAGGGGTTCAGGAGCAATGAGAGGAATGCAGAAAGGGTCCTTCATCAGAAAGGGTTGCACACAGGTTGCCCTAGAACCTTTCTTCTTCTCTCCTTGGAGGAGTCTTTAATCTCTGGAGTGCTGGGAGAAGACAACACAGACATCATCTGGAATCTTCTTTACATTGCAGTTGTTTCTCCTCAGTTCACTTCTGTCCCAACCTCCTTTCTGTAGGCAGAAGCCTACAAAGAAAACAGTCACCAACTAGTGACATCCAAAGGTGGAAAACCCCTAAAACCTTTGAGATGTAGGTGGAGTTTGACCTACTTCTTGTCCTGCAGGCAACAGAACCATGCCTTTCATCTCAGCTACAATCCCACCACAAGAATTCCATGCAGGTTGCCTAAATGCAGACACTCATTAGTATTTGGGATACCTTAAGCTATCCCAACTGTCCACAACTCCTGCTCCAAAGGTCTGTGGTCTTTCTTCATGACCCATCTCACATCTTTCAGCCCTGTGACTGTGGCTTGAAGGCTCTTGGGTGGCTTAAAAAGCACCAGGCACCTAGGAACATAAAATGAACCTCCCCTGGTGGAACTTGAAGACATTTCTTCTCCTAGAGATGGAGTCAGGTTTTCTCAGTGGTGTCCAGTGACAGGACAAGGGTCAGGTGTCCACTGAGACATTGTGACCAGTAAAGATCTGAAAGATCATTCTACTCCAGAAGCTTTGGGAAGGAGTTGTGCTCCAGCAGGGCTGAAGTAGCTCAGCTGGGAGAGCGTTAGACTGAAGATCTAAAGGTCCCTGGTTCAAGCCCGGGCTTCAGCACTCTTTTCCTCTCCTTTTCTCTCCTCACTGCTGGGCTCTTCACTCCATGCACATGGAGCTACTCAAGAGAGGCCAACAAAGGGCCAGCAACAAGAGGAAGGCACTGGAGCATCTGCAGCAGGAGAGATCTGAGACTGACTGCAGGGAGAGGTTGTGGAGTCTCCATTCTTGGAAGTGTTTACTATGTGGTTCTGGAGCTGACCCTTTTGGAGCAGGAGGTTGGACCAGGTGACCTTCCAGATGTTCTGTGTGCAGAGGACAAAGACAGAAGTTTATGTCTAGGGCAGAGAAAAGCCAGGATAAGATCATCTTCATGTGTTACCATGAGCAATGGCCATTAGCCCCTGGCCAATAGAATCCTCATGGTTGGAAGAGACCTCTGAGCTCATCCAGGCCAAGCATCCACCCAACACTGCCATGCTCACCACTAAACCATGACCCCAAGCACCACATCTAGATGGTTTTTGAACTCTTCCAGGGATGGTGACTTCACCAGCTCCCTGGGCAGCCTGGGCCAATGCCTGAGAACCCTCTGGAGGAAGAAATTCTGCCTAATATCCAATCTGAACCTCCCCTGGTGCAAATTGAAGCCATTTCCTCTTGTCCTTTACTTACTGTCCCTCCAGGCTTACCAACCAGCCAACAGCCAGCTGTGAGTGAGATCAGGGTCTCAGCTGCACTAGAGCTACATAAAACAAAAGCATTGTGGATCTTCAGAAGCTGCCTGGACATGGTTTTGGGCAACTGGCTGTAGGTAGCCCTGCTTGAGCAGGAGGTTGGACTAGATGACCTCCAGAGGTCCCTTCCGACCTCAACCCTTCTGAGTCAATGAAACAGAGGCATCATTTCACAATTCAAAGGCTTCAGCAAAAACAAAAGTGATAGAAAGGTTTGGGGAGGTTTTGGTTCCCTCAACTTTCAACTGCCTGTTCCTAGTCCTATGTCAGGGTCTACCCAAGGTCAAACCATGTTGACCTACTGGTGTATGGGATCATCAGAACTGTGATTTAGGAAAAGGCAGAATACCTTGTCAAAAAGAGTTCATTTTAGTCTGAATCACAACTGACCTTGCAGCAATTTGTCTCTCTAAAAGTTGTCTTCTTCCAGGCTGGAGAGTTCTGCTGTGTTTCTCTCTTGCTCATAAGGAAACACCTTCAGATCTCAGCTGAAGCTTTCTACCCTTTCCTGAACCTTTTCTTCTCTTTCCCTGATCTTTATAAAAGGATAGCATTTAATCTGCAGGTCCCCCAAAGAGTTCTGCAAGTGAATAGATGTGGCTTAGGCTTTGTTCTCTTTCTGACTAATTCCTGGTCTGTGGAGTCCCTTAGGCTAACAGCAGAGACAAGACCTGAATTGCCAGCTGTCCAATAACAAGCAGGGAGAAGCAGTGAACTGTTGACTTCTCAAAGATCAGCCCCAATACTCATCTGGTTTCTCCTCCATAATAGGGCAGAGACCTTTCCTTTCTCCCTGGTGCTCTTTGATCTCTGGATGTAAGCCTGTCAGGTCCTACAGGAGATGTCTTCTCTCATCAGCCACCACCCACCAGCAGGTAGGGCCAGAAGATGCCTTGTCCTCCTGTGTAGCTCAGGAAATACAACAGCCACTCACCCACTACCCTCCTTTGCAGACCTGATGTGCTCAGGCAGGATGCTCTGGCTCAAGGGCTGAGTAGAAGATGTTCTCCCTTTGACCCTTGACTCCTACTTAGGGTTTATATCTGCATCTAAACTGGCCATGAGCTTCCTGGTTCCCAAACAGGAGAAGAGGAGGTCAGAGCCTCCTGCATGGTCCATGTGCAGGGTTAAATGATATCAGATCTGGTGTCTGACTTCTTTTGTTATGAAAAGAGACCTCAGGACTGTTTTGTGTAGGTTCATCATGTTGTGATCCTCATCACCATCATGTGCACATCCCAGGCATTGCTCTCAGGTTGAAGCCCAGCTCACACACACTGTGCCTCTGCTGACCTGCTCTGACCTCATCTTCTACCACACTGGAGAAATGCAACCTTGGGCCCTAAGGGCAGAAGGAAATCAGATGAAGATGATGAGTCAGAGAGCAGTGAGATGGCACAGGCTTAGCATTCAAAAGTCCTGCTAAACAGTAGTATGAGCTGGTGACAGAGTCCTGGCTGGACAAGTGTGCTGGGAACCTAAAAAGGTCAATACTTGGGCTTGAGCACTGCCCAGTCCTCCTCCACACTGCTTACCTGTGCCAACCTGTGTCCTCCTAGTCAACTTCCAGACAGTTTAGGGGATAGCAAGGGGCAGGAATCATTCCCAAGAGATGGTTGGGACATGATAAAGCTATTTCTGCTGAGGGAGAGAGGGGAAGAGGTTTCAGCCCCATTACAGATGTGTCCTTAGTCCCATCAAGCAGGACAGAGCAGATGCATGTGTTTCCCATCACCTCTTTCCTTGATGAGCCACCAGCAGCCTTGTCTTAGGCCATTTAGAAGGTCCTGCCACAATGAAAACAAGCATTTGGAGCAGAGCTTTATTATGGGTTGCTGAACAGATAAACTCCAGCCAGGTGAGGAAAATGTTGGGAGAGGCTTTTAGGGGTGGAAGAGGTTTTGGGAGAGGATATCCTGTGCATTTGCCACCTTCTCACTCCTCACTGAGTATCTATCTGCTCCTGGACAGTAGTGGAGGATGTGTGGGCTGAGCCAGCACCATTGTTCTCTTGGAGCTGCCAGTGACAGCTGGAGTTGCTCCTCTCTAACACAACTGCAATCAAACTGTTTTGGAAGCCTGATCCAAGCTGTGGGAAGGCAAAGGAAATGCTCCCACTGTTGCTAGCAGTCAGAACCTCATGCTCACACTGCAGGACATCAAGAAATCCTCAGAGCCCATGCTGCAGTAGTGCCAGAAGAGATGAGAGCAGCTTATTTGTCTGCTCCTCCCAACAACCTGGTACCCTCCTGGCTGAAACAGCTTTGACTCAAACCTCAAGGGCCAAAAAGTTGCCCAAATTCCCTCTGTTGGGCTCAAAGAAGGGTTAAAAGCAGCCCCATGCTAGGTGGTGCTTGCTCACTGGGAGGTGGGGCGGGGGGGAAGATGCAGGATGAATAATGGCTGTGGGAGGCAGGCAGGGAGGGGGTGGCTGCCCTGCCAAGGGCCTTCACCCAGCCTCCCCCACACACACAAGTCCCTTCTCTCATCTCCATTCAGGTTCTTTCAGCACCAAGGCCCCCACATTGATCAGTCAGGACATAGTGGATCTTCTCCTGAGCCCCTTCCCACAGCTCTCCCCCACAAACCTTCCCAGCTCTTCCAGTGCCCTTCAGATTTCTGCTTCTCCCTTGTGATTTCTGCCTCTTCACACCCTCATTCCCGAGGTGCTGCTGCCCTTCTCCCCCATCCTCATGACAGCTCTCTCCACCTTTCCCACCCAGAGAGCTGGCACAGATCAGATGCATCCTCCCTGCTTGCCCAGCACCAGGCTTGAATCTCACTGCTGCTGAGATGCAGGAGCCTGTGCTGAAAGCTAGCTAAGTGTATGCAAAATCCTCAGCAGGAGCTTGAAACTCTGCTGGAAGGGGGGAAAAAAAGGATAAACAGGGGAAAAAAAAAACAACCCTGCAAGGCATGTGGTCTCTGTAGGAATATGTCTGGGGTTGTTTGTGCTCCTGGGAAAGTTCCTCCTGCACCAAGTGAAGGCAGAGCCCACCAGGGGTTCCTGCATCTGCAGTGCTTGCTGGGTTGTGTCTTCTCAGGTCAAAGAGAAGAGCCCAGACCTTTGATCTGCAGTCACTGGTGAATCACTGCTGCAGGGGAGGTAGGAGCTGCCCTGAGGAGAAGGTCATGGAGTGAGGTGTGCATGTTGCCAGCATCACCCTCACTAATTTACTGATCATTTTGGAGATGCTTTGCATTCCCAGGGAGTGCTTCTGCTATTGATTTGGTTCTTTGTAGAATCATGGAATGGTTTGGGTTGGAGGAAACCTTAAAGACCATCTAATTCCAATCCCCCCAGCCATGGTCAGGGACACCTTCCACCAGAGCATCTCTGCTTTGCCCCTTGCTCTGCCAAAGGCTGGCTTGAGGAGGAGGTAACCCTTTCATTTCTGCCTCAGTTTCACTCATCAGACAATGAAATGAAGCCACTTTGAAACGTGCTCTGAGATCAGGCCTGGAGAGCCAGCCAGGATGGGGATAGAAGCAAACAGCACACACAAGACAATAAAAGACATTCCCAGCCCTGAAGATTCATTTTCTAAATTAGATGGCATCTACAAGAAGAGGAAAACAAAGGATTGTTATCTGCATGCCTTGGGAGCAATAATCTTGCAATTACTACTCCAGGCAGAAAGACATTAATGTTTGGGTTGTGCTGCAGTGCAGAGCTCCTGGAGGTGCAGCAGCACTGTGCCAAGAACACAGCTTGTGTCTGGCCCTAAAGGTAACTCATGGGTTTGGGTATTTGTGCAGAGCTCAGCCTGGGATGGAGACTGTCAGTGACTCTGCCTCCAATGCTTTCACCCCAGCCTGGTTATGTGGCTGATTCTCTGCTCTGGTTTTCAAGCAGAAGTTCTCACAAATGGCTAGAGGAGGCTTCAGCACCTCTGCAGGAGAGGAGAGAGAGAGAGGGAGAAGTCTATGGAGGAGGAGGAGAAGTGAAATGGGCTTTGGAAAGCCATAAAATTAGCATGGAAAAAGGTGACAGCTTCTCTTTGCTCAGACTGAGGGAGAGGCAGTACAGTTGTCTGCTGATTTTAAAGCCACCCCATGAAAGATCTTGCTAGGTGGCCACAGATGTTCTGGCTTGGCTGTTGCTTGAGGGAAACTGGTTTGCCAACTGTTAACCCAGCACTGCCAGGTCACCACTAAACCATGGCCCTCAGCACCACATCTCCATAGCTTTTAAATCCCCTCAGGGATGGTGACTTCACCACTGCCCTGGGCAGACTTTGCCTTAGCTGCAGATTTGCCATGCAGGCTCCCTCCTGTTGGAGAAAATGATTAAAATATGATAAGAAGAAAAGAATATGTAAATAAAGCCAGGACTAAAAGGCTTCCAAACCACTCAGGATGTCAGGGGGGTTTGCCCAAGCATTTATAAGCCTTAAGGTCTCAGTTAATCACCTCCAGCTTTAAAGAGAATCAATCATGAGGGGAGCTGGAAGGGACCTCTGGAGATCAGCCAGTCCAACCCCCCTGCTCCAGCAGGGGCACCCCCAGCAGCTTGCCCAGGGTCACCTCCAGCTGCCTTGGCAATCTCTCCCCACAAGGAGACTCCACAGCCTCTCTGGGCAGCCTGGGCCAGAGCTCCAACACTCTCACACTCTCTCACTAAACAAGCTTCTCCTGCTCAGCTGGAACCTCCTGGCTTCCAGTTGGTGCCCAGTGCCCCTTGGGCTGTGCCTGGCCACCACTGAGCAGAGTCTGGCCCCAGCTTCTTGCCCCCAGCCTTCAGCTCTTGCTCAGCATTGAGCAGCTCCCCTCTGGGGCTGCTCTTCTCCAGGCTCAGCAGCCCCAGGGCTCTCAGCCTTTCCTCCTGCCAGAGCTGCTCCAGTGCCCTCAGCATCTTCCTAGCCTCCACTGGACTCTCTGTAGTAGTTCCTTGCCTCTCTTCAACTGGGAACTGGCCCCAGAACTGCTGATGTAGCCAAACATTTAACTGAAGTTCCTAAGTCAAGAGCTCTGTTATTTTTCCACTCTCAGTACAGTCAACTGAGGTAAAAAATCATCTCCTTTGCAAATCAGTGTTTCTCCAGGAAAAAACATGGAGCTCAGGGCTTGGAGAGGCAGTCACCTCTCCCCACTAAACAGCTTAGCAGCTCCCAGCTCCTTGATACTCTTGAAGTGAACGTGGGGTACCTGCACACCAATATAGCCCCACCATGTACTCTTGTAACACAAGCTGCACCAGATGATCTTCAAGGTCTCTTCCAACCCAAACCACCCTATGATCCTGTGATTTTATGATTCCATGAGTCTATATTTCTCTGAAACTATCTTGGATTTGTTGCAGGTTGCATCTGACAGTCCTACAGCTCTTGGAGCTCAGCTGATGTGTCTGAGCACTTGGCTTTTGAGCTCTGCAGAACTCTACCTACACAACCCTTAAGGAAGGGTCTTGGCACCTAGGAAATATAAACCCTGAGACTCATAGCTCTCAGGAACTGAAAGCACTCCAAGAGATGAGCTTCTAAACCCAGGCTTTCAGCTGTCTCAATCCTGGCCAACACCAGCTGTTGAGTCTGCAATAAGATAGAGTATTTAAGTCTAGCTCCAGAACAAGCCTTTACCATGTTCATGGACAACACGTGGTCACCCACCAAGTTGAGAGAGTCTTTCTTTGCTCAAGACTTCTCAGTTTTGCTTGGCTGAGAAGTGGCAAGAGAGAAAATCATTTTTTTTCCTGCCAGCCTTGTCAAGGTTCCTGTGTTGGTGTGTGACAAGGGAAACAAAGTGACACAGCACAGCAGAGCTGCTGGAGCTTGGACCTACACACCAGGACCTTCTCAAAGATGTCTTTCCAGAGGAGCAAACCCTGACATCCCTATAAAGGTGATTTACCAGCTTGTGCAGGTGCTGATGAGGAATCCAAGCAACACACATGGGAATCAGCTGCCAACATCCTCAGTGTGGCCTGTGACAGCTTCAGCTAGGAGTGATGGTGTGGGAAATGAATCATGAGGTCTCCAAGTTGGTCAGACATGCCCTCTGGGAGGAGATGGAACATGAACAAGGCAAAAAAAAAACCCTGAAACAGGAGCTGTCAGGAGAAGGAAGTGGCACACCAGAAACATCTCAACACCTGCAGCATGAAGCCATTACCAGTGCTGAAGGATTTGGCCCATTCCAGGGCTGGAAGTTGTCTAGATAATCAAACCATGCTCTCACACATTGTAGTCAAGTCAAGCAGTGTCTGCAAAGGTGGAAGGGAGATTTCTTGAGGAATATGCAATAGATTCATTAATCTCAATGAGCTGAACATTCTGGATGATCCATTCCCCTCTGTACCACGTTGGTGAGGATGCTAACAGACCTCTTCAAACCTTCTCCTCCTCCTGTCTTCCAGACTCCCAGGTCAGGTTCAGTCCAGAAAATCCCTCTCAGAAAGCAGCTGTGGTATTTCACAGCATCCTCCATCCTCTTCTCTCTTCCTCAGGGGGAGAGCTTGCTTTCCCCTTCAGGTGAACATGTCCCTCAGTGTCTTCCAGACTGGCTGCATCTCACAGGTGGGAGGACTCAGCCTGGAGCTAGGCGACCAGCTGAGCTGAGTGGGTGGGAGACACAGACAGCAAGCAAGTCAGAGTTCTGCAAATGTGTTACTAGTTAGCCCCATTCCCTGCTAGAAGGTTTCTTCTGTCACTCCTGGGAGCCATGACTTCCCTCCCATGCCATGCCCACCTTTACAAGGCCATTTTATTGCTGGGGGACAGACAGGAGAAGAACAGTCAGGAGGAGGTGGAGGCTAGTGTGGAGCTGAAGGAAAGATGAAAACGAGGTTACCCTACTGGAGGCCAAAGTGATTTAAAGTGGGAATAAGTGGGAAAAAACACCCTAACCTGACTGGTCCAGATACCCCAGGTATCCTTGGCATGGACTTCCTCAGGAAGCCCTGATGGGAGGAGGCTTGGAGCTAGATGATCTTTAAGCTCCCTCCCAACCCAACCCATTCTATGATTGTATGATCTGCAGTCTGTCATCCTTTTCCCCACAGTCTTTCCTCATGATTTACCTCATCTTTCATTGTTCACCTCATCTTTCATTGTTCTTTTGAGACCACTTGTCCTCTGCTTTCTCATCCCTCTCCTTTCTCCTCATTTCTGCTCAAGTTTGAGGTAAATTCACTTGAAAGTTGACGCTGATGCCAGCACTGTGTTTTCCTGGATAGCATGACTCTTCCCTAGCTCTTGTAAATAAAAGAAATTAGAGGACAAAGAAAAATAAGAAGAAGACTTGAGAGGTGTGTGAGTAATCCAGCATCATCCCTGGGGACACGTGCTGGGGTAGCACACAGGAAGATAAACAAGCTGAGAACACAGAGTGCTTTCTCCTGTGAGTTAACTCTCACCACGCAGGGGGAAGGAAAGGGAAGGTGTTGCAGCTACAAGGTAGGGAAACTGAGGCAATTTGCACAGGTGGTTGGTGGAGAGCCTAAGCTAAGGTTGTTTATGCTGGGTTGGAGGTTGCAGCTGTCTGAGTTAGGCAATAAAGCTTAATTTAATTGTGTATTCTGAAGATAAGATTGTGAACTCCATGGGTTACCTGGTAAAAGACTGATAGGATCACAGAGTCATAGACTCATGGAACCATAGGATCATAGAATCCTAAAATGGCTTGGGAGTGACCTTTCAAGGTCATCTGGTCCAACCCCACTGCAGTGAACAGGGACATCTTCAACTAGAGCAGGTTGCTCACAGCCCCAAACAACCTGACCTGGGATGTTTCCAGGGATGAGACATCTACAACCTCTCTGGGCAATCTGGGCCAGGCTCTCACCACCCTCAGCATATCTTTTTTTCCTTTATCTAGTCTAAATCTCCCTCTTTCAGTTTCAAACCATCAACCCCTGGTCTTGGTCACAAGGACTCAGAGCAATTGGGTGTTCCAATGCATTTGGACCTGTCCATGATGACCCTAACTTGCCTCTTCCTCACCTCACTGCTCTTGCCCTCATTAACAACCAATATTCCAGCAAAGCCTCTTCCCAGTCTCCTAGCCAAATATGATCTAGTATCAGCTCTGGCTCTTCTGTAGAGCTACCCTTGAGTCTTCTCCAGGCCCATCTGACCAAGGTTGAACATCAAGAGCACCTTGCTCCCCAAGGACACCCTCAAAGTAAAGTGATCTCTATTTGTAGAGAGCTGGCACCCCTTCCTCCTGCTGACTTTCCCACCTCTCAAGAAAGCTGCAGCTCAGCAAGGGGAACAAACATACCATAGAAGGGAAGAGATCTCTGCCAGGCTCTGCAGAAATGGGACACAGATGGTGCCTTCAACAAGAAAGGAAGTTTACTCAGGGGCTCTGAGTGTGATGTTGCAGCAGATGACAGACATTAGGATTTCAGAGTGAGTGAGGAGAGCATTTTGAAGGAGTTTGTGTCCACAGAGCTATTAGCTGGTCTGAAAGAACAAAAAAAAAGACAAGGAAATATATGGAATTCAGTAAATGTTTCTGTTAGTATAAATCTGCTCTTGTTTTATGTAGCTCTAGTGCAGCTGAGACCCTAATCTCACTCACAGCTGGTTGTTGGCTGGTTGGTAAGCCTGGAGGGACAGTAAGTAAAGGACAAGAGGAAATGGCCTCAAGTTGCACCAGGGGAGGTTTACATTAGATATTAGGCAGAATTTCTTCCCCCAGAGGGTTCTCAGGCATTGGCCCAGGCTGCCCAGGGAGCTGGTGAAGTCACCATCCCTGGAAGAGTTCAAAAACCATCTAGATGTGGTGCTTGGGGTCATGGTTTAGTGGTGAGCATGGCAGTGTTGGGTGGATGCTTGGCCTGGATGAGCTCAGAGGTCTCTTCCAACCATGAGGATTCTATTGGCCAGGGGCTAATGGCCATTGCTCATGGTAACACATGAAGATGATCTTATCCTGGCTTTTCTCTGCCCTAGACATAAGCTTCTGTCTTTGTCCTCTGCACACAGAACATCTGGAAGGTCACCTGGTCCAACCTCCTGCTCCAAAAGGGTCAGCTCCAGAACCACATAGTAAACACTTCCAAGAATGGAGACTCCACAACCTCTCCCTGCAGTCAGTCTTAGATCTCTCCTGCTGCAGATGCTCCAGTGCCTTCCTCTTGTTGCTGGCCCTTTGCTGGCCTCTCTTGAGTAGCTCCATGTGCATGGAGTGAAGAGCCCAGCAGTGAGGAGAGAAAAGGAGAGGAAAAAGAATGCTGAAGCCCGGGCTTGAACCAGGGACCTTTAGATCTTCAGTCTAACGCTCTCCCAGCTGAGCTACTTCAGCCCTGCTGGAGCATGAATCTTCCCCAAAGCTGTTGGAGTAGAATTACTTGACCTTAGTTTGTGAGTCAAAGAAGTTGCTTCAGGGAACAGGACACTGAACAGTCAGTTCTGGGCCCCTCTCTGTAAGGAGAGTTTTGGGTGTGCTGGTAAGAAATCAGAAAGTGAAGTTCCTGACTCTACCTAAAGACGAAGGTTTAGAGCTAAAATCTGGAGTTCAACAGCAACCTGGATCCAAGAACAGTAGCATAGAAGAGACCCTTCTAGTGTCTTTAGACAGAGCCTATGTTAGGATCTGGAGATTTCCATGGAGCCTGGCAAATCCTCTCACACCAATCTGTCTCTCTCCAGCTAGGGAATGGGAGCCAGGCATATTCATGCAGTGATATGGGAGCTATTTCTCTATCCCACCAACTCTTTCTGCAAATAGAGGACTTTTGCTCCCAGGACAGACAATCTACCATCTTCCACCAGCTCCAGATTTACATCTCCTCAAAATACATATGTGAAATGCACAGCAAGTTTTCCATGTCTGCTGAAAAAAAATGAAGCAATGGTACTGAAAGGTGTCAGAAATTCATCTCCTGTAGGTTTGAGTGTTCAGCTCGACAGCAGCAGATGTTTCCTCGTGGGGAGTTATTAGATAACAGTTCCTAAACTGCACTATGGAATCTCTTCCAATATCCAGACATCCAGATCCTACCCTAACTGGGTTTCCTTTCTGCAAAACCACTTCCACCTCTGGGTCCCAGGGGTGATTCCACTTAGGATCAGAGAGGAGTTGATTATAGAATCATAGAAACATTCAGGTTGGAAAAGCCCTCTGAGATCATGGAATCCAACCATCCACCCAACACTCCCATGCTCACCACTAAACCATGGCCCTAAGCACCATGTCTACAGGTGTTCTCAACTCTTCCAGGTATGGAAGTTCCACCACCTCCCTGGGCAGCCTGGGCCAATGCCTGAGAACCCTCTGGGGGAAGAAATTCTGCCTAATATCTAATGTAAACCTCCCCTGGTGCAACTTGAGGCTGTTTCCTCTTTTCCTCCTATTTGTTCCTTTGGAGAAGAGCCCAAGCCCCACCTGGCTCCAGCCTCCTCTCAGGGAGCTGCAGAGAGCCAGAAGGTCTCCCCTGAGCCTCCTCTTCTCCAGGCTACCCAACCCCACCTCCCTCAGCTGCTCCTCACAACACTGATCCTCTAGACCCTTCCCACCTTCCTTGCCCTTCTCTGGTCATCCTCCAGCACCTCCATGTCCTTCTGGGAGTCAGGGACCCCAATGCTTATATCATCACATGAACATTTTATTTTGCTGCCCATCAGCTGCTAGAAAGCCATCATTTGCATGAGCTGCTGGATCACACTTGGTGGCTCAGGGACCAAAAATCATCTCACCAGCTTTCTTATAGCTTTAATGAAGCCATAACCCTGGAGAAGCTACATTATGTGACCTGCTCTAGGGAATCCTGCTGTGGCAGGGGGGTTGGATTAGATGATCTCCAGAGGTCCCTTCCAACTCCTAACATTCTGTGATTATGGAGTCACTTCATGGGCTTTTCCAGAAGGGATGAGGAGGTCAAGACATTGGGTTTTAGGTCTCTCTGGCATCACGGAGTCAGAGCAGAGGAAAAACTTCTCAAAGCCAGTGGTGCCACCTAAAGGGAACGTTCCCAGGGACTGCAGCTCTGGGAAGTGGATTCCTTAGTTGGAGTGTTGCTAGGTGACGTAGAGATGGAAATGAGCTGCTCTGAGGTAAGGCTGCCTCTCTCTCCTGCTGCTTTGCCACCATCCCTTCGTCATCTCATCCTTGCTCCCCCTTGTCTGAGCCAAACACAGAAGAAAAATGCCTTTTCTCCAGAAAATTCATTCTGCTTCCTGCTTTAAATCCACTCTCAGCAATCCCTGAAGCTACTGAAGCAGTTTTGCTCTTGGATGCTCAGAGTCTGTCTGGAGAGGAAATGATGCCAGGTTCTTGGATTATGGAGAGCCAAACATAAAACAAGAGGGAATGAGGTGCTGCCAGGGAGGGACATGGACTCTCTGGGTTTTCTCCTCAGCTATGAGAGGCAAATGAGAGGTGAGACAGGTTCTCTGCATTGCAAGCTCCAGCCACTATTGCAGCTCAACAGCATCTGGAATCAGGTTGCAGCTCTGCAGTAGAAGTGAGTGATGGTTGTCTCCAAAGCAGCACCTGACACAAGTTCCCACATGGCAACATCCCAGCAGCCACTTCCCATCATAAACCATCATGGGAGTGGGCAGGAATGAGCTGCAAAGCCTGTCCTGGTCTCAGGGGAGTCTTTCATTCCCTGAGTGTGTTGTCTTCCCAGCACCTGCACCTCCTTCCTCATGCCAATCTTGCTCCCCACAGCACCCTTGTTGCCTTTGGTTGGCAGGAGTGTGTTACTGTGGGTAGAGAAGGACCTTGGTCTAGCTCAGAGGTCAAAAACCTAGTTCATAGAATCATGGAATCTTTGAATCATGAAACCATGGAATCATAGAATGGTTTGGGTTGGAAGTGACCTCCAAGATCATCTAGTTCCAACCTCCATGCCTTGGGCAGGGATCCCTTCCACTAGACCAGGTTGCTCAAGGCCTCATCCAA
>VWZX01002522.1:49389-127262 GCA_013399015.1 Galbula dea | reverse complement strand
GGGGGCTGGGAGGAGCCCTTAAACCCACCACAGGCAGTTCAGTTTCTCCTGTCCAGTTAAGATTATTTATTATCATTTCACCATAAAAATGGAGTAAAGTGGCAGCTAATTCAGTCATGGAGAAGGGTTTTCAGTCATGGAGAAGTCTTGGAGAAGAGTTGAGGTTTTAGTAAAAATCTCTTTATTCTTTGAAACAGAAGAAAATATCAGTTAAACACATTATTAAATTGCTGTAAACTTTTTTCTTTCTTTTTGGTAGTATTAGATTCTGAGTTTAATTCTTTCCTGAAGAGAATCCTCTCTGTTCAGTGCAAATGAATGAGTTCATCAGTTTCAAAAGTAAAGCTCTTTGCACTGGATATTGGTGGCAATAATAAGAGAAGTTAACTTAGTTAAATTTGCAGAAATGTGTTTGTCTATGCTGTATTTTCACAGCTCTGCCTTTACTTTTAATTCTTGGGAATTTTGTTGGGAAATGTTACTAAGCAGAGCAGTGGAGTGAAGGCAGTCAGTGGCTGAAAACCTAACATCCACCCATGGACTGGTGAGACTGCCTAGCAGTTGTGCTTTGCTTGTGCAGGTCTCAGGTTATCAGGTGCAAGGAGTACATTGCTGGTGCCTCATTTACATTCTTTGATCTGTGAAGACAAAAAGCAGGAGAGTTGAAAATGCTCAGGCATCCATGAGAGATTTCCAAGGGGACGAAAGCACTGCCGTGGAAGGGTGTATGTGACGTGGTGGTTCCTGGACCATCTAGGTGCTTGTGATGTGGTGTTAGTGATAGGTGATCGCTGATAGGGATATAGGGCTGTGTAACTTTTTATGAAAAATGAGAATACATAGATTATTCTTTGATCATCATAGTTTAAATTTATCTTTCTATTTAGTTTTCCCTCACACAGATCATTACCTTAAAAGAGTATTCAATTTCACACTTGCTGAGAAAAGCTTGTTGTTGTTCTTGTTTTTAGTTTTTAATTACGCATTCCTCATTGCCTGTGCAAGATGCCATCAAAATAAAACTGTCCAGAAGAATTTCTGAATGTCTCTGTCCTATGTCTGCCTGTCTAAGCTCCGTGATGGAAACGGGGCAACCCATACCTTTGATTTGGAATAAGTTTGTGGGGCTGATGGGAAAAGGAGGGATGGATTGGTTCAAGATGTCTTTCAGATCCATTATTTGGGACTTGTAAAACATAGTGAGCTGCCTTGTCATCTCTGGTTACAGTTTGCAGTTAAAAGAATGATGTATATGCATGCGATTCGGGTATGGTAATGCAATAAAAACCCCCCAACATATGGAGACTCCAGAGCATTTAATTTACTTATTTTCTTGTCTACCATATCTTTGGAGCATCACCTCAACATTTACAAATTATAACTGGATGATATGACCTTGGATTTAAAATACTGAATTTGATGCACAGTTAAATACAGGCTGATCAAGTGGAGTCTCTTGTTCTTCTGAATGCAGTTCATCCCTCTGAACTTTAGCTAAGTGCTTGACAGCTAGCTGAGACAAGATACTGACTCTTCCCTGTTGTTAACAAGAGAAAAAAGAGAGAACCTGGCAGCTCCAAAAGCTGATTTCTTGCTACTTTACAGTAACTGTTGCATGAATTGCCCTCTTGAGAGGTCTATTTATCTCTGAACTGTAGAGATTGCCAGTTTCTAAGGTAGTAATTTAAATTCAGTGAATACCTCCCTTTATGCCAGATTGTTGGCTGTTCTCTTCATTTTAGATTTTAAGTTGTGTTAGATCACATTAAGGGCATCCTTCCCCCACCAGTCTTCTCATTTTTAGTAATTTCATTTTGCCAACTGGATCACCAAGGGAATAGCAACAGCATGTGTCTACCAAAAGCTAACTGTGCCAAAGCAGCAGAGACAATTTAATCATCTCCTGAAGTCTTGGGAGCTCAGCCAGCACCTGGTTCTGCTCTACAAGGCAACTTCCTTGTACTTTTCATCTTAAAAGACCAATGTCGTCATGGTTGGTTAAGCATGGGGATTGATGATGTTGGTGATTTGAATCCTGTAGCATGTTAGGGGCAGCTGGTGCCCTGGATGCTCGTGATACCCAGCTATTACTGTGCCTCTGAACTGAAGGGCACTTGTAGATAGAATGATTTTTATGGCTCTTCAGGTCTCAAGTTATCTACTTAACTTCCATCGTGGGCTCCATCTGGCCCAGCCTGGAGCATTGCTAAGTGAGGATGACTCTTTGTTTATGGGTACTTCTGGCAAGGACTTGACACAGGCTGAAGGCAACCACATGTCTTATACAAATCAGGCTCTTTTCATTGCGAGGGAACAGGTTGCTGATCAAACTGTTATTTGGGTCTTGGACTCTCTCTGTTAATTCTTTGAGGAATCCAATGTATTTTTTTGCTGTCCTTGTAATTTGACTTCCTGTTTATTTGCAAAAAACCCGAAGTCTGACAGCCTTAGAATTAATGGAGCCTGGTTTGTCATGAATCCTGTTTTGTGGTTGATTGACTTAATCTGATTTAATCAACAAGAAATGTTACAAGACTGTGGTGGGAACTTATGCCTTGTAAATATCACAATCTAGGAACAATAGTGACATTTGTAATGTGCTAACACAGGAAAAGTTTTGCTGGGCCTTTGTATCTCTTTACTGAAGAATCTGCACAGAGGAGAGAGTATTTTGTATCATTTCCCTTCTGTCGATCTTCTGGTGTCTAAGGTGTGTTTGCCTCCAGTTATTTCCTTTAGCAAGCCACTGATAAAATCTCTCTTACTTAGCTGTATTTGAGAATATATCTGCCACTCTGTCATGTTTGATCAAAACTGATGAGTGAATGCTGTTATTAAGAGGGTCTGATATATTGTTGACTGCACAAACCCTCCTTCCATGTGATCATGGCTAGGCTTCCCAAATGAATATTTGAGAAGGGCTCTACCCATGTTTGTTGCAAGCGCGTTGGTGGCTAAAAAGGCCAATACGAGATAGGCACGACCGGTTGCGAAAGGCACAGCAGAAAGACTCCTTCCATGTGATAGCAGCTAAAATAAACACAAATTTCTTGCCATAGACCTTCCTGGCCATGCCACAACAGCTTTTGCTTGCCATGGGGGCTGCAGTGCTTGCTGTTTTCAGTTAGGTGTAGGACACCACAGGGTGCTGCTCTCTGTCACAGAAGTGGACCTGCTGGTTACAGACGGTATACTACCAGCAGCAAAGCGGAAGAGGGGAGGACCTTGGCAAGTTTACATCATGCAGCGTAGGCACGTGTGGCTGCTCCGTGGCTGATGAGGGAGCAGCCTGCTGTGCTCTGCCAGGATGTGAAGGTTTCCAGCTTCTCTTGTCGTCACTACTCTAGCATCTCGCCTACTTTCTGCTTGTGAGACAGCTCTCATGATTTCTTGCAAGAGCAGGTGGTTTTAGGGGTTTTATTCATTCTTCTTACTATGAAGTGTTCTCCGAAGAGAGTAAGTAATAAAAAAAATACTACAGCCTCTCCTCTCTGTCTTTCACCAGGCTTGAAAATCTTCACAAGCAGCACCTTGTAGCTCTGTTGAACTTTAAAAAGTTTAACTTTTTATACTGATGGTAGTAAGTCTCTGGATTTTGGGTTGTGCACCTAAGACTTTCCAGCATCCTCAGTACCCAAGACAAATCTTAATTTTAGGGACAATTTTAGGGGAAGGCCTGGGTTAGTTACTTCAAGTAATATCAGTGTTTCAGTAACATCTGTTTGTAACATTTGTCTCCAGTATCCCTTTTCCTGTCCCTCAGAAAGGACACATCAAACTGTCTTATTTTTAACTCTTAAAAACAGAAGGCAGCTGTATAACAGAGGAGAAGCTACTGTATGTTTGTGCATGGTATGCAGGTTTGTTCTTACTAGCTGGCTGAAGTAGACTGGATTTGATTTCCATGCAGTGATTTCCACCATCCCACAGGATTTATGCTGATGTAAAGTAGGAGCTCTGTCCAAGGGGGCAAGGGATGAAAAGCATTGAAGCCGAGCATCAAACAAAGCTTTGTGTTATGCTGTGACTTGACTTTGCACTGTGCCTCATTACTTCTCTTTTACTATGAATCATACTTTTGGTGACCTATGTAGGTTTGTGCATCTTTAGTTTTAGTATAAAGAAGTTAAAAGACTATTTTCTGTTTTAACACTGGAGGGCTTATTATTTTAAAATTATCTCAAACTATTTTACAATATTTTTCAAAATTACCTAAGTTTTGTTTAAACTAGTGTTTGCATGGAGAATGCAAATGCAATTTAGGAATGAATCCCAAACCATTCCTAAAAATCTACATCTCTCTACATCGTTAGAAAAGAGTTAATACTGTTTTGAGTGTCAGATTAAGTTTCCTTGACAAAGTCGTTTCAATAATACATTTATACTACTTTGACCTGTTTGTGGTAGTTTACATACATGGAGATAGAAGAATTAACTACTGCTATGCCAAGGGAAATATTTTTTTGACTCACTTTGTGTAGATAACAGAGATACTTAAGAGGTAGGGGGAACGAACCACAGAGCATGGAGAATTGGGTGGGAAGGGAAGGTCTCCAGTCATTTTGTAAACCTGGAAATTCCTTTCTTTTCACAGCAGTAGTGTGCTGCATATATCACTATTCCCCATATAGAACGTGCTTCATTTCTAACCTCATAAATGGACAAACTTTCTTCAGATGGAGATAAAGGTCTCGCCTTTGAGGATAGGAATCGAAATCCTGTCTGTGTCAGTGTGCCACAGGTCTGCAGGTTTCTTAATTTAATATTTGCTTTGCAGCTGTGTGTCTTGGAGGTACACACTGTAGTGTAGAGGCTGCAATTCTGTACTTGATCATTAAGTAGAAGGCACAGTTTGAAATAGCTTATTCCTAAAATGGAGTGCATTTACAAGAATGTATTATTTTTATATAGACTTCAGGTTTTTGATCTGGTTATTCTCAGGGTAAAAGCTGAACATGTTTTCTGTGGCTGAGATTCCAGGTTTATAAACTATGTCTGAAGTCTTTAAATATTATGGATATATTTATTTTGATGAGTAGAAATACACATGTGGGAATACTCTGGCAGAATTTGGTGATGTAATTTTTCTCCAACACATTAAGAAGTTATCTAAACCTTTTCTACTGCAAAATATTTGGAGCCTCTGTGTGCTTATTGAGCTTTTCTAAGAGAAACCAGTTTTGTAATTGATATTGTTAAGAATTTGAATTAATTTGGTTTTTTCCTTACTGTGTCAAAACTGAAAACAGAAAAAATTCACAGAAGTCTTCTCCTCCTGTCACTCATCATCCCTGCTCCTCCCCCCAAATTTACTTTAATTAAATTTAGGCTGGATTTTGTTCTATTTTAGCTGTTTTCATTCACTATGGTGGTAATTAGACCCCTTCACCAGGAGCAAACTTTATCCTCTGATATTTATCACAGGAAGACTAGCCTAAAATTAATAGTCTGAATTTTGTGATGAACTATGTGACAGTTGACTTTATGATGTAGAAATGGATATTTTATGTTACACTATTCATGCTTCTGCTTGTTCTCATTTATTTTTATTTTGCTCTGCTGTTGGGGATACATATAGTATCCTGTGGAAATGCTCACGGAAGAGCATGAATGAAACTGACCAGGAATAACAGCAATGGTCTCAATATCACCTGCATTAGAGGCCAGATTGTACTATATGGGCTTTGCCTGGCAGCCGGCTGACGGGACTACACTTACATTGGAGGGAAAGCACTTTTGTGGAGCGTGTTTGGAGACTCTGCTATGTTTGCTGTGCAGTGCATTGCAGTTAAATCCGGCCTCCTGATGGCTGTTTCCAAGGAGGTCCAATATATTGTTCAGGGCTTGAGGGGCGTTTTCCTTCCTCCTGCTTCTCCAGCTTTCAGCAGAGTTGCTTGAATGGCTGTAGTGCTTGCAACCCAAAAGCAAGACAGACCTTTTTTCATCCTAGCGAACATCGGGATTGTATGCCTGCAATGCTGGGCAATACAGAAGGAAGTTACAGGTGACAGTGCTTTGCTTGAAGGGATCAGCATTTAAAGACAAGTTGTGACAAGTGTGTGTAACTGTTGATGGGATAAAATAGGGATGAAAGGTGAGAATAATATTGGAAGACAATGAGCAAGCAACTATATAGACTTAGTTTTGTGGAATTACTCAACCGTGACCTACCTAATTGGTTGATCATAGGCACAAATCAGACAGTGAAATAGAGCTAATCTCTGCTCTTCCCCTCCTTGGCAGTTACCAGCTGTGAAAGCCCCATAGGTTTTGTGGCAGAAGCAGAGCAAAGGCATAAAGAGGTGTCCTTAAAAAAGAATAAAGCCAAGGCATTGTATGCAGAGAACAGAAGGAAAAGATCGTATAAATTAAATGTTTATTTGAGGCTGCTGAAGAACTGTAGGCTATTAACTAGTGCATTGCATAGGAGAAGTTAAAAAAAAATCAATGTCTGTGCCTGCATTTTTGATCTGGTATTTCTGTATGTGATAGATGACTGGATCATGCAGTGTTAATGAACATCCCACAGCATTCTCCTGGTGAGCTGGCAGCTCATGGCTTAGACAGGTGTATTCTTTGCCGCGTAAGAAACTGGCTGGGTGGTCAAGCCCAGAGAGTGGTGGTGAATGGAGTTAAATCCAGTTGGCAGCTTGTCACAAGTGGTATTCCCCAGGGGTCAGTTTTGAGGACAGTCCTGTTTAATATGTTTATCGATGATCTGGACGAGGACATTGAGTGCACCCTCAGTAAGTTTGCAGATAACACCAAGTTGGGCAAGAGTGTTGATCTGCATGAGAGTAGGGAAGCTCTGCAGAGAGATCTGGACAGGCTGGATTGATTGGCCAAGGCCAGTTGCATGAGGTTCAACAAGGCCAAGTGCCAGGTTCTGCACTTTGGTCACAACAGTCCCATGCAATGCTACAGGTCTGGAGCAGAGTGTCTGGAAAGCTGCGCAGTGGAAAAGGACCTGGGGCTGTTAGTCAGCAGCTGGCTGAATATGAGCCAGCAATGTGCCCAGGTGGCCAAGAGGACCAGTAGCATCCTGCTTGCATCCAAAATTGTGTGGCCAGCAGGACTAGGGAGGTGATTTTTCCCCTCTGTGTGGCAATGGTGTGGCTGCACCTTGAATAGAATCAGTTTTGGGCGCCTCACTATAATAAAAGCATTTAGGTGCTGTAGTATGTCCAAATAAGGACAGGAGTGAGGGGGGACTGCAGTGGTGTGCCAGCCACTCCCTGTGTGTTTGGACCTTCCTTCCTCACCGCTTCCCTAGGGGAAGAAGAGGCCGTGGTGATGCAAAAACATTTTGGGAGATCTGGGAAATGGCTTTTAGTCAGAATTCCAGGGCTGACATGGTAGCACAGCCTGTTTTCCCCTCAGCCCTGTTCTGTGGGATCTTGTCTACCAAGAAGACCATAGTCACAAATTTTAAGGTAAATATACCTGTTTGTTCCTGAGCTTAATGGGCAGGTGTCAGCCACACACTCCTGTTGTATATTTAAGAAAACCTGATTATTTCTTATCATAAGAAGGAAATAACAAGATCATTAGAGGTGTCATAGGAATGGAGGGATGCATAGCTGGGAGAGGAGCTGTTGGTGGCCTGTTGAGTTAGTCTTGCTGGAAAGTGAAACATGGCTTAAATACAAGAGGTTTTCTGTCATTTTTTTTTGTTTTTGTTTTATTTCTGAGGAACCTCTCAGACTTTCCATCTCCTGATCACAGCAGGCATCTGCTTGATTACTATGGTGTGATGCAAAGAGACGGGGAGAAAGCGTCAACTGGGAGATCCTGGCAAACATTATTTAAATGTTGAAGTGTGGCAGATTGACTCCCCAACTGTCACTGCCGATAATGCTGCTTGTAGAGCTTGTCAGCATTCCAGCTTCACATTTTTATAACCATTTAACTACTGCCTGTATTGAATATAGCTGGAATGCACCACTGCAGCTGATGCTCTAGCAGTGCACTGTAGACTATAAGAATTTGGAGAATAGCAAGGAGGCAGCCAGGTTGTAATGAATTTGCTCATCCTGTTAGATAATGTCTCAGTAACAGCCCCAATAAGCATTCTGTTTGTTCTGTGTTTGTGTCTTTTTTGTTGTTGATGTTTTTTTTTGATTAGGATACAGTGTCCTTAATTTGATAAACTTTTCTGTTAAATCCCCGATCATTTTCCCAAAAGTTAATTTGTATATTATTAAATATATTTTGCCTATAACTTTATTCTAGCATCCCATTCATGACAGAGAGGGGTGGTGGGCACAGGTTCCTTACTGCTGCTTTATCAGAGGCTTCCCTTTGCATGGAGGGGTTGTGGACCTCACAGACCTGCTGCCACAACTTGATCTGACTGTGGTGAGTGCTGAGCTGCTTTGAAGTGATCTGAAACTGCTGGTGGGTAGCGAATACTCTGAATGCTGTAAAGAGATTTTGTCAGGGAGGCAGTATTCTGTGTAATGGTAACTAATTAGAATTTATGACAGGAACCCGTTGGCATCATTCACTGGAGTTCAACACATAGCTTGTGGGATGCTTCTGCCCTGGCTGCTGTGCTTTTCCATGGGGACAGCTGTGTGAGCTGCAAAACGCAGCCTTTGAGCTGCTTGCAGCACTTGCCCCAGCACAGGGTGCTGCTGCCAGGGTGAGAGGTGCTGGGGCCTGGCAGCAGTTGCTGCTCTCTGTGTGCAGACTTGTGTGTGGAGCAAAGAGGGAGCAGGCAAGGGCAGTCTGACAGAGCAGCAGTGGTTATGTCTCCTCTTTTCCCTCCCTCTTCTTTTCAGAAGAGTTTAGAGGCTGATGCTGTGGGAGGGAAAGGGCAAAAGGGAAGGTGAGGTGTTTTGGGCAGGGAGGGGAGGAGGTTTGCATTGGCTGGGGTGAGTGAGAGAGGGATGTGCAAGGTGTGCCCATGAAAGGCAGGTGGGATAGAAGTTGAGGCAGGTGCTAGTGTGAAGGGGAAACTGCTGCTGATCAGCTCCTGGCAGAGGAGCAAATCCAGATTTGGTCTAAGGGGTTGAGGGGTAGGACCACTGTGATCAGGTGACAGCTTCTGAAGGAATCAGGAGCCAGAAGTCTCTTGCTGTATAACAGCATCCTAGGACATGGCATGCGCTGGGGAGATGTGTGGATATATGTATATATTTGGAAAGGTCTCTACATAACTATGTTGGATTGTGTGTATATATAGTTGCTCTGTTACTGTTATCTCCTTAACACTTTCATTGGAAAGGGCTTTCTGGTCATTGATCAATAATAGTGCTTGCTAAACACAAACCCTGTAAGTTGC
This sequence comes from Galbula dea, assembly GCA_013399015.1. Classification (NCBI taxonomy): domain Eukaryota; kingdom Metazoa; phylum Chordata; class Aves; order Piciformes; family Galbulidae; genus Galbula; species Galbula dea. The sequence goes on along the minus strand of VWZX01002522.1, from coordinate 117,976 downwards.
ATTAGTGTGAGCCAGGTCTCGTGACTGCAAGCTGAAGTGAGATGCAGGGATTGTGCTGTCACTCTGGAAGAATCTCAGTCTTCTGGTCTGTCCCTTTGGTGGGCTGAGACAAGACAGTGCAAAAATAAATGGTGTAAAAAAGAGTCTTGAGGAAGCTGAAGTAATCCTAGAAGCATTTTTACTTACTGGCACATGCTTCTGAACTGATCTGTCCTCTTTGCAGTGGATAGACTCTTATTATGCATTTAATAAAAGAGTTACAGAAAAACCCTTGGTTAATTAAAGAGTATATACAGCACTCCAATATTCTCAGCTCCTAACTTCTGGTACCTAGTGGGCCATTATTTACCCACAGAAGGAATAAGTTTTTCTGTTGTAGAAGAGGTATAAATATCACAGGCATAACTCTGCCATCATCTAGCTTAAAATCCTCTTCCAAATCCTTATCTTCATAGAATCATAGAATTCTCTACTTAAATGCAATAATCAACCAGGCAGCTTGGTTTTGTGGTTTCTCAAAAGTTTTGCTTTATGCTCTCAACCTGCCACCAGCTTTACTTCAGCCTCTTACAGCCTTTGCAAGGGAAGCAACTGCAGAAGTGGTCTTTAAGGGGTTGTAGATAAGCACAGTATAAATATTGAATTGTTCATCAGATTCTGACATTTGTAGAAATCTAGAGTTTCATAGCTGTCTTGTGAAAACTGGAGCACAACCTACTATGGCAGTAAGCCCAAAGGTCGGTTTACTTAAGTGAGTTGTCTCTTCAGAGATATATTAATAGTATTCTGATGGTCTTTGGTGTGCACAATGAGAGTCACCCTGACTGTAGGGACATAGACAGGCTGATGTTTGTGATCTGTGTATGGTCTGATGCAGCTGAAGTCAAAACTTTTCCCGTGGTTCCATTTGGGATATCTCTTGCTAAACTGAACCTTGGTGAACAGTTAGTCATACAGCTGCCTGCCAGGGTTAGTTTTCCTCCCACTTCCCATATTTCCCTCTTTATTATAGTCTATTCACATCTTCAGTTTTGACCATTGGACCTGAACTAATTCCCACTGAAGATGAATGCGGTGACTTTGGCAGAAGTCGTATGTGGCTCTGAGATCAGAAACTCTTTGAGGCAGAAATTCTTCTTGAATTTTTTTTTGCTGTGCCTATCTGTGCTGCTGTTTAAAAAAAAAAAAAAAGTGGCAGCGCCGATATCTGATTGTTCTTTCTGCAAGTAGCAAGACACACCTGCCCTTGAACTAGATAAAGGAAACAAGCCTCAAGCAGATGGTTATCCCTGTTGTGTATCCCCAAGCCTCTGTAAAAGCACAGATGATCTGGATGGGAAAGCTGTGCTTTTAGCTTCTCTTTTCAGTGTTGCTCCCACACTGGAGCATAAAGAAAACCAGTTATGCTAATGGCAAGCATGCACATACAACATCCTTTGCTTTCAGTGTGCCTTCACCTCACGAGTTAGTTTACTTTTGCAACAGAATTGTTCTCAGGACTTGCAGGACAGACACAGGGAGAAGGTTTTTCCTCTTTTGTGAGAATAGGCCTGAACATACGAGGCCTAGCCAGCAAAGTGTGAGGCTCAGCAGAGCTGCACTTAATCTGTACATATATTGAGGACTTTTCTTTACATTACGTGTGCCAGTCCCCCTGTCCATACAGGCTCTGGTGGGCATCCTTGTCTGGCTAGGTGCTACCACTTGCTTGAGCTGTCCTTGCTTCATACAAGCACTTTTGTATCAACTATGTCTATCTATCAGCAGAATTCAAGCAACAACTCCAGTGCAAAAACCTTTTATGCCTGAGGTGGTGCTGAAAGTTTTAAGTCTTGATATAATCCCTGCATGGGAAGCAGCACTGATAACAATACAGTGAAAATTCTTGCCACTGTTAATTGCAAATGCATCCTAGCAACTGTATCACCCTACTCAAATTTCCTTTTCTTCCTCATGTTTTTCCAGTGTTTTTACAAACAGCACCTGCTAGGGCTGTCCGTGTTACAAGGGAATACAATAGAATTGTAACAACACTGGGAGATACATGCATAATTTTTACTATAGGCTTTTCTTCCTGCTTATTTGCTTGTCATGTCCCTTTTGTCTATTAACTTGTACTTGATTTCTAAGATCCTTGGGAAGGGACCAGCTTTTTGTTTGCACAGCATCTGGGCCTGTCATGCCCGGGTTCTTCACTAATCCTGATAAGTGCTCCAGTACTACAAATGGCAAATAAATTTGAGATACAAACAAATTAGCATTCTTCTCACTGATTAAACAAATGGTTTTCTCTCTGATGTTTTGAGACAGAGTTGCATTTCATTACAGCCCTTTGAAGCTTATCTGGGAATTGCCAGTTTCTTTTCTAGCCTCTGTTATCAGCCTCCCTTACTAGATGACCAAAAAGTACTTGGTAGGGAGTTTGCAGACTCTGAAAAACAGTAAGTTGTACTATTTTAACATGGCTTTGATCTGACCTGGAACAGTCAAAACTGGCATTTGGCATAGTAAGCAAATGTGTTTTGATATGCCACATAAACTGCACTTGCTGTTCAGCAGCTGTTGAGAGCAACCTGTGTCTGTCTTGTCCTACGGGGGGGTGGAGGACGACCGTGCTGGCCCCAACATTACTGTAGTACCAGGCAAGTCTCAGTAATTCTCTGTAGTAGGGCTTGAATGAAGCAGGGAATTACTCTGCCTTTAAATTGAAGATTAATGTGGACATAATTCTGGGACAGAAAGCATTGCTTGTTTTCTGGAAGGATAAAGTGTCCACTGAAACAAGATTATATTTACATTATTATTGCAGGGTGATCTGTGAAATAGGCTTTCTGTACCGCAGTAAAGAGCCATGACCCCTCACAGAGTTATCTTTTAAGCTTCATGCTAAACCCATGGGGGTTTATGGCTCAAAGCTAATGGGGATTTAACTTCTCACTGAGAGCAATTTGAAGCCTAACCCTATTTAGATGCTTTTTGCTCGTATGGATTAAATGCCCACCTAGTCCATTGCAAGAAACCTAATGGAACCATAACTATATGAATTTTCCATCTGGCAAAATAGATGATATGGGACACTCCATGCAATATTTAATAGAAAAGAAGTTTGATCTTATAAAAACGTTTTAAATCAAAATGTCAATTCAAAGTACTGTTTTGTTTGTAGTGAAATAAATTAATTTGAATGAGAGTGTATTTTTCAGAGCACTTTACAGAACCATATAATGGAGGAAAAAAACCCCAGTTTCTGAATTGAGGATTTTTACGAGGCTTTTCACTGCTTCCCTTGTTTCCTGTGTTCACTGATTTGTTTCTGAAATCTTGTCTGCAGAATAGTTTAAAATTATTTAAAATATTAAACCTTCCTCAAGAAAGTCTTTTCACCCCCCAAATTGCATTATGCACTGGAGTTCCACAGGGACCATATTCCATCAGGGATCATTGGCATTTTTTTTAAGGTAGAGTACCTACAGCTCCTTGGAGATGAGAAAAAAAGAGCTTTCATCTTGGTAAGAGACTTTGAGCTGCAAAGAGCAGTACATGGTTCCATATTTGTAGCATGCTGGTGATGCCAGACACCTTGAATTCGATCAGAGCATGTGGGTGATTGGAGAGGGTTCTGTAGATACTAAGAGAGAGGGAAATGAGCATGAGCAGCACATGATAAATTCTCAGACAGCTTATTCCTGAGATATAGATAAAAGATTTTGAAATATAATATATCAGTATTATGTAGGAGATGGTCATTAGGAATCTGAGTACTGCAAGTACACTGAAATGTATTTTGCTCCATTTCCCTGCTTTATGTGAAGGCACATTTTTGTGTTGTACTTTCAGTAGAGTTACAAGCAGTACGATGACCTAGTCCTAATATCATGTGACTAAAACCTCTATATTTTTTAACTTATGAAGCATTCTGCCTTGGAGACAAGCAGAAGCTCCAGTTTGATTATCAGTGAGTGACTCACAGGTCCCACAGTGCTTTTTCTCAGAATGTGACTGCTAATTTCCATGTTCAGCTCCCAAATTGCCTGTTTCAGATGTGTTCCACTTCCATTAGGAAAGATTTGCATAGTTCCAATTGTAGTGTTCATAGTGTCATATAACAATATAGCAAATGAGCTGTGTCACATTTTACATAAAAATGTAGTAAGGTTTATATAGCTACTGTTTGCAGGTTTTGACAGTAGTCTCTTTCAATATTTAGTTTATTAGATAAGGGACACTTGTGCAATGTAGCTGCTGTTGCTTCTCCACTGAGTTGTGTTTCTTTTGAATACAAGCTCTTCAAGATACCATCAGTGTCTCCTGGTAGATCAAGCTGTAAGAATCTCCTTTTTAACCACACAATGTACTTCTGGGACTTACAGGATATTTACAAGCTAAAATTTGTGTTTCAGATTATGCAGAGGGAGACATGTCTGAATTTATTTCAGGCAAGTATGTATGGCTTTTGGAACACAGATAAATAGCTTATGGGACCTTGCCACTAGAATTCATGCATGTATCATTAGTGGCATATAAAAAAACAGAACTGAATGCATCCTATTCATTGAAACAGAAATTTTGAATTTTAAAATACAGTAAACCACTTGAAGGAAACTGAACCACATTCAGTGTTGTAGGTATGAGTAATGGAAATTAAAATGGAAAGTACTGAGCAACGTCAGCTGTCTGTCTTCATTTTGTTTTAATTAACTAGTTAGAAATTTTTGTGTACCAGGTTACTGATGCCCTGACTGCTTTTAATTGCTCAATGAACTCAAGTGCTACTAAGTGTCACTTATTCAGAGCTTTGGAGCAGGCCAGTAATCCAGCCTCAGGTTTCATAGTGATTCTGTGTGACAAAATTTTGTCTGTCTAGTTTCTGTTCATCTAGTTTGAACAGAAACACAAAAATCTCACCCCAGCATTGAAACTAGTCCTGCTTCCTTGAGCTTGCATGCAGTTAGCCTCATACATGGAGTTTATTATTAGAACCTGGTGATGTAACTCACAAAGGAGCTGAAAGGAGATGGTTGGCAGTGACCAGCTCCAAGTAACATCAGGGAGAAGTGCATGGGTAATACTGACTGCAAGTGAAGCTTCCGTGTTGCCTAATATAGACAGGAGGGGACTAAGTTGTGGCACCAATTGCTAATGCCCACCCTTCAGGTAAACTTTATCTTAAAGGTGTGTTTGTCTCCTGGCTCTCTCTGAAGTCACTCTTTCAAAACACTCATTCCTGTGTTCTGTATAAAAAGTATAATCAGTGCATGTATTGAATGTATTTAAAACCAGCCCCTTACAATTTAGGTCCAAGCTTATGTCTTTAAGGGATGAAGCAACATACACTGAATTCATCTGAAATAATTTTAAACCAGCAGAAAATGGTAATTTCAGCTTAGTCTCACTACAGTATGAGAAGTGGCCAAAGCATAAAGAGGATTTGTATTCTCATAAGGTGTTTATTCTAACTAATTTATATAATCTTCCAGAGGTGGAGATCTATTGCTCTTGGCAGATTGAGAGGTTTACTGTTTCAGATCCCTTTCAGAATGGGAGAAAGCGCATGCTGTTAATGGATGTTACTTGTCTGAACGTAGTAACAGATGTTTCTGTAGGAAATGGAATGGAAACACAAGCAGGATTGTCGAGTGGGTTTTGATTTATGCCCACATTAAAGCTACTGAAAGGGTCATGGACACATTTTCATAAACGGTCTGATTTGTAAAATGTTTAAGTATTTGGGTCTTCGTTTCAGTGATGGCACCAACAGTTGGACAGATTCTCAGCTCATTTTCATTTTTATACATGTGTCTTCAATGTAGGGTCTGCAGTTTGCTTGAGATAAGTGGAAATTTGATCTGTAACATAAAACCTAGCAGGCAAATTCTGGTATCACAATACTTAATTTTAATACAGTAGACCTTTCTCCAGCTCTGTTAATCTCAGTTCCATTTACCAGTCTGCATTTACATTGGCATTGCTTGGATATAGTTTATAAATTCCATGGCAAGACTTCTTTCAGTAACAGATAGTTTTGAATTGGGGCATTTTGGTTTGTCCTTTACCAAATTCTGCGTTTTGATATTTCATCAAGCAAAAATGACACAACCGTCCTGAGTGTCTGAGTTGCTTGGCTGATCTGCCCTTCTGCAGGCCACATACACGCAGAGATTACTCTAGGTTTTGCTGCTGTCCACATTTTTTTTTCCTTGGGATGGTTTCATTTCAGTAGCTGTTATTGAACACTGAGTTATTAACTTGGACTTGTAGTGGTGACATCTTCAGCCTTCATTTGTTTCTTCCTTTCCAGGTGAGAACTGTGTACCTACAGCTTCAGCCTGATCTAGTTCTGCATTAGCAGCTCCTCTCAAATTAACCAAGAATCATTTTTGCAAGAGACGTTTTTGTATGCTGTGCTGCCTGCAGTATTCATGCAGATGGTCTGGTGTACTTGCTTCAGCACAAACAAGTCAAACACTCTCTTCCTATTGAATAAGCTGATAAAAGCAATTGATCTCATCATGTTCAATCTGTGGGCTTGAGTGACTCCAAAGGTTGATCCTTATATTCAGTCTTAAAACGTTTTAAGTATGGTGGTACCCTTGCCTAGCTCCTCTTCTCTGGGCCATTTTTCAGCCTGACAAAAGTCAGACCAGATGAGCATGTATATATGGGAACTCTGGAAAACCCTTTCTGGTTATAAATAACAGTAATGTTAGTGCATCCTTCAGAAACAGCCTCAAGAGCTTTCTGGGCAATCCCTTACCTTTGGTAGTTGTCTCTGAGTATTTACTTTGGAGAGAATGAATGTATAAAGAAGAGACTATGCTTTTCCCTTGTGAAGAGGAATTCCTCAATTGTCTTTCTTTGAGCAGATTCAGACATGTTGTTCCATTTGCTTTTATATTGTAAACGTACACATCCTGTCCTTATTCCTATAGTAACGAAAGAGCTTTGCTCAGGAGTACTGGCTTCTCTTCAGTGGTCTTTGTCTTCTCTCCTAGGAAACAGTTTGAATGTGTCAGAAAAGTCCCAGTTCCTCAGAACTGTGTCTGGCCAAGAACCTAACTAAGTTGGTCTGTAGTATTTCTTTCATTAGAAGAATTCTTCCCCCCCAAAAATTCATTTGTGAACAGTAACAAGGGATTAATTGTGAAGACTTGGGACTTGGCAGAAATGCGTATAAATTAAGTGGTTTTTTGGAAGCCACATTGCCTGTCTTGCAGATTAAAAAAAAAAAAAAAAAGGCAAAAGATTTCAATGTGTATCAGTGGATGAATTCATTTGATTGACATTTCCCTTCCTCTTCTCTTTGTGGGGAGGGGCATTCCAGAGATTGGAATTTTAATTGCTTGACCACCGTTTCTAATTAGTGGCGCACCAAAAGAGTATGGTACTAGTAATTAGTACTGAATACAAGGATCTCTGAGGTTGAGCTATAGCATCAAAAGGATGAATTTAGGCAACTCTCAACTGAAGTGATAGTCTATCAGTAAATTGAGTTATCATAATGAAACCATTAGAATTTTTTTCTCAGTCCCTGCATGTTCCTGTTTTGCAGACTACAGTCTAGTGGTCTTAAAGAATGTAGCATTTTTATATAAATGTATTTAATATTTGTGTATATATGTTAGACATAAGTATCTCTTCTGAAAGGATATATATGTGTCTATAGAATAGTTATTGATAATTGAGAGTAGTTATATGATGTCATGCCTTATTTAATTTTATTAAATGTTTTGAGATTTAAATCCATTAGGTAGTTTCATTAGCAGTATATAAAACCAATGTTCTCTACAGCCATTGTCTTTTTGAGCCAGTACCTGGATTTATGATACTGTACCCGAAGGGAAATGTAGTTCTAGAGTGTAATGGCCTGCGAACAGAATATTATCCACATCATTACTGTAAGTCCAGTAGTCTGGGTCATATTTTTTTCTGGTTTTAAAACTTGATGATGGAAGTGAATTGTATAACTTCAGTTCTACATTAACATTGCTGCATTCAAGATTCTGAGATAGGAATATTTCCATTCCACATTGAACTATAATACATACTGGTATCAACTTCTTTCCTAGTAGGTGGACTAAGAACTGGTTAATGGACAGATTGCAAAATGGAGACATGTATAGGATCACCATAAATTGTTCTGTGTAGTAGGGTTACTAGTGCACTGGTGTAAAACAGGGCATTCTGCAATATTTGCAGCCAGAGTTTAGATGCAAATGATTGCAGATAAAACATATGAATCATCTGAAAAGCTTGTGCTTATTTCAGCTAAATTCATAAACTAAACTTTGATTATGGATGTGTAGTTATGGATGTTGATGGGCTGAATAGAAAAGGTAGCTCTGAAATGTAAATAATAGAAAAAATATATAAATATATAAATAGATCAAGTTTTGCCACCTGTTCCACTCCATTGTGTATGTATTCATTTGGGGACTTTTAAAATATGAAACACATTTAAATATGCAAGAGCTGTAAAGTCAGTTTGTAAAACCCAGCAGAATTCAGTGTGAGTCTAGAAAGCTGTGCTTGTATTTAGTGGGAAGTAGGAATTAATTTGTAGAAAACTACTAAAGTCTTTTTTTTTTTTTGACAGAAAACCTATGTTCACTTTATTTTTTAATCCTTCTGTAGAATTATGTAGGAAGGTGGTGTCCAGCAGTTTACCAATATATTAATGGTATTTATTCATTTAAGTCTCTGGGGCTGAGCATCCATCTTCTGTTGAGAGTTGGTAGAAACTAGAAGTCTGGGAGTTCAGAAGTTGGGAGGATTTTTCATAGAACGTTTTTCCTCAAGGTAATTTTTTTTTTTTGCTTTTGCTGTGTTTGGAACTCTGTGGAAAGAGGGTTGTGTTTTTGCTCTCTCCTCCTGCTCCTGCTTCCTCTTTCATAGGAGTTTCTGATACAGTGCAGCTGTCTACCACAAATCTGCCGGTGCATCGCATGGAAACTTGGCTTCTTGACATATGGAAGGGACAGCTCTTTTCTTCTGTGCCCATCTCTGGGGGATTAAATTCACAGTCTCTGTTGCTGCTTAGGTTTAGAACCAAATTTTTCATTTCAGCGTCCTTCCTCTCCCTGCCCCTTTCTCTTTTCCTTAATTAAAAGATGCTCAAATCTAATGCATATAGCTGCAGCTGAAAGAGGATGAAAATAGCACAATGAAATAGCTACATTATTGAGACCTGAACCTTTATTTAGCATTGCATTTAGTGGCGTGTCGCTGTAACAGAATTCAAAATCTGGCTGGATTAATTTTGTCAGCAGATTAATTGATAATCTCTTAATTTTAAAGAGAACAAAATTCTGTTTACAGTCAAACATGATTTTTATAGCTTCAGCTGTTCTTCCCATCTAAGTTAATGACAAAGTTACATTTGTTCAGTGTAAACAGGAATAGATTCACCACATCTGTATGTGTTCAGTCTCTCTGTTTCCCAAAGACTGAGCACATCCAGCTGAGATTCTGACTGCTAAAAGCACTATCTGCATGACACTGGTGAAAATTGCTTTTTTTCAGCACCTTTGAAATTTATGGGGTACCCAAGGATGAGTATTGGTTTTGAGAGTTGGGTGGTACAAGTTTTTAGGTAATGGACCCCGGGTGGGTGTCTACAAAAAGATCAAAAAATAATTCCAACACCTTTTGCATTAAATGTCCTGGTAGAATGTAATGCCAATGCTTCCCTGAGCAGGGAAAAAATGATTACTTGGAATAGTATGGTGACAAAGAAATAAAAACAGTGGTGTTGTGTAGGACAGCATTTCTGATCAGTCACAAATGGTCCTTCTCACAGAGGATTATCCTATAAAATACCTAAACACAGAAGTCATTATAATTGAAGTTAACAGATTTTTCAAGAAGGAGGGAGAGCAATAGCAAGATGTGCACTCTGAGGTGCTTTAGAGAAAAGATGGCAATAAATGCTCACAGAGCCTGGACTTTAGTTTTGCACAGGTATCTCTCTTTATGAAGCTGTTACAAAGTGCCTTGAAAATAGGGCTGCTGAAATTACATTATTTGTGGTTTCAACAAACACACTGTTGTTCTTCTTCACTCCTTGAATACTGGCCTTGCTTTCACTTTGAATTTTAAAACTTCAGTCTGTTTCCCCCAAGTTAACCTCCTTCACCACAGTGCCCTTTTGTAATTACCTATCTCTTTGTTATTCAGTCATTTCCAGCTTCTTCAGCAGAGCTGACCCGATGATCTGTAGCTTGAAATCTTCTCTCACAGCATTTTAATAACTTCCTCAAATAAGTTCACATTGTTCCTGCCCTTTTGGCTCAGGTAGTTGCTGTCTGAGTAATGGGTACAATCGAGTGTCAATGGCCAGTTAGGTGGCCACAGCTGTGTACATTGGGTATGTTTGTTTGACCAGGATGCTTAATCGTGAGGTCTTTCTTGGTTAAGTTCTGTCAGGTTTGTGATTGAAGAGACTATGGCTGGCAGATTTGCCAGGCATTTGAAAAGCAAAAGTGATCTTAAACTGCCAAAAGAATTCAAAACCAAGGAAAATGTTGCTAAATGTGCCTTCATAAAGAGGGGAATGTGAAGTATGAGTGTAAAAGAAGTGTTTATTTTTCCATATATTAAGATCATTTGGGAATCCTATATTCACTTTTCCTGTCCATACTGGAAGAGGCTGAGAAGAGATCTAAATCTGACACTTCCACTCTCATAAAAGGCTTGAACTCAATTTTATTTCTACAAGAGAAGGATAAGAGGTGCATTGGTTTTTGTTTACTCCAGATGTACAAGTAGATCAGCTAAAACTGCTTTCCAGCAAGCAGAAATAGCTGTAGAGATCAGTGGCAGGACACTGGCAAGCATGAACCTGAAACAAGATGTGAATTCTCAGCCCTTGGAGTATCACTGGAACATTTTAGATAGAGGAATAATAATCAGAATAATCACTGTCACTTGATTGAATGTCTGTCTTAAAACTTTCCTATACCTCAGCCAGCTCACAGCTTCTGTACACTGGAATTGCTGCATGAGGACTTATATCCTGTCAAGTAGAGGTTAGATGGTTGTCTTGGCCTTACACTAGCTATATGTTCGTATTTCACCTATTCTGTTCTTTTCTCCTATTTTACTCATTACACCATACTGAGATTGGTAGCAGTCAGACCTCCACCATAAGTATTTGCACAGCTTCCAATGCCATGGTGCTGGACGAGCAGAAATAATGAACAGCACTGAGGGTTGATACCAGCTCAAAGAACTCACATGGGATGGAACTGTTAAATACCATTTACTTATTATTGTCCTTTTTTCTTTTTCATAGTGAAATACATGAGAGAAGCAACACCCTATGTGAAGAAAGGCTCCCCTGTTTCAGAAATTGGGTGGGAGACACCTCCCCCCGAATCTCCCCGCTTGGGTTGTGCCCCTGCTGATCCCCTGTCGCAGCTTTCGCTCTCCATCCATAGAGACAAGAAGACAATACCACTCAAGATGTGCTATGTGACACGCAACATGATGGTGTCAGACCCCGAAAGCAGGTGAGCAAAAGATTTACCAGGGCCTAGGTTTTTGCCTTTGTGTTGAATTGTCATTGACTGTTTTAGTCAGACTGTTAGTGCTGGTGAGCAGGAGCTGGCAGTGGCCTCTGGCCATACACAGCAAGCAAGCACTTGGTTTGGGAAAGGCGAGCGGTGATGTCTGAGTTGCATGGTGCTAGATTCAGCTTTTGAGTTGTGCTAGAGAAACTCTTCAGTGTGGTAATTCAACATTTTTATTAGAAATAGAATCTCATGGCTTTGTTTCCATCCTGATTGTGTCTCCTTTTGAAGGAAAAGACATTGTATACACTAATTGGTTACATCTTCCAGGCTGGCTTTATCTAATTACACTAAATTGCATTTTTAAAAATTTTTTAATGAATACTGTTTTAAGAATGGCCTGTTTTGTCCATTCAGTTGTGGGCATTAAAGTCAAGAATAGGAGAAAAGTTCCACTTACAAGGCATTAATGGGGAATTTCTGTGACTTCTTTGGTTTTTTTTCATGATGTTAAAAACAGAATGAGCCCTTATTTATAACATATGTGGAACAGCTGCACCACACCAGCACACTGTCTGATCCCTGCTCTAACAGCTGCTAATAAAAAAGAAGCCAGTCAAGTCAGTAATACAGACTGATTCTTCCATCCAAATAACAGCCTTTTTGTTTTTTCTGCAGTGTGCTGACTTTGCCCAGAAGCTGGGTGCAATGCCTTTGATTCTCAGCACTTAAATTTAGGCAAAATAAAAGTTACATTTTCATTTGCAGAAAAGGAGATTAGAGGAGAGCAGAAGGGGATTTAGGGAGGATCAATTCCCCTGTAATCTTTTGTACAGCAATTCAGAAAATTTATCAGTATCTCTATAATTTTGTCCTTTTTTTATATATTTGTCTGACTTTATTTCCTTATTTTAAGGGTTTGTTTTGTTTTGTTTTTTTTCCTCCTTGTGCCTTATTGTTTAGTATTGCTTTGCTTCTGCTCTTTATCTGACCAGGTGCTTACAACCATAGTTAATGATAACTGACAGCTACAGAAATGAAATTGTAAAACAGCAATTACCCTAACAGTATTTCTCAAGTTTAAATCAAATAGTTATTGATGTCAGCCACTTTTTGTTTTCCACATAGATCTGTATAGTTTAAGGTGTTGAGGTTTGAGCTGTATCACTAGTCTGAGTCGTTCTCTCTACCGTGGAATGTCTTTTAAAAATACCCATGCAGGTCTTATTGTTTGAATCAGAACAATGTAACAATGCTTTATGGATGTTGGCTTCGTTCTTTCACTGTTTCCCTTTTCTTTAGACCATATTGTAGTTCTCAGCTTCAGTCAGGCTCTTGGTCCTCAGTTTGTTTGAAGGCCAATTGAGGACTCATTCAGAGGGACACATGCTCGTTGCTCATGATTCTTCTGTGATAGAGCTGACTTTTTGGAAACATGCTACAAATGTGTGTTCTTTGGTGTTACTAGGAAGTAATGCGTAGGAGTCATACCGCTTATTATCACAGTTTTCATTTTGTGCTGCTGTCATTTCCTGTGGAGTGACTTCTGAATTTTACTGTAGTCCAGCACAGTGCAGTAAGCTGGATTTTTCCATCCAAGCCAACAGTAACTCAGCATTGTGCTAGCTGCAGTTCTAATAGTAGCATCCTATTCTCCTAGTTTGGGTTAGAACAGAACTAATTCTGTTAAACGATTTTACTTTTTCAGCTAAGGCTCTTCTAAGTAATTGCACTTTCTGAAGTTAACAGCATGTTTCCAAAGACAGTGACTGCTTCTGATAAGACCTGATGTTTAGATTTACTGTGAAAGACTGGTATGCAGACCAAGGTTACTGCTAAAGTCTTGTGTACCACATTGGGGGTGCAGAGAAAAAGGCTACACCTATAGGGAGGAGAGGACAGGACAGGTGACCCTAAACTGACCAACAATGACAAGTGACCAGTGACCAATGACCAATTGACCAATTCCACATATGCCATGTTAGATGTAAAGCTGAGGGATCGTGCAGGTCAAGCTCTCTTCTTAAATGGCTGGTGTCTGAGAACTCTGTTCTTGCCTTTGGTCCCAGTCCATGAGTTCTTGAATCCAGTTCCAGGATCCAGCTTCTGATTCTCGTTCCTGTCTGCTGTTGAGTCCCGTCTGCGGACTTCTGCCACAATATCAGTGGCAACAGTGCCATAGTTGCTATCAGGGAGATTGGATTCAGTGTTGGTTTTGTATACATTTGTATGTATTTAATTTTATTGTTATTATTTTCTTTAAAGTAATTTTAGTTTTCCAGTCCACAAGTTTCTCTCCCTTATACCCTTTCTCTTCCTGTGGAAGGGATGTGGTTAGAGAGCATCTGTCACTCATTTAGTGGCCAGCCCAGCCCTAAACCTTGACACCAAATGATTTACATCTTTACCTATTTCAGACTTTTAAAATAGTTCTGAATACTGGAACAGATACTTCTCAGTAGAAATGCTGTGACAATGCAGCAACCCTCTCCCTCTGGAGCATATCTCAAGCTGGTAATCTGATTCCACAAAAATAATTTAATTTTTGTTCACAGCAGACCCCAAACTATGTCCTTACATGCTTATGACACTTTTATTTCGTAACCCAGTGACCTGACACACATAGATCTTATAACTGATGGTGTCACTTTGTTGGATGGATTTAGAAGAGCACTGCTGGAAGGCTGCCAAAGCATATGCTGGCCATAAAAGGGCTCCTTTGAACAATAGCTGAGCTGATTTTCATCTAAGACCAAGTGTAGACATAGAAAGCGTGAGGTTTTCGGTGCATATGTTTCTCTGATGTAGTCTGGAAATCATATCATAGCAAGTTTTTGGGACCAGGCTGAATTAGTTTGATGTTCAGTATGAGAAGAGACCTATGTTAAAGGACTCAGAAAGAAATATTTGCTTGTTGGCTCTGAATCATCTCCAGTTCTTAGAAAGCTGTATGTACAGGGTTGCCCTGTCCCAGGGGCAAAATCTGGTACTTGCCCTTGTTAAACTCATATGCTAGCTGATTGACTAGCCCTCCAATCTGTCAAGATCTCTCTGCAATGCCTCTCTGCCTTCAAGGGAGTCAACAGCTCCTTCCAATTTGGTGCCATCAGCAAACTTCCTTAGTATACCTTCCAGTCCTGTATGCAAGTAATTTATAAAGATACTGAAGAGCAGTGGCTCCAAAATGGAGCCCTGTGGAACCCCACTAGTGACTGGTCACCAGCCTTATGTAAGCTCTTTGATTGCAGCCAGTCAGCCAGATGCTCACCCATCACATGATGTACTTATTTAGCTGTATGCTGGACATTTTCTCCAGAAGGATACTGGGGGGGACACTATCAAAGGCTTTGCTGAAATCCAAAAGGAGTACATCAACTGGTCTTGTTTGTTTATAGTAACGTAATTGCTAATCTGCCCTTTACTGGGAAGGATGAACAGGTAGGCAGCATTTGAGATGTATGTACTGTTCTCTTTTTTTTCGAGATGAGAGAAGTAAGGTGATTTAGCTAAAAAGGTATTTGCAGCATCCCTTTCAATACCCTGAGAGTAGGAGAGGGAGGTGGGGGGAGATGTGTGGGGTAAGGGATGGATGAGTGGATGGGTGATGGGGAAGGCCGCCTCCTCCTCCTCCTTGATACATAAATATCTCCTCTCTGAGAGCTGTATGGCTGTGGGACCCTCCTTGGTAGCTACAGTCAATGCATTCAGGGCTAGGGTTGTCAGAGAGGCCTGGAAGAATTATTTCTTCTCTTACAACAGAATTTTGGGGCAATTCAGTAATTGATGAAAATAGTAACTGGTTCAGACTGGGCTATCTGACAGTCCACTATCATCTACATCATCTGCGTTTTGGGCAGCTAGGCAATTGCTGGTGCATTATGGTAGCTGCAGTCATCTGTCTTACACAGCTAGTGTAAAGGGGCAGTTTTACCACCCTGTAGGAGCTGGAGCTCTGAAGCCTATAGGCAGAAAGTGTGAATTTTTTAATTATCTTTTTCATTATGAGGAATAGTTAACTTTTCCATCATTTATGACACTCTCTACCAGCCAAACAGGTAATCTATTTTGGTCTGGGTCATATGAACATATGTCTTAGCTTCAGTTTCTTCTCAGCCTTCTTGGAAGGCCACTGAGATCAGACACCTTTGTAGAGAGGAACATTTTGGACTCTTTTGAGTCAAATCACTAGCAAAAACCCCCCCACCAAACAACCCAAAGGCCATTTTCTGCAAACTGCATCAAGGGTATTCATTTACACAACATATCAACAAACTAGCTTGAACTTTAGATGTTCATTTACTTTTATTTACTTCAGATTTAATTTTTGTTAAATCATGTTAAAATAGCTTTCTAATGTCCTAATGAACTGCTGTAGTCTCTAAGCAAGAGTCTAAGAAGTGAAATGCTGAGGTAATGTGCCAAGATCTGGAACACAGTGGAAACCCGTGACATTTCCTGCAGAGTGTTTGAGATACCAATGTAGAACTGGATAGTTATGGCATGTTGTAACTGACCTTCAATCTGTACAAGTTGTGGTGAATCTGGGATTAGTCATGTCTCATTTCATCAGATCTTTTTCCTCTGAGATGATGACATGGAGCTATCTTCCCTCCCCATCCTTTTGAGCTGGACAGGTGAGCTTTTGATGTCCTTCCTATCTCCAGCACAAATTGAATCGAAATGGGTGAAGCTCACAGCTCCTACAGGTGTTACTCAGTGTCTGTGCCTGCGTGCAGATATGTGAATGTAGATGAAACTGTCTGTATATGTCTGTGTGAACTAGTCTGTGACCTGACAGGAATAAAATGTATCACTGTGAGTGGGGCGCATGGAAGAGGTGCGTGGTGTGGAGGTGGCAATAACCAAGGCTGGCAGAATGCTTTCAGATGGATTTTTGATTAACAAACTTTTAACCAAAGTCTTTATTTCTGTGGAAATATTTAAATAATGAGTTAAAGGAGAAAAAGAAGACATGCTGATAGGTTTTTGTATTGTATTTTGTTTTTTTTTTTCCAGCCACTGCTTCTATTAGGGGAGTTTTGAAAAAATCAAGGAATTTCAATTCTTTTTCCAACCAGCTCCAACTGCAGAGGATTGAACTGCAGAATAAAAATAAGTGCAAAGGAACTAAAAATGAATCGGAGAAGGGGGAACAAGAAAAAGAAACTGCCTTGAGAAAAGCATGTAGGGAAGGGGAGGGAGATCAAAGTAAGAAAAGGTGATGGAGAAAGAAGCCAACCAAAAAGGCAAAGCAGTGACCTAATAGAGTGAAAACTGCAGCAGACTTTGTGAACATTTTTGCAAAAAAAAAGAAAAAAATCAAAGCACTGAAGAGAGAAAGAAAAATGCTCCAAGTGTGTCACAGATTAAAGGGAAAGGAAGAGCAGTGTGAGTGCTGCAGGGCAGGACAGAGGAGGGCAAACAGTTAATCATGTCTTTATGTGTGTCTGTATGTAAAGGTATGTAAGTGCTGACATCCAATCTACTGATAAATAATGTTGGAGAGCAGTTTTAACACGCCTGAGATTTGCCAAACAGAGAAAGTTGATAGGCAAGGGTTTCAGTTTCCTGCCGTGCTCCTCATCCCCACAGTATTTGTGTTATGGCTTGGAGCCAGTGACAACCTCTAGACCCTTTTTCCTGTCTGTCTGTTTTCTTTTGCTCAGAGAGCTGGGCTTTCCCTCTCTTATCAGTGGGTCTGCAAATTGGATTTCTGTGTTACAGCTCAGATCTGGCCTGACCTGCCATTAATCACGAAGCAGGATTATCAGCCAGTGTATTCGAAGCTGCTTCCTACTGCATCTTGTGTAGTCACTTGTAAATTGCAAACTAAAGCCACAGTGTGAGCCTTGGGTGATGGGCTGCCACCACAGGTGCCCCAGCTCAGTGTTGGTAAGTGCTGATGTTGGGCTTTAGTGCTTAGTTGTACATGCAGACACTGCTATTTTAATACCCTGTGGTCACATCTAGCTTTCACATGCATTTCTGCTGATAGAAATTGCTGTTTTCCTGTAGTAGGAATCAGAGTTATGCAGAAATTGTTACTACTTCTCATGACTTGCACACAGCTTTTCCATTGATCTTTGAGTCTGTTCAATGGGAAGAATTTACTGCCAGCAGTGAAAGTGGTGGGAGGTGAACTGTGCCTGCCATCCCTAAAGAGGCTGGCAGTATCCCTGTGATGCTGGCTCGCAGGGAGCTGTGGTCAATATATCAGCCACACCAATCAGAACATCTTCTACTGGTCTTCAAGTTCCAGGCAGCATCTTTTAAAAGTTTAACTCCTACTGTGCCCTTGAATTTTTTTTTTTTTTTTTTTTAGCAAGTAATTCACCCCACTGCTCCTTGAAACAGTGCTTTTGACATTGTTTGGAGCTAAATCCACCGTGGAGAGGGCTGGACTGTGTATTCCTGTGTAACCAATATTCAGCACTATTACAACCAGAATATACAAGAAAAAAAAGTCAATAAAGGAAAAGGTAGGAGGTCTTTTGGGCAACATGGGAAAAGATTTCTGCTCCTTAACATTCACAGACATTTTAAAACTATTGAATTACTTATGTACTTATTCTGGGTAGAGAATGCAGTGTGCAGTGTGCTCTGCAGAGCAGTCAGCATTGGTACACAAGGGTGCAAGCAAGTCCATTATAGAACCAAAGCCTTTCCCTACTTGCATGCAGCATGGTTATGCTGATATCCCTTTTATTAAAGCCTAGCTGGGTGCAAATAGAAATGAAATCAACTGTGACAGCTCATTAGTGATCCATACACCCTCTGGACTTCAGTCTAGTCCAGCTCCTAAGAAATGAGTATCTACAATGTTTTTACCGCTCTAAGTTGAAATTCAGCAAGTAACAGTCCAGCAGGTACCCCTTTGATGGCAAGGAGACCAAGAGACTTTCACATAGAAAAATTCTCTTGATTACCAAATAGTGCTTGCTTGGGAAAATTGCTTTCACCTCCATTTAGGTGTATCAAATGAAGAAGCTTCTCCAGTGAATGCTGGGGGATTTGTTGCAAGCCTACCAGTCTCTCCATGGAATATTTTCCTTACAGACTAAACTCAGAAGTTCCTATTGCTTAATTTTAATGTATTTCATTCCTGGTTCATCTCCCAGTACTGCATGTAGACTTGAAAAAGAGTCTTAGAAGGGTTTTTTACTTATTTTATAACAAAACCCTACAACTCTTTAAATATAATCTCTGATTGTGGTCCTCAAAATCCACCTTTATGCTGGCAAGGCTGCTGTGTTCGTACACTGAGAAATCAACAAAATTGCTTACTATGGTTTCATTTGCAGACAGTGATGGAAGACATGGAGTGAGCAGTTTGGCCCTTGATCTCTTTTTAAGTTTGCAGAGTCAATCACAGTGTGTTTTGTTCCTGGCCATGCGAGTGCAAAATCGAAGTAGTGTAATGGACTTGAATAACTCTGGCCTGAGCTTATCATTAACTTCAAGGGATTTACTCCACACTTTAATCAGTCACTGAATGCATAATCTGACCTGGGAAGAGGCATAAAGTGTAAATCAGTGCTAGATTTGGTCCCAAGCCAATGCTAGTGGGAGAGCTGCTTTCAATACATAAAAGGTGTTTCTTAGGTAATGAACACCCCTACAGAAGGAGGCTTTGGTATGGTCTATCAAACATTTGCTTGCAAGTTCTGATCCTCTGTAAAGTAAAAACTGTGGACAATGAAGGAAGGGAGTGAGGTTTGACCTCTTAAGTGCAAGGTTATAGCATTTTGAGGCACTGAGTTTTGTCACCTCTGTGTTCTGCAGGTGGAGAAGGGGATGCTGAAAACAATCCTCAGCTCAGTGGGACTCTTTGAGAAGGAGAGAAAATTACTCTTTTATTATAAGGTTTGCCAAATGATCTCTGAGAAAATGTGATATCATTCATATGCATTGCCAAGCTGGAGAGATGCCGTGCATCTTGGCAGCCATCTAGAGCTAACATATAATTCCTTTGGGTTGGTATGGGCTTTATCAGAAACAGTTCCATGTGCAGTATTTACATAACTGTGGTGGAGTGTGCGAATAAACACAGCTGTGGCATTGCCCTAAATATTTCAATTCAGTGGGGAATTAAGGGAACTTTATCACTAAACTGCAGATAAACAGAAGTCGGTAAGCAGTGGTCAGTTTAGCCAAGGAGCAGATCAAAGCTACAATGGCTGGACTGCTGGAAACATTTAAGTGCTTTAGTGTTGGAGTTTACTAAGGTTACTGTTTTTTTGTTTTGGTTTTTTTTTTTTGCTTTTCAAAAAGTATGAAGTGCAATCAGTCAGCTGTTACACAAAAAAGTGTTGTCCAAATGGACTGGTGAATCGAAGCAGCATAGGCTGGAAAGCAGAAAAGGGAAGAGTTGATAGGCATGCAGTGCTTTTGCTATCTGATTGCAGTTAGAGCCCACGGTTTTATGGGAAGATTTTAAGTTTCTTTTTATATCTCCATCTGAACTGACTGCAGAGACAAGAGTCCTGGATCTATAGTGGAAAGCTTCAAGCCTGGTTTCCTGAGGATAGTTTAGTACCCAGAACCTTATAGCGATAACCAGTAGCAGGGTTAAGGCAGTTAAGGATTTTGAATTTCGTCCTTAAGGTATGAATTAAAAAGGTGCCCTACCTAGCAGCTTATGCAGGAATGGTGCTTGCAGATGTATTCCTCAGGCTGGACCAGTGCTGTGGATAAAAGGATTCAGTTTCAGGGCTGTCAAAGCAGTCTTTATTCATGTTTTGAATTCATTTTTGAGAAGTATACCATGTATTGTCCAATCTTCCTCTCACTCAGCACAGGGAACAAGGTAGACTTTCTGCTGTTGTTAGTGCATCACCGTCAAATTTTGATGGCTGGCAAGCAGTCCCCAAAATAGCCCCATTAAAAGTCACTGAGGGATGATATTTTAAGACCATTTTTTCAAGCTTGACTCAGTATGTGTGCTTTCATATGTACGTTGGAGTATATACATTGCTACCGCAGTAGACTGTGTATGTATTAGAATATACATAGTTTAGAACCCCTTGAACAGAATTGTTGAGATGTCTAAATGTTCATTATTTTAGGAGACAAGCCACTGTCAAGGGAAATACACTTTGATGAAGGCCTAAGTAGCAAAATACTTGTTTGTATGTTAATATGCTTGCTTTAAGTAAGAAATTAAGCATTTTTCCATACTGGAGGGAAGCAATTTGCCATTTAGAAGCTCTTATAGCTCAAAGTAGTTTATTTTTAAATGAAAGCCTGCTAACAATTCTATCTTTAAAAGAAATTACCCAAGTTTGCTGCTGTTTTTTTGCAACTGAAAAAGCAGCACATTCTTCTGAATCTTTATAATCCTTGTTTAGTGCTTTTTTTACAGCATGATACACAGTGACTTTGGAGGTGGCAGTTCCCTTATAGAAATCACAGGCTTTGTAAAGAGCATTGTTTCACACAATCCATACAGTGCATTAATATTTTTCAAAAAAGGCACAATGCTTCTGTGCTGTCCAAGTATCTTTTGTCTTTAAAAGAAGCTACTAAAATGGGAGGTGGAGTGCAGAAAATTCTGAGTCCTGCTCCTGGCTTGATGCACCTTTCCACTTTCTTGGTGATCAAATGGGGATGCTGTCACTGATGTCATTTGTAAAATGATGTGACATCTCCTGCCAAAAAGTGCACTGTAAGTAATAAGCAATGTTTTGCCAGTTACCACGAGGTACTTTGACAATCCAACTCTGTATATTTTGTTTACATTGATAGCTGCCTATGAGAACAAGTTCAGCAGTGGGAGAGCAGTGTTTCTGGTGGGAAGACAGACCAGGGTGTGGTAGCTGTGCATGATCGTAATCATCATCAGACATAAGGCTAAATCATAACTGTCATGGAGACAACTTTTTCTTGAGAGGGTGATTTGGGAATGTGCCTATCTACAAACATAGTTTTCTTATTCACCATACCTGCATCATTTGACAAGGAGTTTTCTTTTAAGAACCTGAAGTTGAATCATTGGTGTATCCTGAAGAGGTTAAATAGGAGCCTTTTTGACTTGCTGAACTCCAGCAGCTTTACTGAGGAGCATGCATTTTTGTGTTGGCTCAGTTCTTTCTGAAAAATCAACCCACTTTTTAAGCTATCCAAACAGTGATTTAGGACCCTGAACAGTTCAACTGCTGACTTTGGAAAATCATGACCTTTTCTATCTTTAGAGCAATGTCTACGTGGAGGCCTCCCCTTCCTAAAATGGACAAACATCAGACCAGCAGTCCTTGTTCTCTGAGCCCCAGAGAGCTGCACAGATTGAGTTGCCCTCTTTTCTAGATTCTGCTCTGTTTTAACCAATTAATTAAAACCTCCTAATTGTTAGTTAAACTCCAAATTGCAGGATTTTGTAATTGCATAACAAATATTTGCATTACAGTACTGTTTCAAACCTCAACCTGAATAAATTCTACTGAACTAATTACTTTTCTGCTACAGAAAGGAGTCTTTGAGTGTCCCAGAGATCAGACAGCAAAGTACAGGACAGAAGTACGTGCTTAGGCTCAGATCCCAGGTTGAATTTGTGTGGGTCACATTCGGGGCCAGTCACTGTATGTGTATAGTGAAGAAGCACAAATGTGTTACAGAGTTGAGTGATGGGCAATGACCAGGGCTTGGTTTTATAATTGCTTCATAAAGATAGACCAGACTATTACTCTGTGGATTATTTAACAAATATTAGATTAAAAGTGGCCCACAAAGCTATAAAGAGCACACAAAGCCCCACTAATAACTTCACTGAGAACAGAGCTGAAATAGCTGCAGTTGCCTCTCAAAGTATTTTTGTTGTTAGCAAAGGTGCTGGCACAGGTCCCGTAACCATGATGGACAGGATTCATTTTCCTGAAAACTGTGTGTGTTTGTGCTTTTCAAACCACAGTGGTGGGATGGAACACTACAGGATGGTCTAGTAAGAATGTTCTTTTTTGAAGGAAAAACAAAACCAAACACACCTCTCTCCACAGGAGTTTGGAAAACTGTAAAACATGCCTGCTAGCAGCAATCATATGGTTGTGGTTAGCACTTCCTTGCTACTGCTGTTAGCAAGATCTAAAAGGAGCATTGAGGACATCAGTAACTCCTGGAGAAGGTCCATTACAGTGGGCTTCTGGTTGCTGCGTGGTGGTGTCACTGAAACCACAGTGCAGTCCTCAGAGAACTCCATTTGGGCTGAGAGTCATTTTCATTTACCTTTGTATATGTAAAATAAACAGAGTCACTGTGGGTGTGCCGGGATACCTACCTAAAGTAGGCAGCAGCTTATCCCTGGCTTCTCCCAGTTATCTCCCATGCAGTTCTGGATGGTTGCCGTGTTGGTGAATGTTAATGGGTCAGTGCTTCTCCTGCCTTTGTTTGAAACTTCCATTGACATGCTAGATGTGGGATTGCATCAACACTGCCAAATCCGCTTCTCAAGGATTTTACCATAATGACATTACAGATCTGGCTTCAGTAAAGATGATCCTACTCCATTCAGGTGTTGTAAAGGTAAGTTGTTAATGCTAGGTCTTAATATTAGTATATTCCTTTTTACCTCATTACTAACACTAAATTAATAAATTTATTCACCTAATGGTATCTGAGTGAACATTATGCTTTTCCCCTCCCCACTTTTCTAGACTTATTGAAGTTCATTCACCTGATGCCAAGCACACTGTGGTGCTCAGGAGTAAGGATTCAGCTACAGCCCAGGCCTGGTTCAATGCCATCCACTCCAGTGTCGTTGAGCTCATCCCCAGGGCAATTGCAGAGGTCAAAGACCAGCTGGGTAAAACAGGGATTGCTGGAAGCCGAGAGATCAGGCATCTAGGCTGGCTTGCAGAAAAGGTAATGAAAACATTCATTTTCATTTCTAAACTTTCTCGTTTGCTCTTTGTTCCTGAATGCAGCCTTGTCTGGAAGTGGAGAGGCTAAATGAGGTTGTGGGTTTGATTTAGCTTTCCATGAAGACCTTTCTTGTCTTAATGTGCCAATTTTGTGGGGGGTTTCTGATTTTTGTTGGTTTTTTTTGTTTGTTTTTAAAAAAACCACCACAACAAAACCAAACAAAAACCCCCACAAAAAATAATCAACCAACCAACCAAAAAACAAA
This sequence comes from Galbula dea, assembly GCA_013399015.1. Classification (NCBI taxonomy): domain Eukaryota; kingdom Metazoa; phylum Chordata; class Aves; order Piciformes; family Galbulidae; genus Galbula; species Galbula dea. Next base: position 94,354 of record VWZX01002522.1, on the reverse strand, counting down.
AAAACCAACAGAAAGCTAGAAGGTCCTTTGAGTCTTTGGTTCTGTATGCCAATTAGCAAAGACTTTTCTTGGAGATGAAAAGTCTCATGATTGTTAAGTTCAGACATAAGACATAAAAACTGACATCAGCCTTTTGCTCCCCTGCTGTTATGTCTTCTGTTTGCATATAGAAGATGTCACCTTCCTACTCCTAGCTTGGGAAGCAACCAATTCCTTGGTGTATGGTTCACCCCTCCACTGTGCCCGGCCACAGGAGCCTAGGCATAGTGTGGAGCTTGAGGTGGTGTCCCCATTGTGCCTCGGAGCTTGTTCTTTACTTATAACACTGCTTTTGAGCAGATCTTTATAGAAGGCTGAGCTTGCAATTGCAACTCTTACTCCATGTGTTGCACAGTTTGAGTCTGAAAATACTTTAAGCCAAAGGGACAATCCTGGTGTTCTGCTTAAAAGTACTTTGCGATCTATTGACCTGTGGAAAGCTGCCCCATGAATGCACAGCTATGGTATCAGTATGAAATGAACTGGGTTTAAATCAGTAGTCTCAGAAATTGTTTTAGGCACTGTATTAACTGCTAAGAGTGGTTTTGCTATGGTGACAGCATCAAGACTGTGCCTAGAAATACCTCCAATCTGGATACTGCCTCGGTGGCTGTTTAGAGCATCTCTGCCCCCCTAGCTGGGGTGTATGGAAAAATAGCCGCTATATAGAAACTGCACTTTCAAGCTATGCATCCAGCACAGGTGTGGAAAGCTGACTGCAATTGCCCTGAAAAACATACTGTACATTTTAGCTCTATCTGCAATTGAGTAGATGTAAATATGGGATCCAGAGGTGCAAGTGCCATAGTTCTATCTAGTGTGCTTTAAGAAAGCATGCCATTAATTATTAGCGAAATGTGAGTCAGCCCACACCACTTGGAGTGAGGTAAAGATTACAAAATCTTTCAGGCAGATTTTGTGTGTTTTCCTGTCCCTCCTTCTGAGCTTGCAGAATGGGGAGTACAGCACAACCCTGTGACTTTGTGCTGTAGAAAGTGTAAAAGTTTGAGGAAATAATTTGGGGTTAAAACACCAAAGCACTGGTAGGTAAATTTTATTAGCATTAAACTGTACAGCCATGCAGTCTTTAATCTTGTTTTCTCTTTTGTATCTGTTTCTATAAATTTATGAAAAGCTGAATATCAGAGACTTTTTCTGTTGCAAAACACTCTTCTCTAAAAGGATGTCTGCTCTGTTGCAGATCATATCGATATTATATGTAAAATGTTCACAAATCATTTTAACCAGACAGATGGCATGTTTCTGGTTTATGAATTTCCTCTCCTTACAGTTAATGCACAATATCCAGTTTAGATCTTTCTTCCTCCTTTATTTTTTTTTTTAACCTTATGGACTGAGATCTTATCTCATGTTACTCATTATGGACTGGCTCAAGGTACTGCTGAATTTAGTAGTAGTGGTGAAACTTATGTTGCCTTGAATAAGGCTAGGCTGCAGCAGTGTGCACACTCCAGTGTATTTACAATGGCTGTCCTCAAGAATTAGCCAACACTGACATTGTTAACCCAAAAGTCAACATGGTTACTTTTTTTTTTAACTAACCATCCAGTGATGTGCAGTAGTAACAGAATAAGGTCAAAAGTTTTGTGATTCTGTTCTGAGCTTCTCATGTCGGACACCTGTTGAAAAGTAGAGAAAGTCACTGCATATGGTAAAAAGTGTTGTGAAATTGCTTTCATTTTATTACTAGGCTGTGGGCTGTATAGCCTAGGTGCACCACGTGCAGGGTGGGAGAGGGAGGTATATATACTGTCTATATGCAAACTGTATATATACTGTTTCAGAGGAGGTGTTCGTGGCAGATAGGTGAGGTGCTGACCACAGGGTATTTCCTAGATGCTACTCTTGTAAAACCTGGGTTTGCCAGTGGGGAGACATTAAATTCTAGATTGATTTTTGGAAGCATGCTGGGAATACCAGCTTTCTTCTGAGTTGAACTTCGTACCACACCCACTGCTGCTTGGTTTCTAAGCATTGGAGTTTAGAAAGGGACCCCATTAGCTACAAAATAAAACATATATTCCCCCTAATTTTAATTCTTTTCTCTCTGTGATATTTTTTGGCATATCTTACCATGGACTGCCATGGGAAGAAACCTGAACTCAATTTTGAAAAGCATCTTGGACTAACTTTTAAAGCAGCTTTTATAGCATCACGTTGTTACCTACATATCATGTCCTTACAGTGAATTCTCAGCAAAATGGAACAACACTAAGAAAGATGAATTCCTCTGCTTGTTTGGGGAATGCAAAATGTAATCCCATAGAAATTTCACTGTAATTTGCTGTGATTACTCTCTGCTTTCATTAAGCTGTTTCCTGGTTTGACAATTTTTATGTGTCTATGCTCTAAACTTAGCTCTGAACTTCAACCTTTATGGTATTACAAAAATAAATTCATTTGTGGAGCCTCTCTCAGGTGGGTAATGTTAAAATAAATTTTAGGTTATCTAAGGTACTAAGCAATTGGATGCTAACAGTATTCTTCCACCATCACTGAACTTCCTTGTGAAGACAGCTCTGAATTTGTGGTCTTCAGCATGTAACTTCCATCTCATAGGTCCATCATCAGGTCCCTGGCTGTGGGCAGAGAAGAGTCTGTCTGCAGGTAAAGCAAAGAGCTCTGCATTGCTTTAAGAAAGCAAAACAATCACTCTGGCATTATTATAGGTAAGGAGAAAAACAGCCAGAAGCAATCATTAGAGATGCCATTTCCCCCCTTTTATTAAGGCACTAACTTTATCCTGACCTTGACCTTGTGGGAAGGGTTTCTGAAGCCAGCCAAGGATTAAGGAGTTGTATTTGTAACCAGCATCCTAAAACTTCTCTGTAATTAAGAGAAATGTCAAGTACAAGTTTGTAATGAGGTCTGTGCGCTCCCCATCACCTTTTCTTTCTTGTATTTGTCTTTTCTCTTCAGCAAGATCTGTGGGATTAACAAGCATGCTAAGCAGGAGGGAACAGATGCATGTACACTTTTATCTTTGTAAGTTTTTCCTTTTTTCATTGCTCCCTATAAAGATATAAAGATAGTGACCAAAACCAAAAAAAGAAGTTGGTAATATCACCTGAACTGAGGAGTTTTTCCATGTACAGTGTATTAATTGGCCCTCTTTTTTCCAGGAATCCTTTTGATCCTTGTAAAAATGTCTTTTCCGCTTCTATTTTCCCCTAGTTTTTTATAGTTCTGCACATCTTGTGGCTCACAGAGGAGCTGAAACAAGCATTGCTGCTTTTCTCCTCACACTTATCCACCTACCATTGAGTTTTGTCATGGGGAGGAAATTCGGCTCTTGCAGTGAAGAGCTAAAACACTGAGGAAATGGTAGCTTATTTTATCATTTTGTAACATCTGTTCCAATAGACCAAGGAACCTATGGCAAAGCTTTTTCTACCTTTTTGCTTTTTTAATACAAACACGAAAGGTGGTGTGGCAAAAGTGTTTTTGCAAGGTAGCTTTTGCCCATTCAGCAGTTGGCCAAACAAGGAAAAGCATGACTGCTTTTGGGGGAAGATGGAGCTGTAGCTGGGTGCCAGGCTTGTAGCTGGGTCAGTTAAAAAAAAAAAAAAAAAGAAAAAAGAATCCTGAAATCAGACCCCAAGCTCAGCATCTCTCCCTGTCTTTGCTGTGCCAATGACACCTTTAAATGTAGGCTTGGAGGAAAGAAAAAGTGCTTCTGCAGCCAGAGATTGTTCTCCTTTCAGGATGTCAAATGTCTTTCAGGTAGATCTCAAAGCTCTTTTGAGAAACTTAAAAATAGGAGTTGCTGCAAGTTGTCCTTCATAATCTTAATATTTGAAGCTGCAGAAAATGTGCCCCTCTGGGCTTTTCTCACTACATCTTAACCCGAACTCTTGGTTCTTGTTCACATTGCTCTGCTTGCACAGGGTGAGTGGCTACACCTACAAATCTTGTGTGGGGATCAGAGTGAAAAAAGCACCTAATACTGGAGTGGAAGTAACCAAAGCAGCGCAGTGAATTTGAGTTGTTTTTCGCTCCTGATGCTGTCTCCGGAATGAACAGTGTGTTAATATATTACAGACTATTCTCATCAAACTTTAGATAGCCATATCATTATGTTAGAGCCGAGCACAAGGCATGCCACAGCAGAATGATCTTCTGTATCAAGCTGTATATTGCAGTATTTTATCTTCCCACTCTTGCTCTAATTCAGAGGAAGGAGTGATAACAGCAAGATTGTGAGCTTTGCAAACTGTCCAAACAAGATCTAGGCAAATTACATGAGAGTGTACTTGAGGTTGTTTTTTCCCCAGTATGAAACAGCAAAAGTTTCTGTTTTACCGTTTCCTTTGGAAGTATGTTCACTGGTTAGCAAAGCAAGTAGACAGCAACAGAACAGTGTTACTTTCATCACAGACAAATGAGTTTTCATAGGAGAGAAGCTTCAATCTTAAAAATTTATGATTTCCAAATTATACAAATGAGCTTAAAATATCTTTGCACAAGAAAACCACTAGCCCATCACACAGTTAAAACATTTTGCCTTAATTTTGTTAATATCTGATTTTAACCACCTTTCCATGAAGCACAGCAGCTACTAGGCACCATTTTAAAATTCCTGGCATGGTCATGTCCGTGATTGAGGCTGCCACCATCCCAAGCTTTCCCAGCTATTCCATTGTGGTGGTGGCAGTGCTTGTCTGATCCAAGCCAGCTCAGATAGTTACGCTGGTAGCAAACTCATTACTTTTGGTGACAGCGTTATCTTTCTGCAGGTTTTATGACAAATGCAAATCCCAGTGCAAGAGATGTAGCAAGAACCTGTGGCAAGTAAGAGGGTATTGGGAAACAAGGCTGTCCCATTAGGCAGTGTATAACTCTTATTCTAGATTAGCTGCCTCATCAAGCTACACAGAGTAAACCAGTGTCATGTTCAGGAATAAAATCTGGGTTATACTAATCCCCAGGTCTTTTTTCTGGCCCAGGAAAGTAGCTATGCATTTTTAAGCTGAAACTGAAGTGAGCTTTGGGTTGTATTGTGTCTTAACCCCCAGTGCAAATGAACCAGATAACTAACCAGTTTTATCTGGTTTGACCGGATAAATAACCTGCCAGATACATGGGCATTTGGTAAGAAAGCTATTATTCAAATGCCTGATCTTTTTGGAAGGAAATTACATTCCTGTAGTGTGGTCTCCCTTGCAGTTTCTAGTCTCAAGGGGGTTTTGTTGTTGTTTTCTTTCAGTCTCTGTTTTCTTTGCTAATTATCTAGATGTGTTTGGAAATACTACCTGGGTAATCTGTAATGCCCAGGAAGAAGAGAAAGGCAATTTGGTCCTGCCCTTCTGTTTTGAGTGGTTAGAGAAGGACCCAGCTTCTCATACTGATAATATACAGCTGGTCATAATCTTAAAATGACGTTTTGGAGATTACATATACCTCAAATCAGAAAATAATCTGTATGTCCTACATTAGAAATCATACTTTTAAGTCCCAGCTAATTGCTGGCTGTGGTGCACCTACATCCAAATGAAAAAATCCTACTTTTGTCCTGCATCACTTAACCTTGCAGCTGAGTAACTCCGGAACTTACTTGTTTGCTTTGTAAAACACCACAACAGAGCACTTAATTACATTAACAGTCTTCATTATCTGGGATAACAATCAGACTGGTCTTCGGAAAGACGTAAACCTGAAATGCATGAAGAGTAATTTCCTTTCCCAGCTTCAGTGAGGTTCCTCCACAGGCTACTTTTATCAGCTGTAACATCATTCTCTTGTTGCTTTAGGTGCCTTCAGTAAATGGATATATTAAGGAAAACTCTGGCTGAAAACAGCAATTTCATTCACCATACTGTTTTAAAGACTTTGTAGGTATTTATCCCTAACACAAGTGCTGTTTCTTCCCATGCCAGCGAGAGCTGAGCGAATGATAGTCTAAGTCAGGCTTAGTGCAAGGGAATTGGAAAGAATAAGTTGAAATAAACTAAACTATGAAAAATGATAGGGATATGATGGTGAATGGAAGGCATGAATGACCTGAGCTTTGAAGTCTATACTTCTGCAGCACAGTTTGTTTGTTCTAGTGAAGAAAACCTTCTCTATCAGATAATTACAGAGCAGAGTTAAATAGTGAGTGAGCACTGTTTGTGCCTGCAGTAACTCTCAGGTGTTAAATTATTCTTGCAGAAATTGAGCTGAAATATAAACTTGGGCTCTGCATGTCCCTTACTCTTCCCAAAAGGGTTGTGTTAGTTCTGACTGGATCCCAACAGAGATAATCACATCCTTCCTGCTCTCCCTCAGTTTTGATGTAACAGTGCTAAAAACTGACTTAATTTTGTCCATAAAATACGGCACATTGCTATTACTGTTCCTATGAACCCAAGGCACAGTGAGAACGTTCCTTTTTAATTCATGTGCCATGAAGTTTTATGTAACTTCTCCCTTCCTCATCATGGAGTTGTGCGCCTGGAGACGTGACTCCTGCTCTGGCAGCTGTGCCTGTGCAGGCCAGGGTGGGCACGGAGCAGAGGTGAGATCCACGTGGTGGCCTGTGGCTCTGCTGTGAGAGGGACCTCTGCAGATGTGCTGCTGACAAACACAAGCCAGGCTTGAGAGGGGAAATGATGGGATGTAGCTTAGAAGAAGGAGAGGATGCTGAAAGGAAATAGGAGGAGGGTTCACTGCCTCCTCAGGATGTGGGAGCCATTTCTCTTGGTTACTCCAACTTGGTGGGGTGGTGGCTGTGGAAGCATGTCCTGCACGGCATGGCTGCTAAACCATGGATGCTTTACTCTTTCTTCTACATAACCTAAAATTAAACTGCTGCTTGGCTGGCTGGATTTTGCTGGATAAAAGACTTTCTAGATTTTGGTAGATGAGATTTTCTTCCTAGACCTTCCTAAATTTTCAGGACTTTGGGCCTCTTCATATTTCACCTTGGCAGCTGTACTTGGATCTGTCCATAAGGTCCACCTCCTCTCATTCACATGCCATGTCAGCTCACTTTTGGGAGCTTTGTGGGTTTGAGAGCCCATGATTGAATATATTTGCAGTCAAGTTCAGTTGGGGGAAGAAAAGCAGGAAAGATACAGGTGTGGTATGCAGGAAGGCTTTGATCCCCTTCCTTCAGAAGCACCTGAAAGGCCTTTTTTCTTTCAGCCTTTGACAGTAAATATTGCGAGAAAGACAGTAAAGGAGTTGGGGACAGTGATGCTCCTTGGTTTTCAAGTACAACTTAAATGCAGCAAGAGCCTCTCCTTAATAAAACCCATTGCACAAGGCAACAAAGACCTCTCCTGAACCCATATCCAGCCCTGCCATCAGTGGGAAACAGAGATTAGCTTTCGCAATTATTTTAAGCACTTAATCACCAACATAACTGGTCTCCCTCTGCCCCACTGTGTATCTGCCTCCTTCTGCCAGTCCAAGTAGGACGTCAGCAGCTGTGAGGTAAGAAAGGAGAGTGCCTGTGCTTGCCTAAATGTGGTCTGGAGGGTGGAGAAAGCAGACCAGCGTGTTGGTTAAGGAAGGTGTGGAGCTTATTGCAGGTATTTGGAGACACTGTAGAGCAATGTTTGTGTTATCTGGAATGGGGAAGCTGATACTAAGGTGATGTTATGTGGCAAACTCAGCTGAAACAGAGAGCGAGGCAAATGCAGACTGAGCAGTAAGAAATCCCTCAGCATTTCTCTTATCAGCTGCACTGACCTGAGGAGTGCTGTTGACACCCAGCTGGAACTTCAGCCCTAGGTCCCACTGTAGTTGTACAGAATGAACAGATTTATTCCTACATCCCTTGGGCTGGTTTGCCCTGATCACACATCTCTGTGACATGATGGGTGCTGAGGAAGACAGTGTTTTGCAAGAGCTACACTCTTGCACTGTCTGTTTGCTCATGTGTCTGTATTTTTCAGCCTACTGGCTGCATGTAAGACATTTGAAAGGGAAGGTATTATCTATCTTAGAAAAACTTCTGGATTTTCTATTGTAGAAAATCCTAGCTTTTCCAAACATTAAGTTCCTGTTGAAACTCTGTTTTCTCTGTTGAAAGTTGCCTTGTTCTCCTTTGCTGATTTTGTCTACTGAAGTTAAAAATCACCTTCGGGGAAATGGAGGGGCCCATTATGGATGTGTTGACCTTCAGGCTCTGTCCAGTATGAATTCCTCTCACCCCGGTCATCAGGGTTTTTTTCTAGGACAACAGTACTCCCATTTCAGATTTTTGATTAATGGCACAAATAAATAGATTAGAAAGCAGCAGAATGGGCCATTAAAAAACTCCTTCCTGCCCTGCAGCCCATTTCTGCCCCAGAACTCTAAGCTGATACCCATGGAGAAAACTTGTGGCCAAAGCAGAGCTATTCCTGGTAAAAATGCCATAATTTAGAGGAAAGTGTTTGTTTTGTTTCCCGTCTTTTTGCATAGTGTTGCCCCATCCTGCTCACTCATTCGGCTTGCTATCAGAGGTGCATTTGTCTCTACCCACAAGTACCTTTAGGACCAGTGAGCTGGTTAATGTTTGAGGGGTGTTGCAGAAGAGCAGAGTACTGCTGCTGGTACAAACAGAGGCAATACATATATATCCAGTTTTGCCAAACTGCTAACAGAGAAAAATAAACAATTTTTCTAAAAATACCTTCAGGAGAAACTCTGTTTTGTGTTGGCAAGAGGGATTGACCTTTAGAAGAGTATGAGAATTAAAAAAACAATAGTGGAGAGGCAAAAGTTATGTGTTACAATTTTCAGTGTGGCAAGACATTTGCTAAATGCAGACTCTACAAATCCAGTCCAATTTTAATCCTCAACCTCTGTTTATGTAATAGGTTCCTAAGGCTATTAACAACAACTATTAACAACAGCCTTTTACCTTATTGTATCCTGTAAAAATAAAATTATACCCATAATACCATGACAGCTCTTACAAAAATGTTATTATACAATTATATTGCAACACAGCAACTCTGGAGTCTGCAGAGAAGTATTTCTTGTAAAGTCTAATTGTTGTATCAACAGATTTTTCAATACCCTTGGTTGCTGAGGAAGAAATAACATGATGATACTGTATGTAAAATAATGTATTTTGAAGTATGATTTCAGGGCCTGACTGTGGCAAGAGTGCTTGAGTTATGAGTGAAATCCTGGGAAGAACTGTACTTGATTTAAAAGGTTTCTGGTATTGTTCCTCTTCTCCATCCTATTCTTAAACCAGTGCCTGTTTTATTTGAGCTATTTTAAGACAGGAAATGTTATTACACTGGAGTTTTAACTAAAAGAAATAATAGTGCTGATAAAAAAAAAAAAATTCTTTTATTCCTTTCCCCTAGATCCTTCATTTCTGAAGATTTATTTCTGCCTGCAGCGTTATCCTCCCTGCTTAACTGGACAGTAAATGATAGTGTGAATCGTGATAATTAGTCTAACAAGTCTCCTAACCCCAAGCCCTGCAGCTACCTTTAAGCTCCACATTGTCTTCACTGTAATGTAAATAAAAGCTTTAGAGAAGGACCAAAAAAAAAGTCGCTAGGGAGCCTCCTTGCCCTCTCCAAAGGGCTTTCTCTTCTCATTTTTAATGAGGCCCATATTAGTTGTCATTTGTACCTTCCCTGATGAATAGTTTGGAAGAAAAACTTTCTCTGGGCACAGCAAAATTTGTGCCAAGTTACTGACCTTTGCTTTTGGTGAGACCTAATTTGAGTCTCGGTCCCAAGCCCAAATATATTGTTGGATCAATCATGTTGATTTTTGGCTCTGATAGCAATGCACAGCTAATGAGTTGTACAGTGTAGACATTAACCTCAGACCCAACAGCTAATGCCAGGCACGTAGCAAAATCACCCTGGGGCTGCAGGAAAGATATACAGTGCTGGCATCTTAATAGAAGGAGACAATTAAAAACAGTAGAGCAGTATCACAGGTTCACTGCTTATGGGATGCAGGATTTAATCAAAGCAGGAAAAACAAACTGTCTTCTGTCTGTTTGGAAAAAAAAAATCTCAATACCATAAAGGTGCTTTATGAACTGTGAAATAGAGAGGAAAGCCAGAGTGTTTAAACAGGAAGATAATGATTTTATTACCAAAAGGGAATCTGCTTTAGGGAACAGCCTTTGAATAACATTAGATTTAACCTTGTCAGAGATTACCATCTAATGATCATCATGGCATTGCAGGGAATTTGGGAGCATTGTTATGGTGGTTTTTTTGGTTAGTAGGTACCTTGTTTAACTATATTCCAGCAAAGTCTTCCTGTCCTCACAAGTAAAATTCTGCAGACCAATTGCTGAATTACTGCAGACAGCCAGAGTCTCTGGTTTTGAAAGCAGCTGTTTCCAATCATTTCCAAAAGTAATCTGGCCCCTTGAAGGGGGCCAGATTTCGGTCCCATTTTACAGTTGTAAATCTAAAGAGAGACAGTATTTTGCTAATCACCCCCATGGACTGATGCACAAAAATCCCAACATGCACAATATCCTTCTCCTGGCTGTTTTCCTTACTTGAAGGATTAGGAAAAGAAAGAAGAATTACACAATGACTACATAAGAAAGCAGCATTTCCAGTTTTAATGTAAGCGCTATACAACCAGCTGCAAGGGACAGAGAATTAGAGACAGAATAAATGTGATTTCTAGAGGTCACACACAGTTTTATGTCCTCTTTGTGCAGTGAAAACTGATCAATAAGGCTGAAGCACTGCTGCTGCTTCAAACAGAAAATAGTGAAATCAAATGGGAAAAACCTGAAGTACACAGAATTGCAGTCTTCAGTGTTCACATTAGACTTCAGATGCAAGATAGGAAAAGGGATAGGGTAAGAAGGCATATCCAGTGGGTAGGAGAATCCAAAACAGCATCTTCTGGAAGAGCGAAGTTATCTAGATGAGAAACTGCCCCATCCTTGCATCATTCCTGGCAGAGTTCCCAATATGTGCAGGGTTAACCAAGGCCTGGAAAGGGTGGATGCGAAGTGGTCTCACACTCACATAAGGCATTGAGGACTTATCCTGTCACACATGCCACAGAGGTAGAGAAATTAGATACTTTTGTATCACACCTGACCTCATGGCAAAACCCGTTGGAATGACATCAGATTTAGTACTGGTGTGGCACACAGAAATAATGCAGTTTCAACAGAGGTGTGGTACACATCCTTATCAATAACCACACAGTAGGGTCCATGGAAAAGTCTATGTCCATTTTGGAGCTGTTCTTGATGGAATGTCCAGTGGAGTCACTATTGTTTTTTCTGGTCTAATAGTGACAAGTATTATTCTATTCTAACAGCTTAGTGTTTCTTCTGGAAAGTCAGACAGCAGCAGTAGAGTCGCAGGTATAACAAGCAACAGAAGTTAAACTTACTAGAGGTAGGGATCAGAAGAGTCAGAAGTTGCTAAAAAATGGTAGCACTTAGATGGCATACTGTAACGAAGAGTGAGCCATCTTGTCAGAAACCCCAACAACTTCAGCAAAAGTACATCCATTTTTACCACCACCAGCAGCAAGACTGTCAAGGATCATCTCAGAGATCTAGATAGTTACCCTAGACTTTGTTTTAAGTATAGGGATTTCCACCTCATCCTATGGAAGGGTGTGTTGGCTTGTACGCAGTGCCTGTTCAGTCAGGGTACAAAAGGGGCTCTGGAGCCAAAGTGGCTATTTTTTGGGTGCACATCAGATGGAGACTCAGGGGGGAGAGGGGTGTTTGGACCTGCTGTTCATATCATAGTGATGTTGCTGTTGAGGAGAAACAGATTCACCAAAAGTTTTCTCAGGTGCTGTTTAGGTTCCCTGAGTTTCAGGTGCTCATATGGTAACATTAGCCCTGCTAATGGAAGTAAGTACCTGGGTGTTAATTACTAGACAGTAATGACTGTTAGCTGCAGTGAAGACTCCTGAAACTGTGTTAAGATAACATGTTATTGTTGGGTTTTTTTAATTTATACACTTCTGCTGAGCAGATGCTGCTGTGCAAACATTCATTTGTTAATCTTGTGCTGAAAATAACTGCGGACATCAGCCAGAGTCGGCTGCCAGTGTGTAGTATGGGTGTAGCTACTTTATACACTTCATACTGGAAATGTCACTGGTGCTTATGGAAATGGCTTTAGAAAGTTCACTTTGAGGAGAAGCCTGCTATGGAAACAGAAGCTTACCTATTTGTTTATGGAATGAAAAGCTTGTGCATTATTATGAAAAAAGTGGCTTATGGTGTTGTCTCTGCCCTCATTTCATCCTGTGAGGCTTTCTGCGGGGCTCTTCAGGGGAGTAATACATTAAAACTTTAGGTTTAAACACACAAGTGTGTTCATTTCACTTTAAAAATGCTTATTATGGCTATATTCCATTATAAAATATAATAATTTTATAATATAATATATGGGATTGCATAGCTGCCCAGAGTAGTGTGAGAACCTTTTATGTGATGTTTTGTCTTGAGGCCTCCTGCTTTGTGTTTTATTGGAAAAGCTGATGATTATTGAGAACAAGCTGACTTACTCTTGGTTTCTTGCTTTGTTGTTGCAAGAATTTGAAATGAGGAAGAGAGCAGCACTGATTCTGGTGGTGATTGTTGTGGTTAATAACGTAATAAATATGTTAATATGTGAGAGCCTAGGGACTAGGCAAACCTGAAATGTCAGTGTGAGGTTGCAGCAAGAACAGTACCAGTAGGAGCAGACCTTGCTCCAAACTCTAACCATCCAGGTAGGCAATGTAGCGGAATGAGAAACATGCAACCACTCATCAGAAGTTGTGTCTCTGCAGTGATTTTTGTTCCTGAGGGACGTAAGCCAAATGGACCAGTGCAGAAAGACAGAGCCTGGAAGAGGGGAAGAGTGGGTCAGCACTGGAAGAGACTGGGAGATGAAGCTGAGGTATGGGAGACTGCAGGAAGGTAACAGTGAAAGGAGCAGCCCACCAGTGAGCTGCAGAGATTGTTGGACACAGACAGGTGTACAAATTGCTGAGTGGGCTGTAAGGTGTTGAAAAATCCCCTACTGGCAAGAGTAAGTTCAGTCTTCCCTGAATCTTTCATAACCCTGTAAGATTAAGTCTTGACACCTACAAGGAGACCTCAAAGAGAGGAATTTTAGCTGCTCTGTCCTTTCACTTCAGGTTGGACAGAGGAGCTGATTGCTCTCATCAAAGGTCATGTACGTCATCAGAGGAGCTATTTGCGCTCATCAGAGGTCATGTACATCATCAGTTTCCAGTAGCCTAGACACTGTCAATAGACTCAATCAGTTTCCACTAGCCTAGACACTGTCAATAGACTCAATCTCAACCTTCTTCAAGTAACTTGAAACAGCTGCTTGTATATTTGCAGGCACAAGCAGAAGGAATGGGTTGTGATTATAGGATTGCATCCAAGCAAGTGAACAATTCTGTAAAACAGTTACAAGACACTAACTGATAAGTTATTCACTTGTAGCCTTGCATGGACCTGCAAAGGGGTTCACAGTTCTGTAAGCAACAACACTACAGACTGCTGCTCTAATAAAAAGTGAAACATAAGAATACCAATCTTGGAAGCAGCAGAGATCACGGACTGCTTTTCTACTAGGGAAGCAAATAGCCACCATGTTGTCTTGTGTCAGCCCCAGAGGTTATCAGTTTAGTGCCCAAGATTCAGCAGCAGTGAAGGTTATGTGAACATGCAGATAACTGCAAAGGAAGTTTGCTTCAGATCTCTTTCCCTTCCTGCCCTATCACTCCACACTGATCATCACTGATTGCCACTTCTGATTTTATCTGAGTAACCTGAGCACATTTGTTGTCTGAGGACATGCTTTTGAATAAACCTTTAAAGGGATGCTGGTTATATGCCTGAAAATGTGGTAATAGCTAGCCTGATTTCCATCTGGCATAATTTAGAGAGTAAATCCATTGACATCAGTAGGATTGAGTAGATGTAAATATAATTGAAGTCAGGTCCTATACTTTTAAGGTTAAGCCTAGAAAACCCTGTAACTTACTCTTCTCCCTCACTTTCTTTTCTCTTTGAAGCCCTGCCACAAATAGAAATGTCTTAATTGGGATTGAATCTATTTCTGTTCAATTTAATCAAAGATCTGTCAGTAAAGAATTTTACAAGATGCAGAGGTGAAGCCCTGCTGACCCCCTACCTATCTTTAGAAAAATCTCACTGGCTGCTGGTTCTGAAAAACCTCAGAAGTAGTTGTTCTTTTTTCCCTTGGTCAGTTATGTTGAGCAGTGTATCTGTAGCTATATTTAGTTTTGAGCACAAACGTGAGGCAGAAGTGGAGGCTTTTTGGCAAGCAGAGAGCATGATTTTCAGCTCCTTCACACAGAATGGTGTTAATTAATAGATTGTTTTCTGACAAATAGTTAGTTGTGCCTGACTGTTTTCCATGTGGCTAAGGAAATAAAAAAGCCAACAAAGATGTGGTATTTAAAAATCCAAAAATTTTGGTATGAAACCACTAGTATGATATCTTATCCATTTGCTCTGCTTCTAAAATGGGTTATTTGAATAGTTGCATATGACAATGTTACTGAAGTACGTGGTTTCCAATTTTCTTTTTGCAGTTTTATACTGGTGTAACTCAACTGAGTTACTTAAGGATTTTCTATCAGTATATGCAAAATGTTTAGGCCATTACAAAATACAAAAGCAATCTCAATGAAAAGATAAATATTTATCTTCATAACAGGAACAAAACTGGAAGAAATAACATGTAAAACTTCCCAATGACTTCAGTGCAAGTACATTTCTGATACCAAGGGTAGAATTAGCTGTAGTCACTTTCATAATATTCATGTGTGTTTCTTCTCTTGGGGTTTTCACTTTCTTGTAGCTGCAGAAGTAATAGCAGCAATATGATGTTCATATTACCCTCAGCCAGTTCCTCCTGTAAATGGCTGGCACTTGCTCGCTAGGTGATTTATTAGCCCACAGCAGGAAAGAGTCTTCCATTGATGAAATCAGTTGGTTCATGAGATCGTGTATCTCTTGTGCCAAAAATAATTTTTCTCTGGAGATGTGATGTGTTTGTTAAGAGATATAAAAGTCTAATGCCATCACCAGGAACTTCTTTATTATATTAAATGATGTATTTCAAGGATAATTCTTAAATCTGAAACCTTAGTTTCCTGGACTTGGGGAGATAACCTGTAGCATACGATCTGTTTGTATTAGCTTTGGAAATTATTCCTCTCAAGTTTTTTCTTCTGGAGGAATGTTCAGTTCTCAGTAGAATTGTCCTATGAGTACTTAAATGCTGTGATTATTGCAAAAATCAGAAACACTGAGAATTAGAAGCAGATAAAGAGCATTAGCTTTCAAAATTGCATAGCTGATAGCATGTAATTTGCTGAGACTTGTAGGATTTGGGTCTGTAGATTGATAGCCCTAATTGTTTTTCTTTTAGTAGTCTGGATGAAATAACATGGCATAGCACTAGATTCATTTGTGCTATGTGGCTAATTTTAAAGCTCAGCGTAGAAAACTGCCAAGCAGAAGGTTCTTTATGTTTGTCTTCCTCTTGTGGCTGGGTTGAATATTCATAGTTTCTATTAACACATGCCCTTCAATACTTGGTATGTTTTTGTTGTAGATAGTAGATTAAGAGTTGTTGCCATAAGCCCTCGGGCTGCAATCTTGTTAGCTCTTCTAATATAAGCAGTATCAGGTCTGGGAATGTGATGCCTCTTGAGAGGTGGCAGCTCGCATCCTGACCATAGGTCCAAACCATATAGCTTGAATACTTTTGCTTTAGGGATATTTCTTCTATTACCATCCTCTGAAATAAAGAGGTTTTTATGAAAGCTGAGCTCTCATTTTTATTGTAGGTTCCTAACCACAGACAAAACCTTGAAACTGCGGAATGTCAGCAAAGGAAAAAGGCTTGATGGATCAGCAAGAATTAAAAATGTATTTTAAATGCCAAGTAAACCTCAGACTGATTTTCAAGCCCCACTTGACATCCCCAAGAGAGCTTTGGCTGGCTAGAGCTAGTAGTACTGGTTTCCTGTTAAAGCTACCTTGTCTGTTATTTCGTAATGTTAGGGATGGGTGTGCATTTCTTGAGGTATTTGATAGGTTGTGGTGATGGCTATTCAGCAAATCACAGAACCAGTGACAAACTGCAGCTGTCCTCTAGCTCTGAACTTTCTCTCTTGCATTCTTCCCACTTACCCATCTTCTCTGTCACCATCACTCTCCTGAAATTACTTAGGCAGGGCTAGAGTAATACCATCTTAAAAAGACAACTAGCTGAAAAAAACCCCAAATTTGAGTTTTCTATTAGTCTTCCAAGCACGTAATCCTCACAGTATCCCCAGGACCACAGTGGCATATGCTCCAGCCCTCTTTCTGTGAATCTAGTGTTCACATTTCTGAACCAGTGGCAGGCTTAAGCCTTCTTAGAAGGCAGAAAAAGGGTATTTTCAGCCTTTCTATGGAGCAGGTATCACTTTTTGATTAGATCCTATTTGTTGTCTTTGCCCATTCCTTAGAATACTAACAAATCCCAAATCAAACAGAACTCTCTGGAAGGGCAAAAGAATGAAAATTCAACTTTGTCCTGGTTAAGGAGTGAAAGAAAGTGCATTGGATATTAAATAGAATGACTGTTCATTACCTTGCTTTGCTGGCATTCTAGGATCCACCAATGTTGAGATCCACTGTGAAGACCTACTTGGATGGTCTTCCAGCTCTCCATACTGGTTGCTAGGTTGTAGAAAACTGGAAGTTTGTTTGATGGGCAAAGGTCTGATAGAGCTTAGTTGGATTTCTGGGGGAAAAAGATCAACAATTAAAAAAAAAAACCAAAAAAAAACCCACAAAAAAACCCCAAAAAATCATCCTGGCTGTCAGAAAATTCTGATTTTGATAAACTCTAATAAAAACTACATGTTTTAAGTTCCCTGAGTATCTTAGGTAGTTTTTGGGAGTTTGTCGTTGTGCTGTTTGAGTCATCTTATTAAAAAGATATATTTTAAAACATATATTTTAGAAAAGATATGGTCTTAAATAATTGAATGTCTTGGAAAAGAACAACCAGGTTTAAAAAAATAATTAGAGGACAAAAACTTTTTGTGATAGATCCTTACTTAGGCATCTAAAAAAATAAATTTGGATTCCAAATTGTAACTAATTTTCACTGAACTTTTCAGAAACCTGTGGCTGCACTGCATTTTTTCAAAATTAAGCCAAGTTATTAAAGACTCTGCTTTTGCTTTTTCAATAAGGCTTACAAATATTTTTCAGCATGTTCAAAATTCTAGACGATGAAGTATAACATAGATTTTATCAGTGTACTTTGTGCCGGGCAGGGAGTGAATTCACTTATTTGCTTAAGGTCATTAGTTGTATTGTAGTCCATTAGTATTACTGAATATTGGTCAGTGACACAATAGACTAAAACGACACAGTATTCTGGACTGTCCTTGAGACAACATAACAGTGACAAAGAAACATCTTCTCTCTGTACTGCTCCCCTCCTGTTTTTTTCTTCCAGCCTGTGTGATTTATAATGACCCTTGAGGAAAGTAGTCAAATCTGTCAGTCTTCAAAAGGTACCAGTCATGATGGACCATTATTTCTGAGACCGAATGTTAGGAAAGACAGTGTGATAGAGAAAGGCATAGAACATCCTCTGGGACAGATTTCAGTCACTACAGTTTCAGTGTAGACATTGATGATTACCTGTCCTTCACCAAACAGACACCATAATCGTTTCAAATCGCTTTTTACATGTTTGAGCCATCATTAAAAACTGCAAGCTGCTTTCAAATCAAAACTCCACCTTCAGCATTCACATCTGATTGGGTGCTGTTGACAAGTGTTCTGGAGCTGATGATTAGAAATCCATGCACTTTTACTGAATTGAAAGGTGATGTATCTTTTGAGGTAATGGGTGTTATTACTCATTTATCCTAATGTGGTACCCACTGGATCAGATGAAGTCAGATTCTGTTGTAAATTATAGACACTTTAGAGACATGGAGTTGAAACTATAGTGTCTTTACACTGGTTCTGCTCCTGTACACTTACCATTATGCCCCAATGATAATGATGAACTCCTCATAAAATGCTTCACTTTGGCTTGAGCAGGATACTCTGCTCACAGCAAAACTCTGGCATATAGCAACCTGCAGAGCATAGCAGTGGTTGCACTTGGTATCCTGGAACATACCCAGAGGAAAGTGGGATTTTTCCCACCACTGAGTAATAGCATCTGTTCTTGAGCAGTTGCATAGGAAATATGATAGAGCTTTCAAAAGCTCCCTGTCTGTTGTCTTGGCTCTATCTTGAAGCCATTCACAGGTATGATTCCTTTTCTTCTATGGCTGACCCTGATTGTGCAAAATAGCTCCATGGACTGGAGAAGAAGATACAAGACCATGCTATGGTACCTCTTAGTGTATCATAGGGGAAGCTTGGCCTACTGGAGGAAGAGGTCTGCTCTGTTTTAAAGGGAAGTACAGTGCTTTTTCCCTGGTACTAGTATTTTTGTGCTTCAAAGTCCAGTGATTATTTTGGAGGCAACACCACTGCTTGTCTCTCCCAGAACTGAGCTGTGTTTCAGAGGTACAATTTGAATTCTGTGATTTTTATTTATATGTTTATTAAACTTCAGGCAGCTGCTATCAGTGATAGTGATATCAGTGCTTTTTAGTGATACATTCATGATACATTTTCAGAAAGTAAATGTACAGCCATTCTCACTTTCAGTCTCAAGAGCCCAGAAGTCTCATAGATAAGCCATGAGTGAACACACAACACATTCAAAGTTGTCTGCTAGTAGTATCTTCAGTTTTATCATGAATGTGTAGTGTCAGCATCCTAGAAGAGAGAAGGATTCCTGGTTGAAACCCAGCTGGGTGACAGTGGTAGGTCAAACACAGTTGCTGGCAGGTCATGGGGGGTAGGTGGTTGTGGTTGCCTCCAGTTTTTGCAGAAGCTTTTGCTTTTACATAGTAGTGATGTGCTCACCTGCAATCTTCAAGATTTCCATTAATTTGTTCAATCAGTGTAACTGATTAGAAAAGCCTGAGGTTTATGGTCTTTCCCTCCCTTTTTTTCTCTCCTTTCTCTGTGCCTTGTTTATAAGCAATACTAAAATTGTGACCTCTTCCAGAACAGGTTTGTTCCTGGTCAGACTGGCTTTGAAGGTCAGTTGAACTACAGCTGTGCACAGTTTCTTGATGAGTCTCAATAGCTGGTGGAGCTGGGCTGTTCTGACCTTCCCCCGTGTCTGCCTTTCCTCTGTCTCTGTCCTTGTGAGTTAAAGGGACAGGTCTTCCAGACTTACTATCAAATTATCACTACTTCATTTCAGACAGTGCTCTCATGATCTGAAGAAGGTGCTGTAGATGAAAATGTGTTTTATTCAGAAAGCATCAGAATATCTGAAACGCAGTGGAGTTCCTTTCACCTCCTCTAAGAAGAAAAGCAATCAATGTCTAACAAATGGTGTGAGGCATATACCATCTTCTGTGCGTACTGCCTGTTTCCCAGGAAAGACTCCTGACATCATTAAGAGTCTCCTGTCTCACTGCAAAAGAGTTCTTACTTGTGGACCTGGAGAAGGGGGTTAAACCATTTACTGTAAAGGTAAACTTGCTCCCTTCACAGTGGTTCTCTGAAAGGCTACATTTTGGTTACCTGCTGCATTGGAGTCTGCTGGCAATATAAAATTTGTTTACTAAAAGGGGAATATAATTGAAGTGTCCCTTCTGAGTTAGTGAAAAAATAAAAGAGCTTTTCAGAGTAGACCAAGGTCTCTAATTTAATTATCTGTGAGCCTCATAGATTAAAGGTATTCTTTCATCCATTCCTGGCAGCCTGAAGTAGGTGGATAACTGAAATTCAAGGAAGAAACTTACAAAAACGAGACCTGACAGCTAAAAGAGCAAAGGGCCAAACCATTTGTAAAAAGATTTATCTGCACTGAAATAGTCATTGTCTTTGTGGCAACTAATTATATGTGAAAACTTTTAAAGATTTGGAAGTTGTGATACCAATAACAGGCCAAGGATCCCCCTCATCACCTGCATGAAAAAAAAGCTGGCTCTTCTTTCAAATACTGTTTGCTATGTGACAGAGGAGTTACTCTTTAAGGGTGCATTAGAAGCAGTGCCCTTAAGCACTTGAGCAGTTGCCAGAAAACCAGCAAGAGCGGTCAAACAGGTAGTTTTGAGCTTGCTACATTGTTATTTGCAGAGTCAGTCCTTCAGACTGGAGATCCAGCCCTAAAACAAAGTCGGGGGTGGTGCAGCCCCACCACTGCAGAGGCACGCAGACGCAGCCAGAGCTCAGGCACATCCTCAGAGCAGTAGGGTCTGGTGTGTCCTAATGCTGAACGAGCAATCTGCTTTCTGCATCAAGGCACTTTTGCTTTTGTCTCAGCTGAAGGCTGATAGACAGGTCTCCATGTAGCTGCTGAAATAGAGCAGCTGTTCTTGTGTGCTTTTTTCACATTTACATCTGTTCCTGCTGTGTGTGTTGCAGCAGCACTTACCGCCCCAGCAGAGACCATAGGGTCTATACAGAGGACATACAGAGTATTTAGACTGACGTTCCAGAGAAAGCCTGTGGCCGAGCAAGACATGAATGTAGATCTCCTTTGGTGTTGTCCCAGGCCTAGCCATCATATTGTTATACACAGTAAAACTAGGTTTCATCTCTGCTGTACATGAAATATTAAAGGTAAACCAGTGAGATGCATGTGGGAAGAAGGATTTGTCTTTCACAGGGTGAGTATAGGAGCAACAAAGAGGTTTGTGAGTAGCAAAAAGGATGCTTCACTGAACTTGAATTTTTGGTTTATGTTTGAAGACTTTGATCTAGAGGCACAGTGTGTCTTGGAAAGGAAAAAAGGAACCACACCAAGTTTGCCTCTGGTATAAACATTTAGAGCTTCATACACTTGAAGTGGAATTTCACCTGAGAATATAAGCAGTGACCTCAGCTGAGAATGAGCAGAGCGTGGAGAGGGGCCACTGGTACTGGTTGCTTAGAGTTAACTGAAAAATGACCAGAAGAGAAGCAAAAGATTTTCTGATTCAAATTATTGTGGTGGGAGGTTTTCAGAGTACTGATTTTTCTTTTCTCTAGTTAGTCTAGTTTTGATCTAACATTTTTGACTTTGAAAAAGTATTGAGTTGAAAAGTTTTTTAGAGTGGATGGTGATTTTGTCTGCAGCACAGATGAATGCACTTTGAATTGTACTTGTGGAAGTGGAAACTGGAGTGAAAAAAACATAGCTCAAGTGCCAGAATTCTGCAAAATTCTAGCTAAGAAGCTGGCCCTAACAATCATCTAAAATTATGCTTGTAAAATGTGTCTCAAATGATACTTAAATTTACTCTTACAGAAGTATTCTCATGTTATCTTTATGATATGTCAGATATTAAAACCTTTAAAATTTGAACAAATTCTTCACTTAGCTGCCTGTAAGTAGCATATTTTTTGCTTTTGTTTTGCAATTTGCTATTATATTTGTACTTGGTATGGTACTTGTTTGATCTGGGTTAATTTCCCATGCTGATTTGTTCTGAATGTGCCCTGTAGGCTAATGGCATATTTGCAGCCTCTCTTGCTTTCTTTGTAAAATTTGCCATTACCATTTATAGGACAGCATGTTCTCTTTGACACCTTCCAGAAGTGCCAGCTGACTGTTGAACAGCACAGCATCAGCTATTAGAGCCCGATCCAAACCCCAACAAAATCAGGAAACACTAATGCAACTCAAGGTTTTTAAGGAAAGGCAGTATCTTTTATTACATCAGCTGTTACTGTTGGAAAAAAAAACAACAGACAAGCTTTCAGGCACACAAATCCTTCTTCAGGTCTGAAATAGCAGCAGTATTGCTTACAACAGCATTCCTTAGCAGTGTGTCAGCTATGGTCCCAGCAATGTTTAAAAGATGTGTTTAGAAGTGTGTGTTGCGTGGCCCTCCTTACGGGGGAGGATTTCAGTATCACAGAATATCGCATGCTGGAAGGGACCCACAAGGATCATCAAGTCTAGCTTGATGTGACAAGCTTCTCCACTTCTCCTAGTATCTTCAATATTAGGCCTTTCATAGTTCTTCATCTGTAAGTAAGCAAGATACCACAATTTCTGTTGTGCTAACATTTAGAATTTACTTCACACAGCCTTATGGCACTATACGGTTTCTATGAAGCAACAGGATCAACAGGTCTTATTGTTACTACGCAAATAAGCTTAACTAGGGTTTCATGTGGTCTTGCAGTTCCTTGTTTAAGTTTGCTAACACTTAATGAAAACTTACTTGCATTTACATGTCTCACCTTTTACTTTCTTGCAATTCCCAACTAGCAGAATGCAGGCAAACATGGTTATCCTCTCTCCTTTTCCTAGTATACACCATACAAGCAGGGGATACATCCTACATGGAGAGGTAGTACAAGGTCACTTATTCTTGAGAAAAAGTCTTCAATACCTTATGACTGACCCGATCTTCTCTGTAGTCACCCTGTCATTGAGAAGTACTGGGACAAAGCTGTTGGCCTCACTGTGCAGGTAGCAACTGGAGGATCCATGCTGGAAATTATGAGGAGTGGCAAAGGGAACTGGGGTTGTTTGTCTGAAGAAGAGGGAGGCTCAGGGAGACCTTATCACTCTCTACAACTGCCTGAACAGCTAAGTACATCATACTTAGGCATCTGAATCACCATTTCTGACTGTGCCACTCCCAGCCTGGCCAACCTTTGATTGATCCCATTTATGTTTCTCCACACAGTGATGTGCCCAGAGACACATGCCTATGGCAAATAAGCTGGCATCAGCCATAAAACAGTGTAGACAGCTGTTTCTCTTTCCCAGAGAAGGTTTTAACGGAGGAGTCATCTAGACAACCAGGTCCTCTGGTGAATCTCAGAATTTGTTTCATTCCCTTTAATACTCAGCTGAGATACTTGGATTTGAAAGCATGTCTGTGTTACTGCATCACAGGGTTTCCTTTTCTTTATATGCACCAAAATAAAAATGATGAATTTGTCTGTGGAAGACAAGAGCTTCATTTTCACTTGAAACTGAGACCCATTCATCCTCCCATCTATTTTAAAGCACTTCTATGCTGCCAGAGTAGAATAAGTAAAAACCAGGATGCATACTTGCTCCCTATAACAGTAATTGTGTAGCCACATGGACTCCCACATGCCTAACCTGCAAAATATACTTCAACATCTGGATTCTGCATCCAGCAAAGGGCTCTGATGCCTCAGTCTTTAGACATCTTCCACATATGGGTTTGAAATGTGGATGCAGATCTATCACTGAGTCAATGCTTCAGATCAATCTTCTGTTTAGGTTGGATCTTTATAAATTGGCACTTGTAAAATTGGAAAAATGATGTGAAGGAGGAAGAAGCAACAAAAATGTGAACTGCTGCAGAAAAATATCTGCTCCCAAACCACTGTTTTTTAGTTTGTGACACTTTTCTTTAATAGTGATGATGTTGCAGCTTTTTTTCACACATAAAAATAGAAACCACAGTGGCCATGTCCAGCACTCGGGTTAATGTGCCAGCTACATGTGAAAGGTGCACGTTATAAATATACATTTAAGGTTCTTTCATGCATACCACAGCTAAACAACAGCTAGCTCCATCTCAGCGTTCTTCCACTGCTGCATTTATGGAGCAGCTTTTAGTAGGGGAAGGCTGCAAGTAGGATTAGAAATGGCACTGCAAATGAGGGCAGCAGATGTCATTGCACTTTACTCCGTTTCCATTGCAGCTGGTTCTAAATTCATAGGTGGGAGATATCAAAAAGCCAGAGAGTTAAAACTCTCTTTCATTCATTTACTTGTCCAGGACTTGACACATTCCAGCTGTCAGGCTTTGCATGATGGTAGCTTTGTCACTTGTTTCACTTAAACTTTGCTCTTTTCCAGGTGCCAGGAGAAAATGAGAAGCACTGGAAGCCGGTGTTAGTGGTCTTGACGGAGAAAGACCTCTTAATATATGAGAGCATGCCACGGATGAAGGAAGCTTGGTTCAGCCCCCTGCATACCTACCCCCTGCTAGCCACCAGGTAGCTGTGATTTTTTTTTTTTTACTATGGTTAGTCAAGAGAAGTGGGAACAGCTGAGTCAGCTGGAGACAGGTAGAGCTGGTGTATAGCTATATATCACACTTGAAATGTCATGGTTTGAGAAGCAGATTCTTCTTCAGTGGGCCAGTGTGCTCAGCTTAGCTCCTGTCTTCTCTGTTTCAAGTTCTGTCTGAGGCTGATGGCCAGAAGCACACCAGAAGGATTATGGATGTGGCCTTTTGGCCTGGGTCCAGATGCCAGGAGTGTTGGAAAAGCCAAAAGCTTGATCTCCTGAGATTTCTATCTCAGTGTGCAGACCTGCTTTTCCAGCTGCTCTTCCAAGCTGAAAAAAGTGAAATTGCTTCCCTGAGTAGGATTTTCTGGCGTGGCAGGTCTGCACCACCAGTTTCAGGCTTTTGGAGGATCACATATTTGATGGAGACAATTTCAGCACAGCTTCTGTTCCTGCCCTAGCAAATTAATTCCTGGCTTTTTTAGCTTATAGTGGTGAGTTTGGAAGACATGTTATTGAATCTATGTTGGAAATAACCATCTGCATTATTTTGAAGGTATCCATCAACACTAATTAAGAGAGAGCTTTCCCATGGTTGTCTTTATACAGTAGAAGCTGTCTATGCTTTTTGATGTGAATTTTAATCACATTTCTCTGCCAGTATGGTCAAAGGGCTTGAGAAAGAGCTGCTGTTTCATTGTTTTGGCCTTGCTACAGGCCTCTATTAAACCATTTCAATGAGTTTTTATTCAGAAGGGCTGGTTGCACATGGCCAAAAGCAGTGGGTCTCTTACTGCGCTCTCATTAGTTAATTTTTATTCTTGGTCTCTTAGTTCTCTCCTCAAATGAACTGTGGCTTTGCTGCTAAATAATTATCTTAAAAAAATTAAAAATTTGAACACAGTGAATTACACTGATGGTTGTTTTGTCCTAGTCCACCTACCCATGAGGGAGCTTTCAGACTCCTGGGAAGCCAGCTTCTGACTTACCCTTTGTTACTGTGATGTGAGGCAAGTGCCCAAAGCTTTGCAGCTTGCAGCCTGCTCCCCAGTGTGTCAGAGCAGGTAGACAATTCCAGGTGGCAATTCTCAGTGAAAACTGGGTAATGTGTTGGAGCTGGAGGCTGCACCCAGGTGCTGTCCCTTAAGAGTACCCCAGCAGAAGGTGATGCTTCCCCCTCTTCATGGTGTTATCTGTACATGGACGCAAGTCCTCCTCCATAAAATGCCCAGAGCTATAGTGCACCCTGCCCTTTCCTGCACACATCGTCGTGTGTTAAGACAGCTCCTCGGTGGACATTACTACTGATTTACCAGATTAATCAATATTAAGTCCTCTTCTTGGAGGCCCTGTCACTTAATTACTCTTTCTGAGAAGTTAATACTTGTTAGCAGACCGGCTTGCCATAGTTGGGGATAGTGATCTCCTTTTATGACGAGATTCCCATGTGAGTGGACGATCATCAGCCTCCAGTCTGGAGGAGAATGAGAAGTTGCTTGACATGGGTATCAGCCTGATGAAGAGTCTTTACGGGCTGGGAAAATGGTCTGTAAGGGAGATGGAGTGCGGTTCAGAAAGGACAAGTGCAAAGTTCAGTGCTGGGCAGTAGTCAGCCATGCTAGTTGGGGGTGGAAAATGAGCGACAAAGCAGTTGTTGTGCCAGGAAGCATCTGGGCAGCGTGGCAAAATTGCTTAAAACCATGGTGTTATGGTTTTGACAGGGGAAGATAAAAACTGTTGTTTTGGGTTATAGCAGAAGTGTTGCATGTTGGACAGATACAGTAATCATACAGAGCATTAGTAAAGCCTCAAGTAATACGCTACCTTCATGTGAGGCATTGTGCTTCCAACAAGATACCAGTTAACTGTGGAAGGCCTAGAAGAAAGCAATATAAAAGTAAGACCTAGAAGTCTCAGTTCTCAGTAAGGGACTACTCCAGAAACCATAGTTGTTTAATCTAGAGGAGTCCATTGAAAACAGGTTAATATTTTTCAAGTATGAAGATGAGACACAAGGAGGACAGGAGAGCATACAGGTCCCTCCTGGATGCAACAGGACATATTTGGCTGCATTTGTGGCAGGAGAGGTTCATGATAGATCCTGGGAAGAACCTGGTGTGCAGGTGAGGTAGTGGACTGGATTCTTTGGCAAAGGTGTGCAATCCTTGTCACTGGAGACTCTGAAGGATGAGTGACGTTGTGACTCTCAGGAGTGTGTCAGCACAGTTAGCCCTGCTCTGGGAAGGAGGATGTGCTGGGTGATCTGAGAACCATTCCAGCCTGTCTGTGATTTCTTACTAGTGCTGCTGTGAATTTAACACTCAGGTAAAAAGACAGCAGGTAGATAGAACTTGACATTCAGAATGGAGTCAAAATCTGATAAATACGTGAATCCCCAAAGTGAGCAGGTTTCATAGATTGACAGACTCCCTAAATCACTACACCTACAGTTTTGGATGATTTTGATTAAAATCCTTCAGGATCCTACTTTTATGATGTGTCACACTGAGTACAGTTATACCAAAAAAATACGGAGTCTTTGCTGTTGCTATTGACTGCTGTGTTCATGCTGGATCAGTGATTACAGTCCTCATGATAGGTTTTTTTAATCCCCTCTCTGCACTGATCAGTGCAATTTAGAACTTTTCACCTGGAAAGTTTGCAGACCACATGTTGTAATCTTGGCTGCTCCCATCTTTCAGATTTTTATGAGTCCTTGGGAAAACATTTTTGCTTAGCTAATGCATATTTGAAAAGCTGCTGAAACTGGAAAACTTCAGTGCCAGATACTGTACAGAGTCATGCTTAATCTACCCGAGACATAATGAGCAGAGAAAATTGGAAAGTGGTAGAGGGATTACAATCTTCTTGCAGTGTTTCAACCACAGAATTTGAATGTGCCCTTTCTGTTTGTTGATAAGTTTGCCTTCAACCCATGGATGCTATTAAGACCTAAAAATATTTTCCAGTCATTTTTCTCCAGCTTTGTGAGGAATTGTGTGGAATATAAGTAATAGCTCAAATAAAACTGAGATGAGGAGATTTAAGTTGTTCCTTTAAATCTCTGCACCAGGAGGCACAGCAGCTGGCTCATAGCCCTGACTCCAAGGACCTTTTTGTCATAATCTCTGTTTCAGTGTTTCCTTATGCCTGAATTACAGTGCCTCCCTCTAGCATGGGAATGGGGCTTAAGTAATTACATCTTAAATGTCTGCAGTCAAATTGCATTATCTATCATAGACAGATATGAAATGAAAGGAAAAAACCCAGCAGCCCATGTTGGACACTGATTAAAAATCAGGTAAGTAGCTTTTGTGTAAAGCTGAGGTCTGTAACCAAAAAGTATTAAAGCAGTTAGATAGTTAATGTCATGGAAAGTTAGGAACAGAGTTTGGGCAGTGATTAGTCATCTGTGCAGGTGAGCAGAGGGGTAGGCAGAGAGCACTGGTGTACCCAAGCATCCCAGGGAAGGGGCTATGTAAGCTGTGCAAATCCTGCATTCATCTTCCCCAGGCACTGATGGTGGTTGTGGCTCCCTTCCTGTAGAGCTCAGATGAACGAGGGCCTGTGCTAGGTTTCCAGGGAGTACAGCCATTCCAGAGCAGATGTCAAATGCTAAATCAGGGCAGGGGTGGGTTTTAAATAAGAAAGGTTAGGTGATAGTGGCTTTCTACTGAGCAGAACTGCATGACTGTTGATGCACTTGTATCGCGGCCTCTTAGATATATCTCAAATGAGCAGCTGAAGGCTTGCTTTGAATGTCAATACTGGTTTCACTGTTCCTTTTGAAGAGGCCGTTAGATTTTGCTGTTGCAGTAAATGGTTGAAACTCCTTTCATAGCATTAGGACGAGAAGCATGTCCCAGTGTGTCTCACCCTGCACTAGCACTTCATGTTGGACTGTACCCATCTTCCTATCACACATTTGCAAAGAACAATGCTAAAAAGGTCCCCAAGTCATAGAGAGACAAAGATGAAACTAGAGAAGATTAGATGTCTCTCTCTGGAGCATGCCAAGAGTTGCATTTTACAGCCTCTGACTATCTACATGCTATGCAAACAGACTTGATGGTGACCTACCTTCTCCTGCCCTCTTGTGGCTCTGGCTGTTCAGGGGAAGAGTGCTTAGGCTCTGGGCACTCACAGACCTCTCAGAAACCTTCACGGAGCCCAGTAACCTTCAGGGACTGCAGATAAACGTTATCAGAGCCAGCCTTGGGGTGCCTTTTCAGCTTTGGTGTGCCACATGCACTATGAACACATACTCTACTGTGAAGTTTCTAAGACTGTTTTTTGCCTTTTAAGCTATTTTTCTGGTCTTTAGGATAAAGTATCTTTAATGTAAATGAAACAGCTCACATGAATGCAACTTTATTATAAGGCTTGGAAATCCTTTGACCTATACCCCAATACATCAGTACTGACAGCTGGTACATAAATACCATTGAATGGTCTCCTGCCTATTCGTCTAGTTCATGTTTAACTGCATGATTTTCCAAAGCACAGTCTGGAGTTGTATATAGAAAGAGATTTCTAAGTAGTGAAACTGACCTTTTAATAATGAGGGGATAATGTGAATGAGAAGGCAGGCAAGAAACAATGTTTATTATGGATGTGTCCATATGCTGAAAAACCTACAATGCCAGTGCTATGGACAAAGCACAAAGATGTAGGGGACCGGCAGAGTGGATTCAGAATAAAGCATTGGAGCTGTCTGTCACACATTCAGTATCACAAGCATTAGAAAACAATTTTTCAGCACAGCTGATGAGCACTGTATAAAGGAGAAGGGATGATCACTTGATGTGATTTACCAGACTGCTTTCCCACATTCACCCTTGGTAGCAGAAAGCACCATGAGAGCAGTGGCCATGCCTGCCCCTGGGTGACAGGCAGAAGCAAACATCACTAGAGATTTCAGTTCCTAGTCACCTGCCTTTATTATCACACTGCAGCTTCCCTTCAAAATTTGCACCTCCTAATGCCAAATGACGGTGAATAGTTTCTGGGCTGTTTGTCTGACGCTGACTCCCCCACTGAAAAGTCTGCCTGCGGTGCAGTTAGAAGGCCTTGAGTATCCAGGCTGAGCAGGCTGTTAAGACAGCTCCTCTAGAGGCAAAAAAAGCATTTGGGGAATGTGGTGGTGCCTCTGTTGAACAGGCTTTCCTGCCCAGACACAGAGCAGCTCAGACCAGAATTCTCTGTATGTTACCTCCTGGTAAATTCTTTTCAGAAGAATTTCATTTTGTGACTCCCTCTGAGGGCTAATCTCTGGATCTCAAAGAGTGATGAGCTCCTCAGGATTATTCTTTTCAGCTGAATCAGTGTCATGTACTTGAGTGAATTTTGTATTCACTGTCCACACATCTGCAGGGGAAAAAAAATTAAAAACCCCAAAGGGCAGTCTTAAAGAAGAATTAAGTATTATAAGGTGTTCGTTTTCTCTCTGAAATATTCCCTGTGATTACCGTTTGCCCAGATGAACATACCTCTCATGGTCACAGATCACCTGTTGTTGCCAGGTAAAAAATGTTAATTGCAATAAAATGTGAAGGAATTTCAGATTACTAGTAGCTGCAACATTTTGCATTTTAAGGGTTCCTTATGGGAGAAGTGTGCACAAGACAGATTACTTTGGCATCTGCATGTTTTACAGATCTTACTTTGTCCGACAGTGTTCATCGTTGAGTTTGTCTGCAGATGTTTAAGATTTATGGCAATTGCTGCTTGACAGTGGAAGCTGGATTCAGCTACATTGTCTGCATGAACACCTGTGGACTAATCTCCATCCCCATGACCAATTGGTGATTTCTTTTTGGATCCTCATCCAAAGAGGTGTTTTGTCCAGTTCATTAAGAAATTTTGGGACGTCTCTGTCATCACCTGCATGTCCAGCTGCTTCCGTACTCACTGCCTTGGACCCTCACTCTTCTGAGTGTCACTAGGAGCTGTGTCAGTGTTACAATCCACTGATATGTTTTCAAATCCAATTGCAGGTTGGTCCATTCTGGCCCAGGAAAAGGCTCACCACAGTCGGGGTTGGATTTGTCTTTTGCAACCCGTACTGGTACAAGGCAAGGGATTGAAACCCATCTGTTCAGGACGGAGACTAGCCGAGACCTCTCACTGTGGACGAGGAGCATAGTGCAGGGCTGCCACAATTCTGCAGAGCTCATCACAGAAATCACCACATGTGAGTAACACTTGAGGCACTGTGTCTCCACACCTTGTCTTGACGCTCATGGGTAGCTCAAGCTCCTTCTGATAGAGACAATTCATTTAAAAACCTGTGCATATTTAGGGTTCTTTGTATTGAAAATATTGTCCCCTCGGTTTCTGAGCCTGTTCCAGCTGCTGTGGTAATTGTGGCCAGTGACACAGTCACTACTATTCTGACTTTTAGTTTTGTTTTCAGCATGTTGTTCAGACACAAGTCTGTAAGTCAGCCATATAGCACTGAGGAGCAATCATCAGAGATCTGTCCAGAAACTTGCAGAAAAAAAGCATTTTTTCTGAGATTAAGGAGACTACTGAGAACCTGGCAGGAGTTTCTTCTACAGACAGTGGAGGCAGAGGAGGACTGGTACATTCACAAGCATGAGTTGGTAATTTGTTCACCTAGCTCTGTACTCTTGAGAAGAGTAAAAATATATACACCAGTTCAGGAGCCGCATTTTGATGGCTAGTAATTTCCCTCCCTGAACATCATGGTGTCACTTCTCAGCACTTTTTCATGTGCAGATCGACTAGAATACAAGTAATCATAGAATAGTTAAGGTCGGAAAAGTCCCTTGAGATCATAGAGTCCAACAGTTAACCTGGCACTACCATGCTCACCACTAAACCATGTCTCCAAGCACCACATCTACACATTTTTTGAACACTTCCAGGGATGGTGACTCCACCACCTCCCTGGGTAGCCTGTTCCAATGCTTCTTGAGTTACCCTCTCGGTGAATAAATCAGCTGCTCTGTAGTGATGCCCTGCTTGGCTAGGTAGCTGCCAGCCTGGGGTGGCTCTGGGGCTTTGAGGCTGTGCCCCCAGGATTTGGGATTTCTTCCTTTGCTAGCCCTGTGGTTGGTGGGCTCATTGCCTATAAATGTTAGAGCAAAAAGCAAAGCATAAATCCGCTCCATGACAAAGGGCAGCTCCAATTCTGTAAAGCCGTTAGGTAATGCCATGTGCTGCTGAGCACAGGGACACCTGCCAACAGGCTGTCAGGCTCTGTGCCTCACAGGCAGCACAGGCTGCTTTGTGAGGGCCTCTGATGTGGAAACCAACCAGAGTGTTCAGTGGGAACCACCTTAAGGTCATGTCTCTGGTCACCCCAGTGACACGGATGCCTTTTGTTTCTAGATGTATCAATCCCTTCTTTTACACAGTGGTTTTATCCCAGTGCCAAGGACCCTTCTCTGCAGAGTTGTTCACAGGAAAGAGGTGGAAAAAAAAATCTGAGATGTGAACACCTAAACATTTCATTTTTTAATTTGGATCATGTACTATATATCTGAGCTAAGACTTTCTGCTGGAGTAGCTATTATATACAATTACCTGGGTCATTTTTCAATTACCACAACACTAATGAGGACCCAGGAATGTCTTCATCTCTGTCAAAATACTTTAGGGAAACCCTTTACAGCTTCTAATTTTCTTGTGCACTGTGCTTATTGATTTTGGGTATGTGTATTGGACATAAGAAGAGTAGATGTGAGTTTGCTGTCAGGGTTTGGAAGGAGGACATGCTAGCCTGAGATTTCTTAAACTTCAGTAGATTGGTTTTGTGTCAGCACACAGACGTATGCTGCAACGCGAAGCGTGCAGCAGATAACTGAAAGGACTGACATCAGTACTGCTGCTGCCAAGCACAATTTTAGTCTGTGTGCTTACACCATAACTAACAAACCTTGCTTGGACCTTGCACCACAGAAAGACTTCTGTTTTTCCAAATCTACATGTTTACAGTCAGAGCATTATTAGCCCAGTTTTAGGAAAGATTAAGTTTCTGCAAGCTAGTATTGACTTCAAATGTAAAATGCAGATATCTGCAGCCAAATGGAATTTGTTGCTTTTAAGAATGTTACAGACTATGTTTTCTGTCCTTCTTCAGCTTGCACGTACAAAAGCCAGGAGTGCCGTTTGACCATCCATTATGAACATGGATTCTCTCTTACAACTGAACCACAAGATGGTGCCTTCTCTAAGACAATTGCACAATACCCTTATGAAAAACTGAAAATGTCCTCTGATGATGGGATAAGGATGCTTTATTTAGACTTTGGAGGAAAGGATGGAGAAATTGTAAGTACAGCATTTAGCAAGGGATGCACATTAACATCTCTCTTCTGGTCCTTCAGGCTGTGGGGTGGAGGAGCACCAATGGAAGTTGGACTAGATGATTGTTGTAGGTCCTTTCTGACTGAAATGTTCTATTCTGTTCTGTTCTAATAACAGCTAGCCAGTACTAGGTTCCAGTACCAGTATTTGGACACCATGCTTTCTAGTACAGCATGACGATCTTGCTTTAGAAGGAGACAAACTAAAAATAGAGGGACAAAATGGTAAAAACATGCAAAGACATTAAAGATTTCTCACATTTAAAAACAAATTATCTCTCTAAATAGCCAGATGTAAGAATTTTTTACATATCCATTTTATTGTTTAAATGATTGCAAGTGGAAGAACTCAAGAATGAAATATTAATTCCAACATACATAGGGACTTCATGACAACAAGCTGTTTTAGACATTTCTGAATATAGAGTTGCTGCAAAAAATTGACTACAGATGCAGTGCAAACTGTCTGCTTATGCCTCTAAATTAGGTGTCACAGTGTCTAAAAATAGTGCTTATTTCTCTGAGCAGTTTAGATACCGTAAATTATGCATGTAAATATGGTCTTTCCTGCCAGATTTTTTCAGCAGTTCCTGAGCATGTTGGGTGCTTAATTCTTCACGTCACCTTTGGTAACATATACCCTGTGAACTGCTTATTGTCAAGCTTTCAGAAGGGAATTTGTTACTAGCTCTCAATAAAGTTGATATATGACTGGTGGAAAGGTGAATCTGGTTTGTTTTGATGTGAAGCCGCTGTTGAACCTGCTGTCCATGTTAACAAGTCTGTTATGCTTAGCAAGTATGTGGTGAGATCATCTTAACTGTGACTATGATTAAAAAAGTAGAGGAGCAACTATGTAGCATTGGTGCGGTATCTTGGCTTCAGCTGTGAACACAGCAGATGCACTGGGTATTGGACACAGCATTCCTACCACATCCCTGGTTAGAAACAGAGCCTGAAAACATGGAGGGAGTGAACCTCTTACGAAACTGATTGTGGTATCTGACTTAAGTTTTTTGCTGCTCACCCAGGTGGATGCAAGCCAAGAGGCACCAGGACCTCATCTGCTCTCAAGATGCTTATTAGTTACTTATAGTAACCTAAATATTTGCAGCTGCATGTGAAGGAAAGACAATATGTTGTAATAAAGAGTTTGTAATATAAGCCTGTTCAGAATATCAGGCAGCAGTTAATCAATTACTCTATAAATTATTGCTTATTTGAGCTGTAATCTAATAATTCTCAACTTGATTTCTTTCAGCAACTGGACCTTCATTCCTGTCCAAAACCAATTGTGTTCATCATTCATTCCTTCCTCTCAGCAAAGATTACAAGACTTGGCTTGGTGGCCTAAGAGGGGTACATCTGTTTTTCAAAGAAATACGGATTGACCATGCTAATCTGGAGTACAGTCAACAGCAGCAACCCATACCAGCTAGCACACACACCAATTTGGGGTTCAGTACTGGGCCTTGGTCATTTCTGCAGTCCTCCAAGGCCTAGGTTTCATTTTAATCAGCTAATGAAGTGGCATGACAAGGAACACAATGGATTTAATTTTAAAGAATGGGATTTTTAAATCCCATAGAAGACAGCAAAAGTGTGTAGTACCATACATGTAAATGTTACAGAATCATAAATTGTGCCTATTGCAATGTACTTGTTTATAGAGAATAAGTAAAGGGCTAAGCAGACAAGAGGAATGTTAGTTGTGATACAAGCTCAAGGTTGGTTGAGTAGAAGCTCTCTGAACAAGGCTGTCCCACCACCCAAAATTGAAATATTTTTTCTGTTCTAACCTGTGCACCAGTTACAGATGATTTTTCTTTTGGAGCACTGTCAGAACCTGTTGGTTCTGCATGCAGATATGCACCTTTGAGTCAGATACTCTAAAGCAATACAGTTGTGGTGAGTGAACAGCTGGAGGATCCCTGCTGAGAGGCACTTTTCAATTAGATGTCAAAGACATCTTGTGTACATTTCTAGCAATGGACCCAAAGCAAGATTAGCCTTAGCCATGTTGTTATTGAGAGCCAGCTGTCAGTGAGGCATAGGTAGGAGCATCCTCTGTTAATGGATGTATTTTTATAGTGATTTCCCAGAATGGCTTAATGATTTTCAGCTACCTGGGATCCCTGGCTCAGGTAAAAGTTACCTGAATCCATGTTGAAGTGACTTAAGCTTCTGCCAGCACGTTTCCATGGCAGTTTGCCAACACAAACCATGCTGAATATCCTGTCCTACCCCTACAATGTTATACCCTCAGTTCTGCCAAGGCTGGTTGTGCAGTCTTCATAGAACAAATGTGGGGAAGGAGGAAGACTTGATTTTTTTTTTTTTTGGAGAGTTTTCTAAATCAGATCAGAACAGTTATTCAAGTACCTCCACAATAGTGAGGAAACACACTGGGGCAGAAACACAAGCTGCACTGCCAGAAAAACCTTAATATGGAAGGAGCAGCTCCTACAAGTATGACTTGGCAAGGCTAGATTTATTCCTTGATGGTGAAATGCAAGACATTCATCTCTGTACCCATAACGTACTAGTTCCTGTTTTGCACCACAGCCTACTAGTTTAAGTCAAAACATTTGGATCACTGAGTTTTGGCCTTAGTTGTGGTTACACTGGGCACAAAGTGGGCAGCAGGCAGGAATGCTGTCAGATCATGCACACACCCTGCACCTGGAACTACTAAACTGGCTTAAAAGTGGTTGGGTGGGAACAGAAAGTATCAGAACAGGGATAGCATTTATGTTGCTCTTACTTTGTAAACAGAACTGCTTCATATAGAGATGGGGTTTTGTTTGCTTTTAGAGTTTTGCCCTAAATTCACACACACCTTGAAAGACAAAAACTGTACAGGAAGTGATAAATCTGAAGTATGTAGAAGCTTTGCTTGTCATACTACAGCACTTCACGTATCCATGAGAAAGCACATAAGTTTCAACTTAGCATCACTTGGGTTGCAAAGAGGAAAATTAAAAATAGTTCAGTTCCATGCTGTTTTTAAGGTAAGAGAGTTAAGTGTTGTAAGTCCTGCTGTTTATTCACAGCACAGGAATTAGTTCGTGGTTGGTTGCCCTAGGTATCTTAATCATCTAAACTAATGAAAAAATAAAGATTATGGGCTTGAATTCACAAATACAGAAAATAATCCTGAAGCACAACAGCTAAATCACCATTTGGAAGAGCAGCCCCACTTCCAGCACTTTGTACCAGTCAAAAACAAGCTTGGGAGGGGATTCACCTAGTTGCTAACTTTCTGTTAGCATCACGGTACTTGCACTTAAAACATAATTGCGCATGTCAATTCACAAAATAGTAGAGGTTATATGACTTGCTAATCATTTCCAAATGAGTATTTCTCACTGCCGTTCACAGAACTTTCTGTGGCAATTACTTGGGTCTCCTTTGGCTTGGAAGCTTCTAGGAGAATGTCATCTGAAAAGCTGAGAGCAGTCAGTACGCTGGGGATGGAGTCTTTGAGTATGAACCCACATCACATTGTCAAGTCAACTGTTGCCTCAAGTTTCTAAGAGCAATTTGGGACATTTTTGTTGATTTTACAAAGAATAACTTAAAAAATTTGGATGCAGGCTCCTATAAGTTCCAGAGATAAAAGTGAAAACTTGCATACTATGGGGTAGGTTAAATACATGTGTAAACTATACTGCACTATTTCCTTATTCCTTTAACACGAATCACTGGAATGTTATACTTAACATGTATGTGCATTGTAAATATGACAAACTCCTATGTTAGTGCCAACAATTAAATGACACAATATGTAATCGAAGGTGCTCAGTACTATATGAAGTGAATAACTAAACAATTTGCAAAGAAAGATTCATATGATATATATTTATAGAAAAAATGATAATTACAGATGCTATTTCTTCATTTTCAGATTTTGGACTGATTCATATTTGGATGGGATAGACAAATGAACTATGGACCTACTCCACATTTATAAGAGTATAGTGAATATTTATATTTTAGAGGAAAAGAATATATTTAATAAAGTCATTTATTGGATTTTGGTGAGGTGAGCTTACTTTGTTATCCAAACAAGCTGTTTGAAAGGCTGTCCTTTGGTTTGGGCTAGGGAAGAATACATTTTAAACCTCAGTCACTCTGTTAAGAATTCAGTTAATTGAAAGAACTATTCATCGTATTGGCGGAATGACTTAAACGTTTATTTATTTATTGTCTAATCTACACATGGTTTACTTAAATTCCTTTTCCATATTATATTTTGTTTCTATTAGTACTGCTTAATCTATTTTCCTTCCAGAAGAACACAGCAAACAATAACACTGCATCTGCATCATTTTAATCAAATTAGTTTATATGATGAATAGGAAATCCTTACACTGAAAGCTGTAAAATAATTTGTTTTGGTAGGAACTCCTCATCTCAGCATAGTACTAACCTGAATAATTACACTAGTACAAGCCAGGTACATGTCCGAGACTTAAGCAAACTGAGGTCTGATTTAGTATTCTACTGTGCTTGCAACTCAGGTAAGAAATACTTCTTTCCATTACATTCCATCATAGCATGCCAGCTCTTTCACCCCTCTCACACTCATCATTACCTCTATCATTTTGATTTTCTCCTCCACCATGGAAAGAAATCTCAGAACTTGTTATGAATTGTGTCTAAGGAGTGTTACAAGAAGTACACATGAAATTATACTGAAAATTCAATTTGTAAAACAATTATCCTTTCTTTAGTGGGACCCTGTATTAAGTTTCAAAAGACGTTATTTTTTCTTATCCTACAACACAGAGATGATTGTGGCTCAAATTCTAATTATGTTTGCTTTCACCTGCAGAATAGGAACTGTTCTTAATTACTCTGTAAAAAGTCAACAGTTGATGCTGTGAACAGCTGTTTATACAACAGCAAGTACTAATAAACAGAATGGACAAAATAGTTTTGTTGTTAAATTTGATGGGGTTTTTAATCACATAAAAACCAAGTATACTGGCTGAAAAACATACAAAGCCTTATCAAACCCTGTCAAGCTATATTCCTTTTAACAATGAAAAATAATAAATACACATACAAAATAAAATCCTTTTTTTCATTTGATTTTTAAAAAAAAAATTAAAATTTTCAGTATGAAAAAAATTCAAAACATACTACTGTGCTTGAGTATTGAGTTTGTATTAACACACTGACCAAAGTCTTTCTGGTTTGTAGGTAATGTGTCTGTCTGGCAGTATATAATGCATTTCTCACAGTCAGAAGTACTCTGTCTCCGCAGTTTCTAGGAAGATGTGAATAGCATCCATGCAGCACATCTACTTGCCAGTCTTCTCCAAAACCCATTCAATCACCTGGGAAGATAAATGAGAAAACAAACAACTTACATTAACTCCACTTCTTGAAAGTAACTTAAGAACATCTTATACACTTCATTAATTCTTTGTTTTTCACCACCTTTGTCACCATCTGTGTGTCATTTATTACAGGATTTAAAAGTAATCCCTTCCAAAGGAGAAAGAGTTGTTAATATAACTGAGGGGTTACAGCATTGCCCAAGAAATGTATTTAATTTTACACAATGCCTTGTCATGAGAATATGATAGAGAGAAAGTTTTTATGAGATCAGAGTGAAACAAGACCCATAGCCAAAGGAATGCAGAATGCATCTCTTCATCTCTTAATGCTGTAGACTAAACCTACAGCCAAGCTGCCACAGCTCCATTTAGCCTTGGCTAGTTATAAGAACAAATAGAGTCTTACCTGTTTAGCATTGTTATTTGCTGTTTTCTTCATTTCATCAAGAAGTCCTCTAGAAGTTTTAAGATCCTAAATATGACACACAAAACCACAGAAATCAGCAAACTCATAAGATTACTCTAATTTGGATTATAAGACCTCTAATAACCAGAGCAGGTGTTATGGTGTTATTGTTTTATCACCTTGTTGAGAACCACATCTTTTTTTAAGAGCATGTCAGGGAACAAAAATTTCTGAGTCAGCTGTGTGAGCTACCTATTGAACTCAGGACAAGGGAGAAGCTGAGCTGTTCAGAGCTATGCCTGGGAAATAGCTACAACAGCTAAGGATGCAACAAAGTCATGTAAGTACAACCTGGCCTAACAGAGCACCACATTGACATGTTAGCTCACATAAAAGATTACTGCTTTAGAAGGTTTAAAAAGAAATAAGCAACCACCAAAACATACTGTAAAAGTAGGTTCTGCACTGGATAACAAGTCCAAAGGTTAATCCACACATTCTACACAATAACACACCACTTGGAAATTATCGGCTCAATCAACTCTTAAGAGTCACACAGTCCACCTCAAGTTTTATTCAGGAATGGATTCACTAAGAGCAAACAACTGTAAAAGCATGTCTTCTAGCTACCTTTAAGTAGAACTTTGATATCTCAAACAGACGTTGGCTGCATGATGCAAAGCACTTGTGATCCTCTCCAATTCCATGGTTTTGAAGAGTCTTAGTAACCACATCCTTCAGCATCTTTGAAAAACAGAACCACACTCAAAAGTTCATCCCAATTACTGACATAAACAATTGACAAAGGGAATTTAAAAAAAAACAAACAACAAATTTTCTTTTTTATTTTGCCTCTGTCATTAATTTATTGGCCAAATACCATCAACTCACTGGACAGTTATTTAACAATCTATTTCCATTTCCTCTATCTCAAAAATTACAGAAATGCTTACATGTCAAAGCAATGTAAAGAATCAATGAATATTCTCATGGGGCTTAGAAGACAGAAAAAAACCTGCTAATGGTTCAGGTTTTCTCTTCTCCAAAATATATATATATATATATATATATATATATATATATGTTACTTTTCCTTATACTGATAATCTCATTTAGCATATCCGTGTTAAAAATAAGTAAATAAAAATATCACTCATTACAGTCAGATTAGAAAATTTACTCAAGACATTCTTTATATCAGAGATTCTTTTCATCAGAGATGCAAGTCTGATTTATGCTTACTTGGGTCATCTCAACTTGATTTTGACAGTACAACATCAACATTCCTGCAGTGTCCACTCTAGTACTCTGGGATTAATTTAAAATTAATATCACCAAGCCGGAAATAGTTTTGTGTACTGTATTTTAAAAGTGGCATTCCTAATATATATAGCTACTAATTAAGCACTATTGCATCAAAATATTTAAATGTTATCTCAGTTAGTGGACTTGTGCAGCTACTGGGATAACATTTTATTGTCAGGATAGTCTGGTTCTTCCACAATGGCTTTGACTCTTCCAGCATAGATATTTCTGTGGTGCCTTTAGATTTTATATTATTTTTCTACAGTTCATAACTCCTACCTATTGACACCCATTCCCACCTTTTTTATTCATAGATTTTATCTCTCTCATCCTTAACTCCCTGGGCATGATATAATACTCCTTAAATACTTTTTCACTCCTTGCTTCTGCAGCACTCTCCACAGTGCCTTCAGATTTTATTTACCCAAGTGAACAGAAAAAAATTTAATAATAACAGAGATGAAAACACTTCACTTTTGAGTTAAAAAAACCTTAAAAATCAAGTCATATGGAAAGAAGTTAAGCATTTGCTTTTTCAGGAAGCAAACAACATAGGCCTTTACCCTTGTATGTTTCTGGGATCTTGATTCCTTAGCTGGCTTTGAAGTCTCAGATTTGGTTGCACTGAAGTCACTTGCTGAGCCAAGCCTAGTGGTTCCTTTGTGGGGCTGACCAGGCTGCTTCAACAGCATTGAAGCTAACGAAGCTGATCTTTCAGAGTACCTCCTCATTACAGCAACTGTAGAGTGACTCCCACCATTTCCACTTGCCTGAGAGAGGAGGGAATCTGTACTCTCAGATTTGGTTAGCCTAGAATTAAAAAAGAAAAAAAAAAGTTTTAGATTTTGTACTGATTCTTTCACTGCATTTGTTTCTGCTATAGAAGCTGCTGCTCATAGTATTAAGTACTGTACATTCTTGCAAACAGCATCTGAAAACAGCAGACAGGATTCTACTATATAACTTTTTTGTACTGGAAGAAGAATTTACTGACTGATTTGGTCTCTGCTATGTAGATCCATTGCACCTCTGATTAAAACACTAGGAAAAACTGAAGAAACAAGATAACTAAAAGAGAAACTCTGGAAGAACAGGTAGTTTTACATATGGACTCTATGTAGACAGCAAGGAAGAGCTGAGTTTGCTGCCTTCCAGTTTCAGGCAAGACAAAACTTCTTGAAACTATAATTTCTTTTGGCCTTAAGAAATGTCACAAGTCATCTTTAACTATGGGAATTTGGGTGTCACAATTCTACTAAAACACTGTAATGCTTGATCTTTCAAATGTAAAAGCATTTGTAACTCTTAAAACTCCAGTTTATGAAGTGCTAAGTACAAGCGCATCTTTTCTAACTTCAGTAAGCTGTGAAAGATAAGTTATTCCTAAACCCATACCCCTGTAAAAGGCTTACTGTGGTTAGATTGCAAAGGGTATCAAACTGGAAAGAAGGAAGAAGTGATGTAATACAGTAAAAAGTGAATTGAGAAGTAGTGTTCCACAGCAGTTAGTTTTTGTGTTGACGCAGTTTGCCTCCTCAGAGTGAGGAACAAGGTACAAAGGGAAGTCTTTAAAAACTAGCCTTTGAGAAATGCCTTCAGTAAACAAGGCTGACAATAACTTTGAATTTGGATAGGTCGACTTACACCAGCAGTCCTTTGGATTAGGAATTCAATTATTCTGTTTGTACAGTGCTTAACTTTCTAAACTTTTAGTTGTTTATTTGTACTGCAACAGCACAGACAGTTTTGGACCTAGATGAGGCTATCTGGCATCTTTTCAAAGACACTTGAGACTTTGCAAGCTACAACCCCAAATCTCTTAACTAAAACGTGCCTGTGCTGCATGGTTTTGATTAATCTAATGCTATCAATGAGAGGTCACATCTGAAAGAAAAAAAAAAATGAACCCACAGAGGAGGATGAAGCAACTAGAACATTTGTCTAGATAGGTTCACTAAAGACATTTTTGAGATGAAAGAAAAGACACATTTCACAAGAGACTACTGAAATATTTCATGCTAAAGATTTATTTTATCCAGTGCATTACCTTTTCTTGGGATAAAAGCAGTCCAATTCTTTTGATCTGCATTTTAGCCTTGATACCTCCGTTTTGAATTCACTTTGTAAAGACTCTCCATCAGGGACACTTCCAGGCTCTGACAAGACTGTGGGAGATGGGAGAGGGCTCAAGACAACCGGCACAGGGCAGCACTCTTTGGTGCAAGTAGTCTGAGTTTCATAGCGAATAAGACGAGTTTGAAGTTCAGCATATGCCACATCTCTCTCTAAGGCTCTTCTGTTATCTAGACAATATCTAAAATTGAAATTGGCAAGAAATCTGTGAGAGAAAGTCTCTGTTTTATTACAATCAGAAAAAAAACCAAACCAAACCAAAACAGAACTATTTACTTTTAACTAGCCTTGTCCCTGGAAGCTTTTAAGACAAGGCTTGATGGGGCCCTGGGTAACCTGATCTAGTGGATGGTGTCCCTGCCAGGCAGGGGGGTTGGAACTGGATGATCTTTGAGGTCCCTTCCAACTCTGACAATCCTATGATCCTATAATCTCCAAAACTTTTTGGTTTGGACTGATGTTTTGTTCTGAAAGATACCTCAAAACAGCCCACTAACTTAACACATGCCTGATGGATTTACCTATATTTAAGTCAAACTTCAACAAAGAAGTTGAATCATATACTATTTGTAAGTATAGTATACTACATATATAGTATACCACTTTACTCTGTGGTCTTACAAATAAGATTTCCATGGACATTAGGAGAACAGTTAAGTGATGGATTAGGATTCTGACAATGGATTTTTTGCTCCTTACAGTCAGCCCTGTGTTACATTTGTATCATCAGTCTCTCTATTTTAGATATTACTGGTTTTCATATTCAGTCTGTACATAACAGATGTTACCCCTGTTAATATCCTAACTAGCGTGACACTCCAGTAAAACAGCAATGAAGATAGCTCTGAACCCAAATACATGAGGAACTCAGCACACCATCATGGATACAGTATCTTCAGACCTCAGACCTTGCACACATCCACCAAAACTGAGACCCAGAAAATAGCAGGTTACTATATATAAAGAAACATTCTAATATGATCAGGTAATATGTCTCCATTTCTTCTGTCTGAAAGTAAGTTTTCTAGAAAAAAAAACCCAACCAAACCAAACAACCCACCCAAGATTTCTTCAGTGCATATGCCATAAAAGAATCACTTAAGATATGTCTGATGAAAACATCCCAAAATACAATGCATGTAAATTGCAACTTAAAAGTGCTTCAGGAATGCCAAAATGCAATGATACTGACATAACTTCAGGACAAGCCAGGCTGTACCAAAAATTACATTGCTGTAAGATTATATTGAGAGTAACCACAAGGAAGACATACATGGTAAGTGTTTTAAATCCTGCTTAGTGTGGATTTGTTGTTAACCGCACTTTTTGGAAATGTAGCCTTTAGCTTTGTCTAGATAACCACTGCTATATGAGAGATTTACATTAAATGCTAAAAAATACAGAATTATCACTGAATAATTTTTTCTGAAAGTGCCTACAGTTTCATACCAAGTAGAAACTACATATGTAGTTCACTCATGATGTTC
Source organism: Galbula dea (assembly GCA_013399015.1). Classification (NCBI taxonomy): domain Eukaryota; kingdom Metazoa; phylum Chordata; class Aves; order Piciformes; family Galbulidae; genus Galbula; species Galbula dea. The sequence continues at coordinate 51,280 of VWZX01002522.1, read as the reverse complement.
TAGGGCCTTGATATGTACTACTGAACCCTCTTCCCCTAGCCACTTCTCATTCTGAATTAAAATTATCAGAGACACTGAGAATAGCTACAGTAGTACAACTCAGAAAAAAAACCCTGTTTTTTACATTGCCATCAGGGCAGGAGTATTGCAATTTAAACCAGTGAATAAAATAAAGGTAAGAAAGGAAGATGTGGCTTGTGCAGAGTTGTTCCAATGAAAGAAAAGAATACATAAAGTTTTCCATAATTAATATTCATGTTGCTTGAAATGTTTCTAGCTATGCCTTGACTGGAAGCTGAAAATTACTTTTGGGAAAAGAAGCCAGGAAACTTACTCCAGTCCATGGTAATGACATCCAGCTGCTTTTTCAAAAGGCAAACCTCTGAGTTTCCGAGGAGTAAGCTCCGGTGTCAGGAGGAATGTGTTTTCACTGAAAGCCAAAAATACAGAGCTGTTTTAACTAGTACTGGTCACAGTAATTTATACTTCCAAAAGGCAGAAAAAAATACCTTGACATAGGAAGGTCAAAACATCATGTCCTGTAGCTAAGCCTCTGGGGTACAGCATCAATGGAAAATTAAATCTTTATTGAAGTGAGAATTTAAGTTCAACTAACTACTATCTACTGAGCTATTATTACTACAGAATCTCTTAGACATTTCAAGCAGTTAGAGGTCACTGCTCCAAATAATCAAAAAATAAAACAAGGCAACTCTCACCCATTTCACAATGTGACACCTGAGTACTAGAGCGAACTGAGAGGAACTAGGAACTAACCTCCCATTTCTCAACCTAGTGCTATAATCAGTGAATTCTTTCCCTTTAGCTTCAAGTTTAGCCACCTTTCCCAGGCTTCATAACTAACCATTTGTCTCCTGTGATATATTAATTCCAGCTACTCTGTACCCAAATCATACAAATGTATTTGAAAGTATTTCAACAGTATAAGCCATAGCAAGACAAGACAGAGTTTGCTGTCAGATCTTAGCATTTCAGATTCTGTAAGAACTAAATAGCAAGACTGACTGAAGGATTGTAACAGCTGATTTCACTAGCAGGATTGTGATGCAAGGACACAAACTCAAAGCCAGTTAGGCCGTTCTGAGTCTCTCATTCAGGCACTATTCACATTCCCCTTCACCATTCTGAGTATGATCTTCAGTGGGTTTAATGTGCTAGATTTATACCGTTTGGGAATTTGTAGTGGCTGAAGATCACCAACTGGTAACCCTTCTGGTGTGAAATATTTCAGTAATTCTTTAGCATCAAGCAATGTCAATGACTCCCGCTGGCTGTCTTTATGCCCCAGCAATTGCTCAGAAGCATGTGCAAACATAGAAGCTCTGAAAAAAAGGAAAAGAAAAAAACCCCACCAATCTTTAGATTTTGGTTTTTTCTTTTCAATGTAATAATCTCATTGTATTGATAAAAAAAAATCACTGCTAGTCTCTAACAATTAAACAGATTTCCAAACTAAAATGAACAAGGTTGCTCCTTGCAAATATTTACACAATGTTCATGACAAAGTGTATTTGATGCAAATTCTCTACCATCTCACTGAAGAATGTAATTTTTTCAAGATATTAGTGCTTTGTTCTGAAATACAACATGGAAAGATATTTCTTATCCCTTTTATCCATTTATGGATCCATAGCATCAATGTATACAGTTCCTCTAGAGTTATTTTCAATGGCTACTACAAAGAAAATCTCCAATATTTAACCATTACCTCATTTTTTGTTTGTTTTTTTCAAAGTTTTCCAAATTCTGAAGAACATGCCTTTCTGGCCACTCCAATGGATTTGGCTCCATTAAATCTGAATCTGCAAGAAATATATGGTGCATAACAATTAATAGGAAAAAAAAAAGCTTAATTCTGCAAAGAAATATA
>VWZX01002522.1:26376-49369 GCA_013399015.1 Galbula dea | reverse complement strand
TATATATATATATATATATATTTACATATATATTAAAAAGTATATAAATATAAGGAAAATCTGCCTAGTGCTGTGATCAGAAATGTTATATGGGGTTTTTTTTGTCAAGGTAAAAAAAGAAAATATTTAATGTAAGTGTAATTTCAATATGCAAAAAAGCCTAGAAAGCTACTTTGCTTTTCCTTCTATTTTTCCCTCTTTTGGTAAAAGACTTCTTTTAGTAAAAACTTGATAACAAATATGACAGTACACTGAAAGAGAATAACCAGCATATTTTCTAAATGACAATACTTACCAGAAAACAGATTGTATGACCTAGTTTTATTGGCAATCTTCTGTAGAACAGGTTTAGGACAACTAGTGTTGCACAGCTTCAAAAAACATTCCCTTGTAAGTTCTAACAAGTTTTTGAACTCATCAGTAGAAATAACTGGGGGCTGCTTGGTCAATTCCTTTCTCTCTACAAAAGGAAAGGGAAAGAAAGAAAAGCACCTGCTAAGCAACAGAGAGTAACTGTAGCCTGCTAAAAACCAACCAAACTAGAAAATCCCCATCCCAAAACAATAATACAAGTAAGCTGACACTGACTACTGTACCCTTAAGCAACGCGTGGGTTGTTTATTCCATAGGCAAATGAAAAAATTAGCAGTGGGAAAAGCTGAAATCACTTGTGAACCACCTTTTTGTAGTCCCTTAATTTCTGTACATGTGCATTTCTGAGTATATCCTGGTTTGATCCCTCCACAGATAATCATCTGGACTTGCTGAGCTTAAACATGAAAAGCTCCAGCCTGCAGAGCCTCCTACCCACCTAATAGACTGTTACAGTCTTTGGTCAGAATATCAGGGGTCAGGTAATACAGATATGATTTAGGATGACTAGCAAATACCATTGCTCCTATTTAGTCTTCATTTTAATGGAAATGGATGACCCACTCAAAGCAAACTAAAACACAAACTCTAAAGCAGCCCCAAGCTCAGGGGGTTAAAGTGAACAGGAATCTGAAAATGATTGCAGGTTGGCCAGTGGAGGACAAGACTATTAGCAGAAATCTTATTTTCCTTAAGCTGGTGTTCTTGTTAATGGCAATACACTTAATTATCTTCACAGTATGCCATTTTCAATAATCTAGCCAATCTCTCAAGCTTTTTTTGAGTCTCTTTTAGCAGTGGACTTACACAGAAAAAATCAGGACAGTCAACTGTACTTCTCTGCAAAGTCATGAACATCAAAGTCATCTACAGAGCATGACCTTTCAGTTATTATTATGATGATGTATCATGGTAAATCTAACAAATCTCCAATGCATACTTCTCTGCTGTTGAGCACTTTTGCAAGGAAAAAAAACAAACAAACAAACTGAAAACCTCAAAACAGAATTATAAGTTCAGCATTCTCTTTTGCTCAATATTTAAAAATATCTGATCTACAATCATGGATATACTACAAAAAGTTTCTTTGTAAAGTTCCACTTATTCCTCCACAAATTGTCAACTGTCCTTGGTTTTGTAAGGTGAGCAGTCCTATGCAGTTTGAAATCAAAACCTCTTAAATAGTAGCTTGAAAACTACCAGTGCTCTCCTGATTACTTACTGAGATATTCTTCCAAGGCAAATAGCTGGAGACAAGACAGTTTCTTTTCTCTCTTTACAATCTCCTCTCCACAAAAATGTGGCAGAGATTTGATAAAGTCAGCAATACGAAAGCCTGTATAGATTAGGAGAAATTTATTAGTAAGATTCTCTCATAGGAATTTGGAGACACTAAGTCATTTCTTCTTTTAAAAAGACACAAGCTTAGAGGACACAAAATTTCATTCTCAAAGGAGACAACCAGACTTTCAAATATAGCTAATCATAAATTAAAAAAAAAAAAAAAGAAAAAAGAAAAAAAGAAATTCATTATAGTTGAACACCACAGGGAAAAGTTGGAATAGATGTCTGACCAGTAGTTCTGAATATCTGTACAAAATCAATATAATGACAACACAATTAACAGGACTGACATTTAAAGAAGGTAAAAAGATTCTAAGTTTGATACCTGGAAAGAAAAGTTTTCTCCCAACATATGGTCAAGGACTTTCAGTCTTCTGACACAGTACTAATGGGATTTTAATTAGGACAAATGGTAAGCAGTCAGTCATATCGCACACGGATTTACTTCAATAATAAGGAAGTAAGTGGCTAAGATGCAGGTCACTGTGTTGTTCTTCTTTGTCAGAGTTATTGAAAGCAAAAACATAATTAACAGTTATCTACTATGTGTAGTTTTAACAGGACAACCACTCTAAGATAAATGCCTACATACATGCTCTTACCTAGTGGAGCTGCTATGATATGAGTGCTAGCTCATATCCTAATCACTCTGCAGTTATAAGAACATCTGTGAGGTAACTGGAAACACGATCATGAAATTCAACTTACCTGCTGGCCTCGTGGTTTTTTATTTTAAATCATCAGTGAAATAGGCTTGTCAGCAGGTAACTGCCTACATTTTAGGTGTGGGCTGGTCTTCACACCAACAATACATTTTAAACTTTTAAGTTTTTGCAAATTTGATGTGCATTAAATACTACTTGGATGTCCCTGTACATTACAACTAATCACAGTTATGAGAAATGACTTAACTACAACTTTATGCATTTGATAAAAATACAGTAGAAGTAAATTGTGTGAATAAATAATCTCCTATTTATCATAATTTTTAAAAAATAACAGATATTAATCAAAATGTAACCTCCTTGTTTCCTCTCTTTTAACACAGACTGGAATGAATAAAAGGAACATGTAAATTTTAGCAGCACTTGCCTGCATTCAGATACTCTTAAGTAATAAATCTTACCTGACTCTGTTTCTTCTGCTTTTGTCTTTAGCTTTCCATTTATTGCAGAAAGAGTGGCCATACCGTTGATCTGGCTAGCTGAATGAATCAAGGTTGCTTTACATCCTCCAGAGCCATTGCCTTGTAGCAGGAAATAATATCGGCAAGATTCTCCTTTCAGTTCAATTTCTGGAACTTAAAAAACATCAGGACATACCTGTAAAGCATCCTCAGGAAACCAGCTTTAAAACAAGCTATAATTCACCATCAAAACTCTTTCATTTGCTCTCTTCTGTTCTGTGAGAAATCTTATGATTTGTCATTTGAAGTATTTTCCTCTTCCAGTTTATCTTGGTATCTCAAAGCTGATCTGTCATGGAAGAACTTTTATTCCTCATTTTAATCTTGCTTAGTATTTGAGAACTACCAGTTCATAGGATTGTCAGAGTTGGAAGGGACCTCAAAGATCATCCAGTTCCAACCCCCCTGCCTGGCAGGGACACCATTCACTAGATCAGGTTACCCAGGGCCCCATCAAGCCTTGTCTTAAAAAAATTACACCTTCCCACAGATTGAAGAGATTAAAGATTTGCAGATCTTTAATACAGACAGATTAGTGATAGCTGCTAAAACATAAGTTTTCAACTAAACAATCAAAGGTGTTTAAATGGTCATGTTTTTCCTCCTGTTCCAAATTTTGCTCAATAAGCACATTGGCTCTCAGGTGAATGGAGGCATCCAGCATTTCCTGATGTTCTGTACTTTCTCAGGAAGAGGTTGAAATTAAATACAAGTGCACTGAGGAGCTTCTGAAAATACTGAAGTGAGAAGGAAAGCATCTAAGTGAAGCACACTGGATTTCTATCTGCAGAAACAGACCTCTGCCCATGGACTGTACAGTTACCTTAGAAAAATGTATGGAAGCTGCATCTTAGCTGACAGATGGGACACATAAATGGTTTAAAAGAGATAGATTGTTTCCCTAAAGCTTATCATGATGTTATTGTCAATTTTCCTCTACAAGTCTGCATAGCTGAACTCACACTCACCAAAACATGTTGTGTCAATGAAGGTTACAATTTCATTGAATGGCATCTCAAACATACAGAAAACCTCCATCATATAGAGTTATATATAAATACACACACACACATAGATCTAACCACAACAAAATATACCTGTAGTCATCTTTCTTTTACCTACCAGTAATAACCTTGGGTTTCCTAGCCATATACTCCTTCCATTTCCTGGTACTCAGCTGGGCAGGGCATGGGATCACTTCACTGCTTACATTACACAGCAATGTAAATAAAGCTCCCACCTAAATAATGAGAGCAAATACAATACTTAAAACCTGTATCACATCTCTATCTTGAGCTACTGATTTGGCATTATTTCAAAGGTACTTCAATTGAAGAAAAATATCTTAACACTTCTATCATCCACATCAATTGTGATGGAACAACTTTTGACACAGAAGCTGTAAAAATTGTGCTTTTTTTTTTTACCCCAATTGAGAGATCATTGCTGCTGAACTTCTGTTTCCTAATTTGTTCAATAATCTGCCTAAAAGCACTTTTGTATAACAAGCTGAAGATGAAACATACAGCCTGATAATGGAGTATCATCTCCACAGTAAATAAAGTACATAAGTTATTCATTATAACTGCTTTATCAACATTTTCACATTGCAGGTTCTGTTTTGATTGACACAGATTTGTTTTCTAAACGCTAAGGGATCAAAACTTAACTAAGGGAAAGAGAAGATCATTCAGTGGGCTTACAAATTGTCAGGACTCTCACAGCATACACCTTTAAAAGCCAAATTTGCTTTAGATATAAATATTGAAGGAGCTTACACAGCAACTAGGTTTAAAAATATTATTCTTGTAGCTTTTATGAGCAATATACATATCTTCTTTTTAAGTGTAGTAGAAAGAATGAAGTTTTCACCTTTCCAGAGAGAGAAGAAATTTGATCCAAAAGCAGCAGAGATGTCTCATTGATGCTCTTTCTTGCCAGGCTCCTGAACAGAACAGTTTAAGGAATCTCATCTTCACAAAGAACTGTATGCATATCTATTTCACAAATCATGTTGCCACCATATTTCAAATGAGGACTGCAAGTGTTCAATATCTGATGTTCCAGTACTACAAAATACATGCAACTCACCCTTCCAGGCAAAGTGGTGCACTTGGAAATGTTATGCAATGAATACACCACTGATATCTTCAATACAGGCTGGCATAAACAGATATTTATATACTCACAATCCTGTAAGGCTTATACAGCCTAAGATACTATTGTTAAACCAAGACCATCACCAAAAGTACATAAATTTAAAATCAGTAAGAATACATCTGGAGATCTTCGCAGCATACACAACTCAAGAGAAAACTCCTCTGCTGTACCTTGCCACAGATTTTGCACCTACATAATAAGAACATAATTTGTGGAAAAATGTTTCTATATTGCAAAGCATACTGCATGCATTAAGGAGTAAGGCTTGGATTTTTTTAAACTTACACAGCAGTAAATATTTCTCTATTCTTTCCTCACAAATAGCATACACATCAACAGACAAAGCATATGTGCAATAATACTAAAAATAGCTGGTTATTGTTAGTATAACTTAAAATGCAACATAAAAAAAGCCAGTTATAAAGAATCACTATGACTATTTTGGCAGGTTAGAATGGAAGGAGCCCTTGTCAAAACTTATGTGTTGTTTGCCTGGTAGATCCTGATTGTTTTCTTTCTGCTATAGACCATTATCAGTAATAGTTTAGGGACTTAAAGGATACAACTCAAATTCCAGATCTGATATAAAAAAGGAAGGTAGATCAGAGAGCACCACCATCTGTAAAAACTCTAGTGCAGGACCATAGTAATGGAAAACCTGAAAAGAAATCCAATTTTAAAAAATCTGTAACGTCATATATAATGTTATCTCAGTAGAATTTCCCCAAGAGCCTTGCTGGAGGCTTCTGCCTTACAAGTATGGCTTTCAGAGGCATAAAGGAATATAAAGAGAAAATATTTCACAATACAATATTAAACACAATTACATAAAAAAGGAAGGTATTTAGTTCTGTTTATTAAAACTGACTTCCTAGAATGTGTGTCAAATGGCTTGTAACTCTTATCCAAATTCAGAGAAAAATATGATCTATCAGGTAGAGATGAAAACAATCCAAAATGCAACAATAATAAAAACAACCACCACCACCAAAAACATAAAAAACCCAACAAAACTATTAAAATTAAGCATGAAAGGTTAGATAAACATAGGATTCATAAATAAATTACACATTCCGAGTATTAAGATTGAAAATGTCTCAATTTCTACTTGAAAAAAATATTGGTATCGCATTCTTAAGAACAAACAGATGACATTTTAAGGATCTGTTTCAGGAACACAAATGGGCAAAAGAACTATTCCTCAATCTTATGTGATCATTACTTTTATGTTTCATTTTCAATTCTGACTAAGATTTCCCCAATTACTGATTTTCCCCAGAAAGTATAACAGATGAATTCTAGTGGCTCAAAGGAAAATCAAGAATAATACTTGCCTCTGGCAAAGCATCAGTGTTCCTTGATTGTTGTTCTTTTTTAACAGCAAAGCAAGAACTTAAATGTGAAGTGCTCTTCATGCAAAATTCTGGAAACCCAACTTCTGATCCAAACTTGGAGGTAAGGGGAACAAATCACACACAATAAATATGTCAACAGAGACAGAAAAATTATTTCTCTTCAGCCAGTTATATGTATTACTATTTTAAACAATTAGTATTATATTTTTTTTCCAGCACATATGTAAAACTAGGTAAGAATATTAGATAACCAACCACTACAGCTAAAACCTTAATTCTGAAAATGTAAACAATGTCTTTCACAATCACAAAGCTCTGTCTCTGCAGAAACATTAGATGCGCTTGCAACAATGACTTACAAAGTTACACAAAAACAATTTGTGAAAGATACAAAATAATCCAATTTTGAACAAGGAGGCAAATATTTCAGAGGAGAGCATCTGAACTTCAGAAATTAAAATCTTGATGCTTTGATCTCATTTATCCTTCCACCATGTTAAAAGCAAGTTGTTCCCCCACCAACCCAGATATATTGCACAATGCCTCTTTGAATTACACTATCAAAACCAAATTTGGCTTAAAGCATAAAATGTACTGTACAATGATGTACACAGATGCTTTAGGGAAAAAAAAGTGGAAAAAAGTTATTTTACCTTTTTTTCCCATATCTGAATCCTTCCCCTCCAGATGTCTTTTAAATCAATAATACTCATGACATTATCTGAAGATACAAAGTCTGCTGATAGATAGTCTGCAATCTTTTGCCAGCTACTGTAAAAATAAGGAAAAGATTAATCTTACTGAATTTAGCATTACAAAGAAAAATATTTTACCTTCTGCTCTCACAGAAACAGGAACTTCAGACAACTTGCCTTCCTGCATGCCCCTCTGTTTAGGGCATGTATTTACAACAAAGCAGCATGAGTACCTCCTCCGCTCAAACAGTAATAAAGAGAAATCTATGTCTTTTCAAAGTATATAGGTACTCAAGATGCTGTTTTTACTTTAAACCACTGACATATATCAACACAAAAGTGACCTTGTTTATAGACCTTAAAATAAATGTCATACCCTTTACAGTCATCTGCTGCAATAGTGATTTGTGCAGAGTGCCATTCTCTCAGGTGTTTCAGGGCACCAATAGCAGGTAAGCTGTCTTTTAACTTGGGTCCATCTTGTTCAACAGCCAGCAGTATTACATCAACCATTGCTCTGCCTATAATAAACAGTTACATGTGACTCAATGTACCATTATTGAGTAAATGATCAGTCATTTAAAGACAGAAAAGTACTGATTCTCACTGACTGCACTAAAACAGGCTTGCAGATCAACTCCACGTAACTTCAGCGAGATTTAAAACACCTTCCATACACTTTATCTCATCTCTTGCTGCTCCTCTTAGATTAACACAAACTATTTTGCCATCCACTCAATTATACCAGTTCTGTATCTTCCTTCTCTCTCATTCAGCACTGTATTTGACACATCAGAATTGTTTACAGCATAAATATGTAACGTAATTTTCCTCCTTTTAATATCCCTAAACTGCTATTTCTCATTCTTTCCATATTCAGATGCTTTGCTATCATAAATCAACTACTGCAGCATTATGTAAACCTAATATGCAAGGTGATATGCATCTTCAGGTTACAAAATCTCAATCTAATAGCTGCAATCTATGTTCCTTTACAGCTTCTTGGCTCCTACCCACAAGCTATCATTTAGAAATTGGATGCAAGCCTGATGCCAATATCTTCCATTTTTTTCTTAAAAACTTCCTACAGTTGCATGCTGAGTTTTATACTGCTTCTTATCTATTACTACATCAGTGCTATTTCAGATGGAAAAATGAATTACAGAAATAGGTACCTTAAGCTCTACTAAAATATAGTCCCCAAAGAAACAAGCTGCGAACTATAAATTCATTTGCAATACCAATCATGCCCCAGTTCCTTAAACTACTTGCAAGAGCTGCATACAAGTTAATTCAACTAACATCCTCTGAATTTTTCCATGTGACTATCATTTTACCAGCTGAATTTTTAGAGTAATAACTAACAAGATAAACTCAAACAAGATTGCTTTTTTAAGAGAGATTACCTGGGGCAGGCAGTTTATCAGCTAGTTGATGTAGACTTTCTGCAGCTTCATCATAGATACTGAAATTAAGAGCAACAGAGTTGGAAAGAAAATCATTTAGAAACAAAAAGTTACAACTAATGAATAGTACCTGATGTATTGTCTTGTATCTTTAGAATTCTGCACAAACATACCTACGAATGAGATATACTTATCTCCCCTCCTACTAAAGGCAGAAGTAAGCTAGATGACCTCAAAACAATCTGCAGTAAAACTGAAAGTAAGATTCAACATGGAGTAGCTAGAAACTTCTTTTTGTGTATACAGCTGTCAGGAGACTGTTCAGTTATTCTATAAAAATCATTTGTAGCTAAAATAACTAAAGCCATGTTAAATAAAATACAACTCATTTCAGTAGGAGTAGGCAATTGGTCACATTTAACTGTTGCTTTTGTAGTAACTTTTACTTGTTAAATCTTCTTGATTCCCTGGGGTTATTACTGTTAAATATCATCACTATTCTTTCAATAAATGTAATAAAATACATACTCAGTCATAGACAGTGACTCTCTACTGTTATTGTCATCTTCCTCAAAATTCTGTATGGCTCCCAGGCATTCATCAATACTTGTTTGGAGAGAGTCTTCATTTTTCTGTGTGTCAAAATTTACTTCCTCCCAGTCAGAACTGCAGAACTAATGAAGTAAAAAGAATTAATTAAGAATTTTGAACATCACAGTTTTAAGTTGCACTAGAGACAGGCAGACAGTTGAGGAACTCATATTCTGAAAAAAAAAAAATAAAATCTCTCTCACCTGATAATAACCACACATAACATGACTCGCAAAATACCATTTCTTCACACCTGGAATACCAGCCACTGAACATGCTGCAAAGAGATAACATGATCATTTAAAATAATCAATCCGCCATAATCTGTTCTTCCCATTATAATGAACATCTCTATTGGAAGATTCTATGTGACTCATTTAATGTACCACAATGACTTGAGGTCTACTTTCCTACTCCTTTCCTTTACCATCGTAAAGTCTAAACATATTGAAGTGTAGGTAAGTGTCTTGGTAAGTGTCTATTACTGATCCTATCACTGTTTATAAGTAATTTGACTTCTCCGCTCTGGGCAACATTGCTCTCCATGTACAAAAGTTGTATCATACCTGAACTAAATCACTAAATCATAAATATGGTCTATGCAGTTCACAAAATGAGATGCTCTCTCAACATTTCTACGTGATAAAAAGTACAGAAGTTAAAAACAGCTTAACATTCCACCTTCACAAATTTTAACAACTTATAGTGGTTTCCCCATATGAATCACAGTTACATGGCAGCTGTGACAAGCTGATCCTTAACAACTCAACACTATATACCCAAACCAAGTAAGGAACTAAGAAAGCCTTTTCTAAACAAAAAACCCCAAACACCCAAACCCTAAAAGTACTAAAGCAGACCCTCAAAAATCTATTTGGAGATTATAAAATGATTTAACATTCACAGATCATTGAAATAATGAGAATATCAAGCAACCCACTGACATGAGAAGTAAGCCCTTTCCTACTCTTCCTTGCTAAACTGAAATTTGTCAGCCTTTCAAAGCCCTTCTCTTTCATTTATTGCATCCAATCTATTTAATCACCTCCTAAAACCTCAGAAACCGGGCTTCCTGAAGTTACTTGCTCACCTAAATCAGAAAATGTGTCTAGGCCTTGATAAAATTTGCATTACCTTCCCATACATTACTATATTTACCTGGGAATGTGCTCACATCTGTATTTATAGATGAGTTACATCTTCCTTTCAGAAGCTGATAAATGGCTGCAGCAGTCCCAGCTGAAAAACAGAAAAATCCCAAACCCTTTTCTCAGAGTTACTGAATTACAGACGTTAAACATTGCTTTATTGCAAATATAACATAAAGTTCAGTTTGATACTGAAAGTTTTAGGTTTTTTAACAACCTGTTAACTACAGGCTTGAAGGAGTTCAAACAGACAAATCGTGTAAAATTCTTATTTGAGTAACGCACACCTCAGGAACGCTCTAGCGAATCATACAGTAACGCCGCAACGCGACAGACAACTCCCCCCACGGACGCAGATCCCAGCCCCACGGACGCAGATCCCCTCCTAGCGGTACCTGCTGCAGGCCCGGAGCCCCCAGCTGCAGCACCCTCGCTCCTGTGCTCTCCCCAGCTCAGCAGCAGGATGTAGCGATCCATAACCGGACGGGGACAGCCACCGCCACGGTTCTAACTAGCCCGCGCTGCTGCCTTTGCACCGCCCCTCGCAAGGCAGCGTTTCCGCTTCCCCCCGGTGCAGCAGCTAAAGGGTTCCCCTTCCCCTCAATCGCCATAGGAGAGCGGTTATGGCCAGTTACACTAAAGCAGCTCAGGTAAGTGTGGTCCTTTCCTCTCCTCCGTGGGCTGTGCTGGGGAGGCACGCAGTCGTGGGACCTCGGCGGCCGCCACGGCGCGAGGAGGGGCCGTGAAGGGGCGGGTGGATGCTGGGACGTAGGGGCAGTAGGCCTCCAGGGGAGGGCTGAGACAGCGAGAGGCCTTCTCTCTTCTCCGTCGGAGAGCGGCCGTGATATCTGGGGTTCGCCGTTAGGGGCCCAGTAGCGGTCAGTGGGTTTGTGGCTGTCGGTGGAGGATAAGACTCCCTGCTGCAGGCGGCTCAGGCTGTTCCTGTTCATAAAACTGTGTGTGGGGCTGTCGTGCCCTTCACCGAGAGGTAAAGAGGTGTTGGACTCTAAATAGCCTATGGCGATTTTGCGGATCAATTACAATAACGGAAGCTTGTAGCAAGAGAGTTTCATTCTTGAAACAAAACCCTTAGCGGTGGTAATCTTTCAGTGCCGTCGCTTCCTCTTACGAAAGCGCTGCAGCAGTGGGTGTATGGTAGTGTGTAGTGGTGTTCTCCATCCGTTTGAAGGTCATTTGAAGGGGTGTTGTTGAATATTGGTATTTCTTCTAGTGTTTTGGAGTGGAAAAAAAGTGTTGATTTAAGAAGAGAAGTTAGGTTTACGTATAGTAGTGTGAACTTTTGCTGTATTGTTACCTCTCTTTAGCAATGGGCTACTTTTGCAAGAGCCTGGTATCTCCTCGATGCAAAGATGCAACCACCAGGAAAAATAGCAGCTGCGACTGTAATCAGACTTGAAGGGAGGCATAAACCTATTTATCATGCATTAAGTAAGTATTACATTAGATAAAAGCAAATTTGCTTTCTTTCACTTGTACCTTTCTTCTGACTTCAGTTTTAAAATCAAGTCTGGTATGTAAGGTCACATTCTTTCAATTATTTATGAATTATAAATGTCTTCATTTTCCTTCTGATCTTTTCCTTTCATACTCTTCTACAATCTTACATCCTTATCTTTATCAATCCATATAACATTCATAATGAATTCATTATTTTTAGTAGCTGATTGCAGTGGGTTGTGCTTCAGGTTTTTTTAAAAAACTTGAAATGTGCTTCATTACATTGCTTTTAAATGGGGAGATTTAATTCACACTGAATGTAATGAAACAGTGATGTGATTCTTGATTTTCTGGATGCTGCCTTTCAGTAACCATACAACACCACAGTCTTAGAATGGCTCTTCATCCTCAATAAGGTGCAGCAGTCCTGTCTTCTTGAGGCAACAGGAACAAACCTAAACACAGGAGGTTCCCTGTAAACATCAGGAAACATTTTTTTTACTGTGAGGCTGACTGGAGGTGCTTGCCTAAGAGGTTGTGGAATCTTCATTCTTGGAGATACTCAGAAGCTGGTTCTGCGGTCATTTGCAACTAGAACCTGTCTATTTCTTAAATGGGAGATACAATAATTGTTGAAAGATATCTTCCAAATGAAAAAATAATTTTGCTTTTCTGCAAATAAAGGATTCAGCAGTAAAGATGTATCTGCAATCTTGTTTATTTGTAATACTGCAGTGCCTGTCTCATGGTGATAAGCATATAGTAGATAATAAAAAGATGATCCCTCATCAGTTCAGTGTTCCTATAGTACTCATGCAAAATTTTCAAGAGGCATTACTGAAAACACAAGTGAAGCTTTAAGCTCTGCTCATACCTGTACAGTGTACATTCTAGCATTATACTTGACCTGTTTTCCATACTAGAAGATAGTATTTCTAGTGTTTTAAAGATGTTTTAAATACCAGAGTTCTGCTGTTGCAAATTGTCTTATCCACAAGATGTCACTGGAGACTAAGGCTGTCTGAAACACAAAGCAGACAGAGAGGAAATCTGTCATCTTCTCAGCTGAAAGACAAAAGAAAGGCACAAAGTTCAGTGTCAGTTCCCTGACATTAATTTAGACATACAGTGTTTTTGAAATGATCTGTCAGTGGTGAAGGGCTACATCAGTGATAGTGTTTAAATTGTATTTGCACTTCAGCTGTAACTCAAAGCAGAGCTTAAAAGAACAGGAGATTAAAAAGAGGTAGAAAACTTAAATAGGGTGTGAAATTTGCACTGATTAATTATATGCTCCTATATAAAATGTATGCTCAATTTAAGTCCTTAATCTAGCAGCTTTGTTACCTAATCAAGAATGTTTTAACTGAATGAGCCTCTTCAAATACTTGGAATGTTCTAATATGGTAATGCATGAGAGAGTGTACTTTGGACAAATCATTTTCCATTTGATTGAATGGTTGATTATAGCTTATGCTGTTGATCAAGATGACTACTTCTGAAATGAAAAAGTAAATCTTTTTTCATGTTTTCATCATATTTTTGAGATACCAGGGGTTGTAGTAGCACTTTTAATAAAGATGATCTATTAAAGTAACTGTTTCTGGCAAGGTATTGGTGATAATTACAGACTTTACACTTAAACTTTTGACGTGGGTGTTGCTGATACAGCACATACAGATATACAGTGTTATAACATTTACTTGTGCTTGTTTGATGACAATGTGGGGGTTTTCTATCAGAAGTGGCTTAGGATTTTTGTGGGATTTACCCTCCTCACACAGTCCACCTCCAATCTTTTTTGTTTCTTGTATATATTTATCCTTAGGCTGTTATTATTTTACTTATCCAAAATATTCAGTCCTCCAGTAAATGTTGGTACTGTTTTTATGAGAAAATTAAAATTAAACATATTTAGAATCTTTGTTTATAGCTAACTATTTCTTATTCTGGGATTTTTGAAATATAGATGGATATGCAGCATGCTATTTTGAATAAGATGATACACTTGTTTGTAAGCCAGATTTTCAGATCTTAGTTGAACAATTGCAGTGGTTTTGTTATGTAGTCTGATGGTATTTTACCTGCTCATCTGCCCTTTAAGGTGACAGTACTAACAAAAATAGTAATTAAGGTTGGTATTTAAGTGCAGATTTGGATATTGTGACTCAGAAAGTTCAGATTTAAAGATGTGAGCTTTCAGAAATGTGTTTCTTTGCTGCTACGTATTTACCACGCACGTTATAGTTGTTATTTTGTTTGGTTAACCCTATGGCTTTCTTAATACTTTCCACTAATTTCTACCTTGTAGATGACTGCGGAGATCATGTTGTCATAATAAATACAAGGCATATTGCCTTCTCTGGGAACAAATGGGAACAAAAAGTATATTCTTCACATACTGGGTAAGATTTAATCAAATGAATTAGTGGTAAATTTAAAGTAATTTTCTTTTTTAAATTGACATCTTTTTTTAGCATATTGATTCAAAAGAGAATTCCTGTTTACCTTTTTGTCTTTTGTTTGTGTGTGTTGTGGTTTAAAATCATGCAAACCTTTTCTTTTTTTTCTTTATTTTTTTCACCCCTGTATGTTGTTAGGAAAATAATCTAACTCAAAAGTAGTCAGAGCAATTGAGTAAGTTAGCATGTTTTGTAAGTCAGGTTGTTTTGTGTGAGCTCATAAGCCCCATCACTAGGACTGTTCTATTTACCAAGCAGTAGAAGACATTCCTGTTGGCGCTGCACATTTAAGATACATACAGTTGCAAACTGCAATTACTTTATTCTACCAGTACCTATTTACCTATCAGTAAATTTCAAGATTGATATATTGAGTCAGAGGATGGAAGAAATTTCTTGCACCACTGTATCATTCATTTTATGCATTAGTGCAGCTTCACTGTATCAGACTTGAAAAAGATGGATATACTGCAGTAAAAGTGGGGGGTTTAATCCTAGATAGCCCAAATGATGCTAGGGTTTATTTAAAATACTAAGAAAACAATAAATGCTGTTCAAAATGGTTGTCTTCTATGTCAGCCACAGACTGGTTGTGAGTCTTGACCATCTTGAACTGTTTCCAAGGTTTGCATATCTTACCCCCATTGTGTTCTGTAGCTGTGATGGTGTAGTTAATAGTGGTTTTAAAAACTTATCCATCTGCCTGTGAAACACAAACTTTTTAATACTGAAGCAAATAATAAGAAAGTACAAATGGCATTAAACTTAAATACTTGACAGGATTGAATGTTTCTAATATAATGTAGTTGTTGGCCTTGTGAGAGCAACTTCCTTTTTTGGAGGCTTATAATACCATTACGCTGTTGTTTGAGATGTAGTGATATTTGTGATATACAGTGATATACAGCTTGTATGTTTCTTCTGGTTTTAGCTATCCTGGTGGTTTCAAACAAGTTACAGCAACTCAGCTCCATTTGAAGGATCCAACTGCTGTAAGTGTTTCCCCTTTTGCCCTTTCATTCGTAAAGCTGATTGGTTTTCATTTAATTAGTCCTGTTAAACAAATGGGATCACTTACCTGCATGTCTAAAGCTAATTTGCAAACATTCTGCTAAGAAGCTTGGCTTGTGAGGATGTTTTAGTAAACAGCATGTTTTGAAGGTTACATTGTAGGTTGTGTGTTTTCTATGATGTCCAAATGAGCAAATCAGGTTCCCTTGCTTCACTCATTTTTGACTGATTCGCTTGCTTTTCGTTCCAGAGGTCTGACCTCTCTCATGAGTGAACTGCCTGAAGTTAGAGTTAGCTAATCTTTAGTTCAGCTTAACCACTGTACAACATTAAGGGCCAGCAAGAATAATGGTAATCTTAAAAATGTTAGAAAGTATATCTGCCTCTTTCTCACAGTAGAATTCCAACTCTAGATTTTGTTAAACGATTTGTTAAATGATCTTTCCTGCAATGCTGTGTGTTTGTGGTCTGGGAAAAAAAGTAGAAATGATGATTGCATTGAACTTAAGACACTTTACTAAATGTCTGTATTAGACTATTACAGATTCTGACTATCACTGTTGATGTGTTTGTTACTGGTTAAAAATACAGAGTTCTAGATATGAACATTTTGGGATGTTGACTTACACAGTTATGAAATTACTTTTAATAGGCTTTTAAACAGTCAGCATTACAGGACTAAGGTCTCTAAGTACTAGCATTTCAGAACATGATACGAGGCCCACAGAGATCAACAGATACCTATACTTATTTTTGACTTCTAAGTGCTTTGGCTTGTAACCTTACAAAAAATACAAAAATGCTTCTTCCTTTCCCTAGAGAAATTTCATCTGCTATAAAATTCTTTGGTTTTGTCAATGTTGTTGGGTTTGTTTTGGTTTGGTTTTTTTTTTTTTAAACTATGGCTTAGGAATCCTGATTTGTTGTAAGATTGTTACACAAGATGTTGTCAGTAAAAAAAGTGGTCTGCCATATGAATTTACCTGGTTTTCATTTTTACTTTTGCATTTTCTTTGTTTAAAATGAAATAAAATCTCACAGGTCAATATTATTTTTCTGTCTAGAATTTTTCAAAACAAATTATTTTGAGAACAGGCTCTAAGATTGTAATTCCTTTGGTACCTATTGGTAGTTCCATGTCTAATATGGGTTCTTCAGCCTTCTTCATTTGAGCCTCAGGCAGATGCTGTGCACTGGGAGGCAGTGTAACACCACTTGTTTGTGAGGGCCTGGGAGTGGGATACTCTGTAAATTGCTTCTGGCATTCGTTCTGAAATACCTGTTTTCTTGCCAGAAATTCATAGATGAATTTCTGTGCAGAGGAGGATTTACTGCATTGCCAATAACTAAAGCATGTTGGACAGAGGCTCAGCAAATGGTGATGTGGCTCAAGGCTTGGTCTAGTTTAGAGAAACCTTTTTGTAAAACAGAATTGTGAAGAGCTTTCAGCATTCAAATGTCCCTCTCATAAAGATTTCTCAAAGTTCTTTTTCTCATAATCAATAGCAGTGGGTGATAATAGATGTTCTGTATGTGCAGCTTGTTAAAGATTTTGACTTGAAAATTATTTTATGGCTAGAAACCTCTACTTAGTTGAATTGTTTTGGTATGAAATACTTTGGGATATGACAAAGATGGAAATTATTATGGTGTTTTATTAACATGTTTTATTTTTAGAAGTAGCTCTTAAACCTGAAAAACGATTCCTGTAGAGAGAACAATGCCTAGCCTAACTAGCAGTTGGATCTTCAAAATATGTTCTAAATTAAATTCCTGTGAAGCTAGTGGACTTGCGTAGGTTGTAGGAAGCAGACTATCTTTCTGTGGAATCAGTGCATTCGTTCTGTAAAGCATTGTTTTCATCCTAAAGGCATCTGCTTTTTCTCTGTGCTTGGTGCTATTCTCTACCACTAGCTCATCCTGATAGTGCTTCATTAGATGAGTCAATATTATTTTTGGAAATAGTTCCGTTACAGACATTAAGGCATTTAAATTAATGGAAGAGATTACTTCCAAGGAAAAGGATGTTGACATAACACCTTGTAATTTGTGTGGTGTTGCATAGAGATTTTGCAATGGATATTACTATTTTTTTGGTTTATGCAAGAAATAGATTAAAGCTTGTAAAAGTCCATGAGTGTGTGTATACAGTAGGACGCCACTACTGCTTAGCACTGTATTTACTTACATATGTCTAAATTCAAAGGTAGAAATCCCCAAAATAAATATTTTTCCATTAGTGTTTGTTTAAACAGTTTCTAGTATACAGAGACTGATTTTTAGGAGGAACTGGTACACAGCTGATAGCTAATTAAGAATGTTCTGATGAGTAATTTGATTCAAAATGGTGTAGTCTGTTTACACGGGGGGCTGAAAGTTAAAGCATAGTTGTCAGAATTTAGACATGTTTACTGCGGTATAGTTAGATAATAATCCTTGATCATTGCTAATTCCTTTATAATGTACCAAGGTAGGGATGGATGATGATCTGATAGTCTCACTTATGGAGGTTGACATCATTATATCTATCTGACTAACTTTGGGCAAGTAGCAGTTAGTGCATCAGAAGGATTTGTGCTGAATTTTCAATGTCCACGTGTGTTTTTTCATAGGATCGTAGGATGATTCAGATTGGAGAGACCCAGGAGATCTCTAGCCCAACCACAGTCACATAAGGCTGCTGGGGGCTTATCCAGACTGGTCTTGAAAGTCTCCCCTAAGATACATTTACAATCCTTAACTTTTCTTCTTAGTTGAAAAGAATAAGAAAAACACTGTGCCTTTTATTAAGTGTTTATTCTCAGATGTATAGTTTTGTGCTTTGGATGGGCAATATTACTGTTTTTTTCCACTTAGTATCTTTTTGGTTAATGTGGGACAGTGAATACAAAAAGAGGTCTGCATAATTGATGTTTTGCATAGAGCTTGAAGTTCTGTATTCATTGTGCCAAGATTTTCAGCACTTTGGAAAAATTTGTTTTTATGGAATGGTAAAAATTACAGTGTGTTGCCAAAAGATATCAAAAGTAAAAAGTCTAGCACATTTTTACCTTTAGCACACTTGAGTTCTTTTGGGAGGCATGGGGAGGAGAGTGGCTGTGTATCTGTTTAAAATTTCTGGTATTTTTAGTTGTCTGCTCTTCTAGAGAAATAACAGAGAATAGCTCTTGTCTGTTGGACCTGACCAGGCTACTTTAGGAAGTCCTTATTGAAGAAAAGAAACAGCTTTTTAGTGTAAATTCTTGAACCTCACCCATCTGCAAGAATATTAAATGCTTTCTTTAGGTGCAGCATTAACAGCTTGTTACTGTAGTTTCAAATTGCCTCTTTGTTCTTCAGGTTAATATACTAGTATTCTCTATATTACTACTCCCTTAAGATACATATTAGCAGGTAACATTAATTTCCATTGTAGGTTGCTATCAAAAATCTGTTTGAAAGGTTTGGTGTGTTTTCTTTTCCAAGAGAGTCTTTTGGAAATCATGGAAAAAGGTAGACCTTTTTTTGTGATGCAGGTGCTTGGAATGCATAGAGGTTTGAGGGTTTCTTGTTTGTTTTGAAAAATTTGCAGATGTTTTGTGTAGCTGGAAGAATGCTGATAGGCATGAAATCACCACTTTCAAAATTATGCTTTGAAGTGCTTGATATGGGAAGACCAAAAGATGTACTTTTAAATCTGACATATTTGAGAAGGAACAAAGATCACTTGGAATATAACTTCTTAAGAAATCTTCCAGCTTTTAATTAAAATGCCTACAAAACATGCTGACAGATCTAAGCTGTACAACCAGCTAGTAATCCTGTCAGGACAAAGTTTTCAATCAAATTTTATTTTATTTCTGATTTTAAAAGTAAAGCAAAACGTGGCTTCTTTTTTTTCCCTGAATCAGAAACTCTGCTCCCAAAAAATAAAAGAGAGAAGTAGTCATCTTTGGCTAATACCAAAAGCTCAGTGAGAGGCTTGACCTTTGCAGTATTCAGAGACAATTGCCTCTGACAAAGAAATAATGGGCAATAATTGTTCAGAATGAATGTTACCTGCTAGGGAAGATTAAGAGAGGCAGGGTAGTTCTGTGGAAATACATTGTGAGGAAGCCTCCAGGGGTGTCAGGGTTCTGGTTTGTTCAGCTGCTGGCACTGATTTGAAGGGGCTTAAGATGTTCTAATTCTCCCTTTTTAAATGCTCTTTAAGAACCACTTGCACGTACAGACTTGCCATTGTATGTGCATAATACTGTTCTTTTGAAGAAAAGCTCACACAGAAAACAGTTAAATCTTGCTGTTGGTATTTGAAAGCCTGTTTTCTTTGCATCAGTAAGGGATAGTTTATATAATACATACATACTAGAAGCCAGTTACTGAAACACCATATATATTAGTGTTTTCTTTTATTACTATGGAGTAATAGTTTTTGATTAAGTAGAGCAGAACTTGAAAGTCTGGATTAGTACATAGAAGTTAGTATGGCATGGAACTTGCTCTCTTAAAATCTCTAGGTGCTCTAAATAAGTCTTAGAACTGGCTTGGTCTTCGGCTTTGTAGTAGACAAAAATAAATCCTCCTTTAAACAAATCTTAATCCATTTCTTATTTGAATTTGCAAGGCACTGATATTAAAGAAAACATTGAAATTCTAAGTTCTTAAGTGCTGAACAGTAGTGGGAAACAAAACGGCATGCAGTGGAAGTTTGTGAACAGATAATTCCTGTGGCAGTTTTAAGTACATTCATTTTTATTTCTTGTACAACTGTCAGAGGTAGAAGGGTGAAGTTCTTGGAGTACTTTTGTAACACATGGTGAAAAGAATATTGTGTATGGAACAGAAAAAGAAAACAACTGGTAGAAGATGTAGTATCAAGGTATACCTCAGGGTAAGTGGTGTGTCTCAGGAAATTCTAGGGTTTTTTCAGTATGCCATGTAATTAATCCCTTTGTTTTCTCTGGGGCTCTGTGTCCTTCCCGTGTTCTAGAGTTGCATCCTGGTGATTACTGGACTTAATTCAGCCATTAGGGCAGACTTTTTTCTGGAAATTCGGCCAATTTTGTGCTTCTTGGGACCTGCAGTCATACTGCTCTGTTGATTTCGGTCTTTAAAGTATGTTTTGTCTGGCAAAAGAGTCTTTCTCAGAACTTGGTCTCCATCAAGCATAGTCTGCAACCTGCATACAAGCCAAAGTCTATTACAAAAATTGAAATGTTCAAGCTTCTCTTTCTGTTTCAGGTAAAGATATTTTTTAATTTGTTCATGCTCTTAAAATGTTAGAGCATGTAGTAAAGGACTGAGAGTGCAAGAGTTTTACTAGAGCTCCGTTCAGATTCTTTTCCTCCTATACTAGACTTTTAAATTGGAAACTAAAAAATGAGTGTCATATAACTGTGATTAAGAGCATGTCTTTGCTGTGAGTAAATAAATTAGCCAACTTGGAAAAAAGGTATTGCAGTAGTCAAAAGGACAATTGTAACTACAGACAATAGGAATTTTGTCATTCTAAGGAAAGTAGGGCAGAGAGCTTTCCAGTACTTCAAAAATCCGATACTAGTGCTCTGGTGGCTGTTAAGGAGTTGCATGTCTGATGACAGGTGTCATTACCTGCTAGAGAAAGTGTCATGACCTTTAGGAGTGAGTATTTATGAAGCCATAGAGTTTTACAGGTTGCTAGTGTTATATATTATATAGTCCTATATAAAGGACTGGGGAGAGGAGACAGTGGGAATCCATAGATAACTGTACTAATTAGTTTTAACTGAGATCAAGGTTGTGGTGAGAACTGTGGGTGGGTAGATGACTTTGCTTATTTGATATCCAAATGAAATCTACTTCTCATGTAAAATTTAACTCAATAGTTAAAGTAATCACATAGAAAACATAAGCAATCAAAGTCTTTGTATTAGAAGTTTATTACAGACTATAGAAGGATTTTTATTCATTAAAAGAAGCGTCATGTTATATTGTGTGTTTTCAGGAAGCATTGAACCTGCATTTGGGTTTTGCATGAGCTCAGCAACAGAGTACTTCTTGCAATAACATAGCTTTTTATTTCGAGTTGGTGTGGTTTTAGTATTTTTAGTATTTGCAGGTAACAGGAGAGAACCTACTCAACTCCTTGTAAACACTGGTGGTTTAATCTGCCTTTTCTGTTACACAACCTTACTAAAGTTGCAGAAGCAGTTTGTACAGCTTCAGTTAAGCCTGTACTTCACTAAATTCTTTGACTTGTCATTGCATCCAGTACAATGAGGTTCTGGCTATAGGGAAGATTGTGGGCATGGAGCTGGATGTAGACTTGGTCTTCCCAGGAGCTGGGTTTGGATTTGCTTTGGCTCATAGAAAAATCATTAAGGTAGAGGTTACAATAAAGGAAGCATTACCTTCTCTGTCCTAGCTCCCTGTATGGCCTTGTGTTCTCCAGCTGGATCAGCTAACTTGTAGTAAATAATAAAAGTCTAGGACCATGCTTAGTAATACATTTATTTGGCTTTTTGCAGGTCTCAAATAATACTTTATCACTCTCCCAACCCCTTTTTGTTGTTGTTGTTGGTTGGTTTGTTTTGTTTCATGAATTTGAAGAGTGGATGATATAAATCTGCCTTTGACCTATTCCAGCAATTTTGCTTAGTACACTTTTCAAAATATCCAGATGCCTGGGAGATTTGTGCTTAGTGCACTCACTGTATTTCAGTGTGTTCTGTTGACTTCAGCTTAACGTTGTGCTAAGCATGCCAGGGTAGTTTCTGATTTGGAGCTAGTTTGTGTCTCGGTAGCTTGGAGCACAGGCAGAGTGAGTTTCCTTCAACAGAATTGCATATATATATAGGTCTACCCTTTATAAAACCCTTTTTGTCTCTTAAAGTTGTATGTCTTGGTTTACATTTACAAATATTCCCTTTCTGGATCAAGTACATAATAATGTGTTTTGTATATAAATTGCAGGCATCTATGCCAGAGTCCAAGAGAAATCCTGCTGAATTTTGTTACTTTTCAATAAATATCATCTAGTGTAGTTGTGCAAATTCTATTCATTCCTGATGCTCAGAAGTGAGGTTGTTCATCTGGAACGAATAGCAAAGGAATAAATCATAAATATATATAGTATGTTCATAATGCAGTGTATTGGTATGTCAGTTTTGCTTAAGAAATGCTTTAATTATATAGCAGATTACAGTGCTCAGCTAGCTGCCGGCAATACTTGGTAAATTTGTTAGAGCCTATTTTATTTTCTTTCTCATTAATGTATGTATAAATGTGCAATACAATGTGGAGTTAGTTACCATAACCTTCTCAATTCTTTTCAAAGCTGAATGATTGTATGAAATCATCCACAATGCTAAACACAGCTTTTAGCTTTCTAAGCTTAAATCCTTTTTATGGGTGTTAGAGTAAGTGTAACAGTAAGTATTCTTGAAAAACAGTAAATCTAGAGCATCTTCTGAATGTGGTGCAAGAGTTCTTCAGCGTGGAAGAAATCGACTGAAAAGAGCTTCAGTGACAAGTGGAATGGGCAGAGGGACACACAGCTTATCTTTGTAATGTTATTTGTAGCCTGTCTGATTATTTGTTAACCTGTTATCTTTCCTCAGATTGTTAAACTGACTGTTTATAGAATGCTTCCAAAAAACCTTCTGAGAAGAACTCTGATGCAGAGGCTGCACCTGTTCCCAGAAGATGTGAGTAGTCATGCAGTTACATTTTCATTCCTGTGTGATTTGGAGGTGAATGAGGAATGTTAGCTATAGCAAAACTCTTGTCATAAGAAAGTTAAGAAGAATCAAACTGCTTTTTATTTATCTAAGTGGAGCTGAAATATT
>VWZX01002522.1:0-26369 GCA_013399015.1 Galbula dea | reverse complement strand
GATTAAATATTTGTTTTTTTTTTTTTTTTTTTTTTTATTTCCGCCCCCCCCCCCCCCCCCCCTTTATTATTTCTCAAAGTTGTGAGAATATACAAAGAATGTAGTAGTGTTGAGAAATTTCAGTCTGGTGTTGTTTTTCAAACAATCAAGATAGCTAACACTATTCTCACCTGTGTTAGGTTATCCCAGAAGATATTCAGAAGAATCTTCTACAAGAGATTCCTCAGCCACGTGTAGTCCCCAGGAGGTTAGATGAATATACTCCAGAAGAAATTGCTGCATTTCCAAAGGTTTGGACTCCGTAAGTATCCTGGATTTTTTGAAAAGGGCACTTTGACTGAATATGTCCTATATAGGCTCTTCCATTATCAGTAAGAAAAAAAGTAGTTCTTTTCCTCTTTTTCACCTTTTTTTTTTTTTTTTTGGGAAGGTAATTAAAGCAAAGAATGGTCATATTAGAAGGGAGTGGTTGCTAAGTTGTTTTTTTTTTTTGTATTTCTGACCTTTATTTTAATGAGAAGCTTTACTTAAAATCATATTTTCCACTCTACTTCATCAAAATGAGTTGAGTAAAAGATGGGTAAAAAACCTTCATTGCCCTATTTGAGTTGCACATGCTCTATAACACATAACTGTTATCCATAGCCAAAGGAAACACCACATGGCTCTGAGGGTATGATTAATTGAGGGAGGGAAACCCTTCAGATTTTTCTTCAGAGGAAGGGAAAGAATTCTGCTGAATTAGACCTTGGAGAGTAGATCTTCAGCGGGGAACATACCACGTGTTTGTTTTGATGACTGGTTTCTTTTCCGTGCACAAAATCAGTTCCACAGTAGCTGTGTGGCATATGAATGAGTATTTGTGGTTTGCTTTACACCACCACATACATCGTTGAGTCAACCTGCTAGGGAAAATGCTTTATTTTTGGGACATTTTCTGATTAGTACCAGTATGATTTTTCTTGTGTATATTTAGAGTCCTGTTTAGGCTCAGAATCCCATTTCAGTAGACAACTGAGAAATTATATTTGAAAGATGACCCATTCCCAGAGTATACAAAAGAAATTCAGGAAGAAATGTAACAAGTAGGGAGGTGGGAAAAGGTATAAATAAACTAACAACAGGTCTAACTTGATCCTAAGTCAAGTGGTAAAGCCTGCATAGAACTCTGAATTTATGTATAGTGTGTATTTATGCTTGCACATCCACACACATTGATCGTACAGAGTTCCACTGTTTTTTCATGTTGGAGACAGAATGAGACCTTTCATTTGTGGAATAGTTTTTCCTTTGCTTTTAGTGGTTGAACTTTGATATTCATATGCTGTCATGAGGGTTGACTGTGTCACATGACTACTAAAGATGCAAACCATTTCGCTTTTGGTTTTTTGAGTGTTTTCCTTGTTTTGCAGTTAAGATGTAAGTTGAGTAAAAGTTTTAAGTGGATTCAAAACAGCAAAGTGTTTGGCTGTCAGTGTCTATTAAATATAGTTCTCCAGATGTGGCTAATGCCTCAGGAAGGTTTATATGTTTCTGTATATTTAATGTTTCTTTAACTTTTTCTCTGTGCACCTATGACTGAGATGATGTAACTGGTTGGAATCTGACACTTAGCTAAAGCTAACTAATTGGGAGTGTTCCTTTTGTTCCCTTTTTTCAAAGGAAACAATGTTATGCTGCCAGAACTTTTGAAATGCTTTTCTTTGTCCCCATGCACTACCATAGTCTTGCTTGTGTTCATGTCCTAAGCTCTGGGCCACCCTAATTATGTTGACATGTGGGTGTGTGTGGCAGAGGACAAGTAAACTTGATGCCATCCAATATAGTCATTGCTGTCAAACTAAATTTCCTAGTAGCTTCATGTTAGCATTGTAAAAACTACTTAAGCATTGTGATCCTTGGGGAAAATCTGCAGCTAACAACACTTTGGAAGATGGAATTCCTCTCAGCATTTCTTGTAACCATTCTCTCTGGAGGAATTTAAAGCACAGGGAAAATATTTATTCCATTTTTTTATATTTCTCCCCTCTGCAGTCTTATCCTGATTCTGGTAACTGCCATTTATATACAGTCTTTACTCCATGCCATTTACAAAGGTTGGGGAGTGCTGCTGCCTTACAAGCCTTGCAGCTGGGTTAGAGGCTTTCAACCAAGAGGATTGTAGAGGATAGCTGGGTAACTCAGGTGGGTATTCTGATGAGAAGAGACAGGGCAGTGGACTTGAGAAGAATAGAGTAGAGGGTCTGAAATCAATGTGAGAGAATACTGGAGAGGAGTGGATTTAGGAGGCTCTTGGTGTGGGGTAGGAAGAAATGAAGGAAAGTTTTGGAGAACTTTAATACTCTGTGTGGTGAGAATGGGCCACAAGTTTCCTTTTAGTCAGCTACTCGAGTTAGAGCTGCTTTAAAAGGCAGAAGAACATACCTAACACTGCTGCCCATAGCTATGCTGTGTTGGAGTTTAGTCCTACCTTTTTTCTGCTCTTAGGAACTGGTAAGTCCTAGCAGATGGATCAAGATTAAAGGTGGTTATTAAACATCTCTCCACTAGCCACAGGGCTCATCGCTGTAGTTAGTTTCTTGTTCTGACCTGCAAGCCAACCACTGTGGATGTCAGGTATTTGTGTCAAATAGATGAGTTTTAATTAACTTTCAACTCACTTGTCTGCAGTTTTGATGTTGGGTAGAGTTTCAAATTGAAGTAATGGGGGAAAATAATAATACTTCCTGTCTGAGGGAATAAATGTGTTATGGTGATTCTCTAGCACTCAGAGTGCTGTAGGGGGAAGGGCTTTGTTGTGAAATAAGATACAGAATTGAGAAAATTGGGTAAAAAATAACTTTCTGGTGTAATAAGTAAAACACAATGTCTGTGAAAGGGGACTTAAAGTGAATTGTAGTGGTCACAGTTCTGATTAAAGTGCCAGATGAAGTGTCTGAGTAGACAGCTTTGCACCAAAAGAAATGTTGTATAAATATCCAGCTGTAAATAGACTTTGTGTTCTGAACTTTTTTAGTGTGTGTGAGCCCATGGAAGATGTTGTGTTTGGATTACTTCTTCCAAAGACTATAGAAGCAACAAAGATTTAAATATTTACATATTCTCTAAAGATGTCACCTTTTCAGAGGTGTATAGCAAAAGGCTCATCTAAAAACGAGTCAAAAAAAGGACAAAATGTAGACAGCTTTGTTCAACAACTCAAAGAGAGGGTGGTTAAAATATGGTTGTATGAATCTGATGCTCTTTACAGTTTGTGATATACCAAAAAAACAGCTACCTGGCATGAAAATTGTTTCAGAGGAGCTTTAAATGTAAAGGGAACATTAGTTGGTGTTTGGAAATCCAAGTATTGTAGGAACATGTGTATCTTAGGACGCAAACAGACTTTCTATTTGGGTTCCTCGTCAGTTTATTCTTTTCCAGCTGACAGGTTTCCCAGAGAGGCTTTGAAAACTCCAGCCTTTGAGATGCTCAGAACTTGACTACAGGAGTTCCTGGGAAACTTGATGTAATGCTGAAGTTAGTCCAACTTCCACTGGAGGAGTGATGCAGTTAACTTTTTTGTAGTCCCTTCTGATGGAAGTTATTTTATGGTTCTTTATATATCATAGAATCATTTAGGTTGGAAAGGACCTTTAAGGTCATAGAGTCCAACCATTAGCCTAACTCTGCCAAGTCCACCACTAAACCATGTCTCTAAGCACCACATTTACATGGTTTTTGAGCATTTCCAGGGCTGATGACTCAACCACTTCCCTGGGTTGAAAGTATATAACAAGAGTAAACAAACATAGATAGTAAAACAGATGAATTAGGAAACTGTTCAAGAACCCAAAAGCATAGGCTGCTGGTAGTGTTAGTCCTGTTCGGTGTTTCCTTGGGTTGTAGAGGTCTGGGTGAGAGCACACAGTGCTACAATGAGTAGCCTTTTCTTGTTCTGTGTCCTGCATTTAGGATAAAGAAGGCCTATGTTTACTCTTGTGTACATTGGTCTGTGAGCTTCTGCAGAACCTACAGACAGCTTCAAAGCAGTAAGACTTACTTTGAAGTAAGTCCCTACAATAAACCAGAAAAATGAAGGATGCAGTAGAAACTATAAACTCAGGGGTTTGTTTTGTTTTTCTTTCTTCAAATGATTTTAAGTTTTCCTGCCTTCCTTGACTTTTTTTTTAATTTTGTTTTAATTGAAGTTCTGAGGCTGGAGGGTGTTCTGTTTAACAAAGGATAGAGGCTCAAAAGGGGAGGAAATTCCTTTGATTAAAAATCAAAAAAAACCCCCCACACCTTATGGAAAGTCATTCTACAGGAAAAAATAAATGTTTATATTAGCCCTTTAAAAGTAGCTGTGTTCCTCAATGGAAGAGATCAAATGCATACCTTGTGTGAAAGTATGTAAGGCAAGAATTACAAGTAAACACACTTGGGACAGGAAAATTAATATTGAAGGGCTTTAATGTTTTATATTAAAACTTGCACCCAAAAAATGTACCTCACTGTATATAAAATAGCCATAAGATAGATAACAGGAATGAATATAAATTACTGAATTTATATGAGAAGTTACTAGTATTAGGAGGAAAAGAGCATTTTTCTTTTTAATCCAAAGTAATATGTAAGTAATTTTCACTTGGAATGTGAAGAGAACATGCTCAGTGCTGATAATGATCTCATAGGTAAAAAGTACAGTATTTTGAAGGCTATTTTGCTGGTAATTGGAGACTGGTGCACCATAGACAACTATATGATATCCAAGTGGAATGCTGAAACAGAGAAATGTTTTGGTGTTTGGGTGTTTTTTTAATTTTATTTTGTAATTATTTTTAAGGAAAACACAGGTCTGGTGTGGAAACCTAGCGAATACTTTGTTTTTTTCAGAGTGGGGAGCCTTTGCTTCACCCCTCCTTCAGTTCATGATCGCACATCAAGCAGGACCCTGCTCTGTGAAAGCAGAAAACTAAATGTCAGGATCTTTCCAGTGAGGGAGAGGTCTTTTGAGCATTCTTTCCTTTTGTTCCCAACCTGAACAAAGTGGCTTCCCAAACTGTGGAGAGCTTCTCTTAGCTCCTCTGTGGAGAGGTCTGAAATAAGTGTGGTGGAAAATAGCATAGATACAGGAAAGTCAAATTGTGTGTTTTCCAGACACATTTAGAGAGGAGAAAGATCAAAAACTGCTTCCTTTGACTGAGTTTGACTTTTTTTTTTTTTTTTGGTAGCAGCTTACCATGAATGAAACCATTATTTCAAGTGTGTTTGAAATTTCAGATTTTAAGTCTTTTAAATGAATTTTAAACAGAAATCATCACAGAATTTGCCAGTCACATATGTGACTAAGCAAACAATTCTGTTCCATAAAAGCAAGGATACATGAGATTCATGTGTAACTTTTCCTGTTATATATCATTTTGAAGTTGTTTAACTGTCTGGGGGTGTGTGTGTATGTATATATATATATATGTTTTTAGACAGTTTTAAGGCCAGGAAATTGTTTTTGAAGAAGTATTTAAATAAGAATGTTTCCAGATATACAGAACAGCAGCTCTGTGTTGTTCCAGTTAGATGGATGCATTCCTGAGAGTTTCCTTTAGGAAAGCAGAGCTGTCTGATCTCCAGGAGTGTGCTCGGGCTGGTGCTGGTCTGCATGCTGAACGCCAGTTCTACTGCCAGTTCACAGGAACTCTCCTTGGGCCAGACAACCTCTCACTTGTCTTTTCTGGGGAAAAAAGTCCTTGAACACTTAAGGCATTTTTAAAACTTGATGTATTGTAAACTCTGAAATGTAGTTTAAGAAAATCAAACACCTTTTTCATGTTTATTTTTCTGAGTTACTTGTCTGATTTCTGGCCCCCATCTGGACATCCTGCCTTGAGGCAGGGGCTTATAGAACCTGGTCTGATGCCATTAATTTTATTACAGCTGAACAGCATGGGCTAGGCAGGGTCCTAGTACTGACACTGCATGTCACCCCTGTGGCATGGCACACAAAGTTCTTGATAGTTCATCAGCAACACTCAATGGCTTTGAAAGTGGTGAATTGCTAAGTTCTCAGAAAGAAAAGTTTGTAGTTGACGAAACACAAGCATGTCTGACACCTAGGAATTACAGATAGCTCTGATAAATAGTCTTTTACATCCTGTGCTAATGATACCGTGATTGTAACTTCTACTTCCAATTTCTCCCTAGCTTTGTGTTCCATAAAGCTAGCCTTGCCAACCTTGGGCAACCTGAAGTCTGCTGCTCATATTCCTAGCAAACAAATTTGTAGACGTTAGTAAACGAAAGGCATTCAGATTGAGAGATCCTCTCAGCCACACTTGCTCTTTGTATTTGCTGTCTTACAAGATGACTGCAACAGTTAGTTGTCTTACCCAGTTCAACTTCTTTTTAATGCAAGTTCCTATTCTTTCTTGGATGTAATAGTAACAGAGCTGAAGAAGCTGAACAAGACAAATATCCTGGTTATGTCGCTGAAATGACGCTATAGACAATAATTTTATAAATACAAGATGCTGGTAGTTTTACTTTATGAAGTGGGATTTTTTTGTCTGTTAATTTCCTCAGATAATTTTACAGGGAACCAACACTAAAAGATACCTCACATTATATTGGATACAAAAAAAGATATTTGGAGTATTTCCAGTGATGTGCTGTGTTATAAATATTGTAACTTGCAGTTAATACCAAGTTTGTAAAATGCTTGACATTTGTCCTTTAGATATTTATAGGCATTGATAAAAATCCCTTTGTCTGCTCTTCCCCAGGCTAAGCAGCACCAGGGCTCTCAGCCTGTTCTCAAAAGAGAGATGCTCCAGTCCCCTAATCATCTCTGTAGTCCTCTGCTGGACTCTCTCCAGTAGTTCCCTGACTCTCTTGGAAGGAGGTGTCCAGAACTGGACACAATATTCCATATGTCACTAGGGCAGAGCGGGAGGAGAACCTCCCTTGACCTGCTGGTCACACTTCTTAATGCACCCCAGAGTACCATTGGCCTTCTTGCCTACAAAAGCACACTGCTGGCTCGTGGTCAGGTTGTCCACCAGGACTCACAGGTTCTCTGTGGAACTGCTTTCCAGCAGGTCAGTCCCTGACCTGTATTGGTGCATGTTGTTATTCTACCCCAGGTTTAGAACTCTATGCTTGCCCTCGTTGAACTTCATGAAGAACCCCTCTAGCCAGCTCTCTAGCTTGTCCCTGTCTCACTGGATGGCATCACAGCCTTCTGGTGTGTCAGCTGCTCCTCCCAGTTTTTTATCATCAGCAAACTTTGAGAGTACACTCAGCCTTTTCATCCAGATCACTGATGAAGATGTTGGCCAAGACTAGACCCAGTCCTGACCCCTGGGCAATACCTCTGGCTACAGGCCTTCCAACTAGCTTCTGCACCACTGATGACAACCCTCTGAGGTCTGTTGTTCAGCCAGTTCTCAGTTGACCTTATTGTCCATCATAGCGTTAGGTTCTTACCTTGGGTTATAGGGTGTTTTCTATACTAGGAATGAGTACAGCCCCTCCAGCTTTCAGTGCTCATCTTCTCTTACAAAACCGTGCTGGCATGTATCATTGTTCAAAGAAGAGGTGGCCAACACAAACTTCTGTGAAAGACTTGAGCCAGTCTTTTTCCTAAAACCAGAAACTGTATAAACCAGGAAAAAAGCTATCCTGCCAATACAACCCAATCATGTTCCAATGTACTCTTTGAGGAATCCCTCAGGAAGTTCATTTTCTATGGCTTTTTTGGTTCTCTGTAGGAATTCCAGTAACTAACTGGACATCATTAACCCCCATTAAAATGTGTGAACTATCATTGGTAACTCTTTTTTTAATTTTTTTTTTTTTTTTAAATAAGGAAAGACCTCAAAATATATCACTATTTTTTGTAGAATTTAACTTAATAGGGTAACTGGTCTCATGTTTCAAGCTACCATAGCTGGATCTAAATTCCTGTGGACAAAAAGCCACACAGTTACATACTTGAGAAGAAAATTTCTCTCCTGTACATTAGGTTTTAACCACAGGAAGCAACTGGATGCGAATGAAGGGTCAGTAATTTAATCATCTTAAGACAAATTAATGTTCAGATTGTTTAACCTATTAAAATGAATTACCAGTTTTTTTCTAACACGCGTAAAGTGCACCAGTGCTACTGATTCTCACACCCCTTACCTGTGGGAAGCTTACATTGTAGCTAAAATTGGAGCTGAGAGTAAGAGATTTAATAAATGGATAACTGAGCACTTTTAATTCATCAGAATAGTCTCTCAAAAAGAAAGTGCCAAAGCTACTTTCCCTTTCCCCTAAAATCTCCTGGTCTCATATGCAAGAATGGAAACTAAACGGGAATTTGCAATATGGGAATGGTTGTATATGATACTGTTGAGCTACTTGCCTAGATGAAATTAGAATTAGATTATTTTTTAATTCTTATTTTTAAAATGTCTAGATTTGCTTTTTTTCACTTTTGGTGCTGACAGTAAGTCTGGAAAGCATTTCACTATTCCTTTACCCACATCTGCTTATTTGAAGAATAACGTAATTCTTTGGACAAAGCCAAATGTATAGTGCTGTTCTTCCTACAGTCCTATAGGTTTTAGCAGAATATATCACTTAAAGAAAACCCTGTAATTTGCAAAAAGCATTATCTTGCTGAGATAGATAGTTTACACATACATTGCATTGATTTAATCTAAATAATTTTGCAGGCAGAATTAATATAATCCAGGGCAGAATCTGGAATTTACAGTAATTTTTGAAGAGTTTGGTTCAGTTTTGCTTTGTTCGATTTTAGAGAAAATGAAGTTTTAAACAGTTTATTGTAAATTGTAATAAGCCATTCTTAGTTTCACTAAGACTACCTAGAAGCATATTAGCATTACTGTAGATAACTTGATTTATGGACACTTTTTAAAAATTAAGTGTGAGTTTTATGTAGAAAATAAAAAACCCAAACTGCAGTCAAGGACTGCAAAAGATTTATCTTAACCTTTGTGTAGGCAGGCAAAGGTTAGTCACAGTAGCTGTTCTGGCACAACATTATTGGTAAAGCTACCTTTTCTGAGTCTGTTTTGTTACTAAATGCAGCTTCTGTTGCTGTGTTTTTTTTCTCCAAGTGAAATAAGTTATGCTTGTAGAAATGCTTTTTAGTCAAGATGCTAGTCTGCCTGAGAACTATATCAACATGGAAAAGGGGTTTTTTCCACCAAATAGAGAAAGAAGTTCGTGGTTTAGAATATGCCAAGGTGGTTATTTGGCATGTAATGATAGTTTAAATATCATTAACTGTTTCACTGATCTATCTTAATAGAGGCACCGAATTACCCTGGGGTAGTAGGTACATCTTGAGTATCCTGAGTAGAAAAAAATTCAGCTCCCTCCTGGCTCCAAACTCTGCCTCCGTGTAACCACATAATTCAGTTTTGCAGAGAATGATAGCCATGTCTCATCCTTGTTTTTTTGTTTAACTAGTATGAGTAGTCAAACAGATGAAATGTGTTCAGAAATCCCCTTTAGCTATAGTGCACTTACCTAATAGCTATTGACTTTGGCACAACTTGCAAAGCATACCTGAAAAAATAGTATTCCTCTTGTTTTGGAGTTCATAGTAAATTTTGGCTCTGTGTTGAAGTCTTTTAAGTTTGTCTATACAAATTAATCTTAAGATACTCAAAATTTTATAGTTGCAGTCCTAAATTAATCTGAAAAAGTATGTCAGACCACAAACTTTATATTATTTGTCTTGTGCAACAGTTTTATATAAACACAAGTAATTTGGAACCTTTTGTTACAAGAAGAGGCTAAAAATCACTTACTGTTAATAAGCAGCCATGAAAGGTGAGCTGCAGAATTATCCTGTGTAAGCAGCCAACTGTCATCAGTTAGCAATAATCCCACATTCCTATGATTATGGTTTCCATAAATAAGAAGAAATTACAGTAATACAGATCTAGTGTGCCTGCTACCTCAAGAGTAATTGGATCATTGACTGAGGACTAGATGCATGATCAGTCCATAATACCTTCTCACTAACTGGTTATCTACCATCTGTCATCTTTTGTTAGAAACCCTGTTGCTTGTAAACTCTCCTAAAAGACATGTTTATGAGCCAGTGGATATCATCATTGGTTAACTGTTTAACAAATTAGAGAATAATTTAGAAGTACTTTAACACTAATTAAACTACATGTTTTAGTTTTTTAGCCAAATTTGGAGTGACATTATCCATGTTTTTACCTAGATTTCTTGAAATCTGTGTAGGAAAATCACATGGCTTCTATAAAACTACACAGTCATTCTGAAGACTCAGTCAGCTGTTTGGGGAACTCCACTGTTCTGCAGGAAACTGGGTAAAACGGGGAGGAGGAGGGGAGAACCAAAAACCACAGTGGAAAAAAGTCTGTTATAGCAGCCACAGACATAAAATTCTCTGGCATGAGTTACTCTTAAAACATTTTGATAACTGAGTTAAGACTGGCTTTTGGGGTTTTTTTTGATGGATAGCCCATGTAAATGGGAATCCTACCAGATAGGAAAGTTTTCACATAATAGAAAGCATTGCACAGACTGTGAATGGAAGAGATGAATGTGTCTTTAATACAGGTTGGTTATTAATTTTTATGGGGTTTTTAATGCATCTGGAATGGGTTTTGTCATTCACGGAAGTGGTTAAATCTTAACAGAATTCTAAGCTTATCCTTTTCAACTTTTGCTTGTGTATCACTGCTTTCATCTCCCTGTCAGTGTGCAGCTTTAGCCTTAAGGCACTGACCTTTTACAGTGCTGATGCAAGGTTAAATCATTTCTGAACTCTCATTGTTGTTGCTGGTGAAATTGCAGACAGTACAGGGAACTCTGGCTCTCTGGGTCACGTTCTCCAATGGTGAGGTAAGTGCCTGCAGGTGAAAAGTGCAATTTGAGATCTTCAAAGCTTCCAAACCAGGTGTGCATTGCTGAGTCAAGAGTAGGTATTGACAGGTCACTTCTTCTGCAGCATTGACAATCTTATTCCTTAGCAGACACAGATTTGAAACCATTAGTTAGCAGTCATGAATATATGGACAAGTAACTGTTGTAACTCCATGAAATTTGTCTTCCTATATCTTCTTTTGAAATGCCTCAGACAATGCAACATAACAAAACAATTCTGAGTAGAGATTATGGAGAAATGACTATCCAGGTTTTTTAAGCTTGAAAGAAGATAGTCATGTTATCAAATGCTATTTTATGAGCAGCATGTGATTGAAAAAACTAGGCAGGTGTGTAACTTCCTTTGGAAGAAGAAGAAAAAGCAATGTTTGTTATAAATTGTTAGACATTGTTTGTTAGACATTGTTATAGCTAATCCCAGTGCATTTAGAAGTTCTGAGAAACTGAATAATTTGGGTTAAAATATGTGGTTTTGAAGAAGTACTGAGTTCTTAAAAATAAAGAGAAATTGGTTTTTAAAGGATTGTCTGAGAATCAAAGTGCTGTAAAGGATTTACTATAAAGTAAAATTTCTTTACATATAAAGCAGATAGCTTCATTTATTACTCTAGAAAATGCCTTATTTCTTTGAGGTGAGTAATGCTGGTTTTCATCTGTCTCTGGACAGATGGAAAGACTGTGTTACAAGGTGTTCTGTCACTTGTCTGGAAATAAGGTGATGAAGTTTGCCTGTATATTCTTGAAGTCAAGATAGTTGCAGTGTAACAGACTGGTGATTACTTAAATCTGGCCTTCATAGATTAACGCCCTCCCTTACTTTATTTTTTTCTGAGACTGTTTTGCCTCCACAAAACATTGCTAGGTAAAGGGAAACATCTTTGACGGAATGTGCTGACAAGAATTTAATAAAGATGGAATTGTAGAGCAAGTCTGTTTGACTTGTTGGAAATAAAATAGTCACTGCAGGAGTTGAAAATTGAACACGTTTAACCTTTGGAAAAGGTCTCTTCTGTCCACACTGACAGGAAGAGTACCCTAGGATTTCACATCATACTGAAAAAGACTATTGAATATTATGGGGAGGGGAATGTCCCATCATAGTTACAACTATGCAGGTAGGTCTTTTTGTACTGTTTGTTTGCCATCTGAGATATTCATGGGCTGAGGTAAGCATTTCTTCTGGCAGAATGGCTTTTTGTAAGTATTGTCCATCACTTTTCCTGCTTTTCCATTCTGCTTGTGTAGCAACAGAATAAAGAGAATTGGGGAACTGACCTAGATTAAAGATAACCTTGTTTGCAGCTACACAAAGTTGTGTATGTTAGTGTTGGGGAGGTTGTTAGGGAAGCTGCTTAGCTGCTTATTACTCTTCTAACATGTATGATAACCAAACTTCAGTATTAATTTAGCACAGGACTGTGGGGGAGTTCTATCTGTCTTCCCTGACTTTAGAGATAACTCCAAGAGACCTTCTTAGGCTAAAGCTTGCCATTGTGAATTCTGTCTTCAGTGTCTACGCAGATTTTACACAGTTAAATTTGTGTCTGAAAAGTATCTCTTAACTGCATCATTGTGTTACAGCAGACCAATTGGTTGGAAAGGACTTCTGGAGGTCATCTGGTCAAATCCCTTGGCTCAAGCAGGGCCTGGTTTAGAGCCTGTTACCCAGTACCATGTCCAGCAAAAACTGACCCTATGAACTGTATTTATGTGCAAGTTTACCTATTTTGTAAGGCGCAGTGACTGGATTGTCAGAATTTTACATCAACTGTATTCCTCTTCTGATGGCTGTGAGTATGAAGGGAAAAAAAAAAAAAAAAAGAGAATGAGAGTTAGATTCAGTAATCAGAGTTTAGGACCAGCTCTTCAGTTTCTTTTACTCAATGGTAGAGTACCTCTTAAGAAAAAGAAGCACTTGGAGGCATGGTGTAATTGGATGTTAATTTAATTTAATTTGCTGAGTATTTTGACTGGAATTCACTAGAATGAGTCTTAAAGCTTTTTATGTGCAGTATAAAATGTTTTTACATGTTTTGGTGGCAGACATCTGCTGCACAGGCTAATGTCGCATATTTTCAGTGAACACATAATGCTTTGCCTTTCAGCATAGATTTCAGAGATGCTAGTTCCCACATTCTGCCTTCTATTTCCCCTTGTCTTGGAGCCTGCTGTCAATATACAGCAACATTTTTTTCCCCAAGAATGTTACCATTCAAAAAAAAAACCCCTACGTGAAGTCTTGCCTTTGGGTGAATTCCTGAACCATCTTTTCTAGGAGATATCATTTCCCTTGTTCCATATACATAATGTCAGTGCTTTGCTGAGGAAGGGCAAAACGGCTGCCATCAAAGAACAGCACTCTTGCATGGATTTATGGCATTTATCAATAAGCAGTTATCCATTGGTATTCACAAGTAGTTCATAATTCTGTCTGAGTAGACAAGGTTTTTGTGGGTTCATGCTCTTCGTCTGACAAAATGTTTATAACGCTTCAGCCAATGGCAGTGTTTTTCAAGGCTTAGCTTTCACAGTGCCAGGGACTCTTTAAAAGCAGAGACTGGTCTCCAAAAGCCAAGTACTAGAAGGC
This sequence comes from Galbula dea, assembly GCA_013399015.1. Taxonomy (NCBI): domain Eukaryota; kingdom Metazoa; phylum Chordata; class Aves; order Piciformes; family Galbulidae; genus Galbula; species Galbula dea. The sequence goes on along the minus strand of VWZX01002522.1, from coordinate 12,865 downwards.
ATAAAAGACTACTGTGGCAATAGAAAAGGCTTCAAAAACTTTTGGTTTTGTTCACACAACTTTTATTGTAGAAAATCCTGCCTTTAGGCTTCATTAACTCCATAAGACTACTAACTATGAGTCCAGTGTTTTATGCCTTTAACTCTTAATACAGTGAGCATTAAGGTTGAAATACAGATTAGAAGCAAGGGAAAAAAAATTGATTTTCACCCCAGAACAAAGTACTGTGAAAACCCCATGCTCTGCAGCACTTCAGCATAACCTTAGATTGAAGATGTGCCATCCAAAGAAACATGCAAAATCCTTTGAGCAGTGCGCAGGAGGATGAATTAGCCTATAAAAAAGTAAAAACTAAATTGCAAGACAGTCATGTCTTTAGCATGCCACAGCTCTAAAGTCCTTCAGCAGTGGTCCATCTGTCTAGAGGATGCAATGATAAAACTTGTAAGTCACTGCTGAGACTTTTCTTGAAATCCCACTCTCTTAATAAACCACAAATAGTGTGATATAATGAAATACATGTTCTAGTATAATATATCTGAGGGATGACACTTGAGTTACTAAATGTGGAATATGTCTGAGTACTGAAATTCATGATGCTGGGACATGTGGCTTGAGTTTCCAATGCATACTTCCCATCAAATGTTGAGTAATTCAAGTAATTCAAGTCCAGTGTTAAGCAAGTATGTAGACAATGGATATGGTGCTGTCAGCAGTTCCAAGTGTTAATGCAGAATATGCTATTTAAATGGAAAACAAAGAAGCTTTATGATTCATTACAGTATGAACATGAACTCTTCTTCATAGTTCTTTATAATTCTTATAATCATAAAATTTTATATATGATTCAAAGTATCAAAGGTTTGCAAAACCTATGTTATTACGTCTCTTTTTCAGTTCTAGAGTTCATGTTACCTGTTTTGATTCATGTATGAAGTGAGCAATTAGAAGAGTCGAGAATAAAGGGTTGCTGGGTGTGTGGGAGCAGTGTGCTGTGAAGAACAGCCCATTTGTGCTGTGCACACACAGAGACCATTAGCTTGCGCTGTTCTTTTTTTAGAGCCCTAACATCTCTCCAGGACCTGGTTGGGGAGGTGCACTTGAATCTAGCCTTCAAACTTAGTGTTCTTCTAAACAACATGATCTAGTCTGAACATTGCAGGTTCAGAGAGAATGTGGCTTCTACAGCCAGTGGGTGCGAGGCGGGCAGAGTGAGTGACATATGCTTGAATAGGAAATTGCAGAGGATTACAAACTGCAGTCTGTTTCGATATTTTCCATGTTTGTCATCCTAGTAGAAGGGATTGCAGAACCTTTAAGATTCAAAGTAGGTTTTTCTTTAAATCATCAGTTTCAATTATTCTAGTATTGTGGTGGACTATACCGTTAACTGAAATCTTGTCGTCTTGTGCACATGTTGTTCATATTTTTATTCATATTTTGAAAGTGGAGACAAGTTCGTACCAGTATTTAAAGTCATTGCGAGACTGCATTTAGTTAAAGATTTGTTTCACTTAAAGTAGGAGTGGCTTGCGAAAAGCACCTTGACCAACTAGTCCTAATGTCTGTAAATTCTTAGAGGTGTTGGTAAATTTCTTTTTGTTCTCTCTTTTATGTAATCCAGAAAATATTCTTCTTCAGCACAAAACCTTCAAGCACAAGAATAAGAAAATAAAAAGATATGGCTGTTACTGCATCCTTAAAGCAAAGCCACTGTAGTTGCCATACATCTTTTTTAAAGTGTTGTTTTGCTTTGTGTTTTTTTTTTCCAGACCTAAAGATTTTCAAAGAAAGTAATGACAAGAAAGCAAGAAGTGCCATCAGGAAGAAAATTCTTCTAACTTGGAAGCATCTGTGCATCTCAGTCAACCATTCTATACAGAATGTTTTTGACAGGTGTTACCAAACTTTGTTTGGGAAGTTTATGAAAACTATTGTATTTGAAACAGCTAAGAGGAGATATTATATTGTTAATATCACCTGTACTCTGTATGATCTGGTATTGTTAATTACATTTGTTTTAATACTGTTATTAAAGTAGTGATTTGTTTTTAATGAATATTTACATCTCATGGAAGCAGTACATTGTTTACTGAAATGAAGTATCTCACTCCAGTTGCAAAACTTGAATTCCATGTAGTAAGAGTGAATAATTACAGTCAGAGCTGCCACCAATGGCACACTGTCAGCAAAGAATCTGATTTGCTCCTCTGGTAAAACAGGTGATCCATCCTTACACAGCTTTATGGATGAGAGAATGCCAGTCCTACTTCAGAAGAAGGTCATTGTTTTGTGTAGAAGTCATTCTGTCTTTGGGGGATGAAAAATAAACCCCAGTGGCTTGAACCATTTATTTACTTCTGTTATAGAGTATGTGCTTCTGAAAGTCTTTTCTCGAATGTGCAGTGTATGTACTGTGTGAACCTAACAGTGAGATTTTGCTGAGTGTATGTCTGTGCAAGCCTGCAGGTTTTTTATGTTTTTAGGTGAATACACCCACTCAAGTTATTGTGGTGGTGGTAAGCAAAATTAACCTTATTCCACAGCCAAATTACATTGGAAAAATGCAACTATTCAGAAGAAGAAGTGCAGGTACCAACTATATGTGTGTGCATGCTGTAGCCCTTTTAGAGATAAAAAAATATTACTAAAAGATGCATATTGGGGTGGGGAGATTTTTGATGGTCATTTTTTGTCCTGTGGGAGTTTCTCGCAGTCTTCAGCAACCTTCTAGGAAGTTTTTCTGCGCAGTATACTTTGCCTGTAGCTGAGCCTGTTCATTATGACCAAAGAGGCATTTGGTCACTGACCATTGTGAAGCTTTAGCCATCTTTTGATGTGGTCTGCCATAGGGTGTGCTCGGAGCACTGAAAATGAAGCCACAGGGAGATCAGTGTATGCTTACAGAGGACCTATTTACTGCAGGGAGAAGATTGTAGCATTTGACAGTGTCTGGAGTTTCTTGGCTGCTTGAAAAGTGGTGTTTCCTTTCCAGCAGAATTTGCTACTGGAATACTGCAGAGCAGCAAGGACAGCATGAATTCCACAGGTGATTCTGTCTGCTAGATTGCCTCCAAACCACAAACCATTGTTGGTAGGAAAGTCTGCCTCCAGGAAGCGCATGAGAAGTTTATGCAGGTAACAAACAGAATAAAAACTACCTTTTTAAAATTTTATTTAATAATTTTCCTGTTTTTCCCACTCATTATTCTGGTCTGTACTTAAATCTCTGGTGTCTTGATTGTCATCAAGGGTTGACTTTCCTCTGCCTTCTAGCTGATGAATGGTATTAAGTATATTCCTGATGATATTTTAGTCTTGATATGGAGATGTTACATGATTGGCAACAGGAGTGTTGATATCCGTAACTTTGTCTCCCTTAGAAAGTAGACAACCTAGATAATGCTATCTAGGCACAGCTTCTGAAGGTGGCACACTTCAGACTCTCAGTGCTGTTTACCAATGAAAACACCCATTTGGGGCTGTGCAATGTATTCTCTGACATGGTTCTTCCTCTCTAGGAGTAGGTGCTGACAGCCCAGCATAGTGTAGATTTTGTTAAAAGCTTATTGAAAGAACAGATAGAAAAGGCAGATTATATGGAGATACTCTTCCTTTATTTTTCCCCCTCTCAACCCCAAATCTAATTTTGATTAAGGTCACAGGAGCACACCTTCCTTACTCAATCTATTAAAGAATGAAGCAGCAACATTTTTATTATGAAAACCAAATGAGGAAACTGAACCTAAGTGTTGAATGATGCAAAATAAGTCTTGAAAGGTATTTTGCTTCTGCAAGTACTTTCCTGAAGATCATTGTTGATTTTTCTGCACAGAGAACCCTCAAGCTAAAGCTGTTGTGTAAATAAATGAAGGACTTGTTTCCTGTGTAGTAGAAGATGCTGATACATTATCTGCTAAATTTTGCAGTGTTTGGTGAGGGAAATTTGTGTTTTCTGTATCCGTTTTATACAAGCATCATATAGGAAGAAAAACATTGGTTTATTTATAATGCTATATCATTATGTGAAATAATGGTTTGGTATTAGGCATTCAGATGAGCTTATCCTAGGAAATGTTCCTAGCAAGTAAATGTGCAGACTTCATTTCCAAGTCAGTTAGCACATTTAGTGTTATACTAGTGAAAGTATTTTTAAAAGCAGTAGTTAAAGTAAATGCTCTTTTTTTGTGGAAAGAATGACCCAGTATATACACTATATTGGTAGGATCTGGGTGGCATCAGGTGTTCATCATATACTAAATACTTCACAGTCTGCCACTTAAGTTTCATAGGCAATCTGGAAAAATACAAGACACTCCTGGTCTTTCAGAGACTGAATTTTTGGAGAAAATGTTGACCATCTGCATCTATGTCTTTTTTGGCAACCTACAAATCCTGAATAACGTTTTTATAAGTTGGTAGTACCCACATTTTATTATGTCTCCACAGCAAGTGGAGCGATGACCAGTGGTACATGAAGTGTTTTGGTTAGCAGGCAGGTAAATGTTATTTTTAAATATAAAGTTAAAGCAAATTAACTAGTGCAATTAAAAGTTTGTGCTTTAGTATGTAAATTAAGTTATAAAGTTATTACAAGTTGTAAAATTAATGAGTATGCCTACTTTATTATCCCCAAGTAATCTCTTCATTTGTTTAATTCAATGTATGTACTTCCCATATGGTGTGAAGGGGAAGGTGGTTGTGTTACCAGCCAGTCAGGTGCATGTCCCCTCCTGGGGACTACTCAGGCTGGGGGCTACTTTGCATGCAGAAGGGTGCAGCACTGCTTCCAGCTGCTCTCTGACTGGTGCAGGAGTTGTTGGAAGGGCACAGTGTAGGAAATGGGCTATGTAGCACAGGCACACTTACAGATTTGTTCAGACTGTAATCATCCATTTCAAATACAGGGCAAATAACTGCTGTACTTTGAAGCGTTTGATGTCTATGCTGTCTTCCATACATCCCTGATTTTACCCTACCACTCTTCCTGGTCCCACAGGAGCTTTTGTTTGTATCTAGCATGGTGACTAGTCTGAGCACAAATTAATTACGAACTGTAATGTGAGATTACACAGCAAAGGTACCTGTTTGTGTTCTTTCTGATGAGCTAAGAAATGGCCAGAACCAATAGCTGACAGGTCTTTCCTTACTGAGCACAGACTTGCCCCAGTCAGAGGCAAGCAGAAACAGTCCTGGGATCCACATGCCATCTACTCCATGTCTATATAGGTCTGGATTAAAAGTTTCAAATCTGCAACTTCAGCTTAAATGTAAGAACATTTTTGAGCTTCTCCTTTAAGTCCTGCTTTGATGCTTAGTCTCCATAGTGCTGTTCAAAGCTCTTTACTGAGTCACTTTAGAATTTCTAAACTGTTTGTTACATAATAATTAACATAATCAATTGCTTTGTGCTTCTCAAGCAGCTGGGTTGGGATATTTCTTTCCTCTTGTCATCAGCTAATCCAAGTTGCCCTCATTTATTCTGTCTACTTGTTCATGTATAATTTTTTAAATAAGGGTAAATATTGTTTATACTAAGAGCTTATATCTTTTAAAATAAAACTGTTGCCCAAAAGTTTGGAAAAATGAAAATTTATTTGCTTCTTTACATTCTGATCACTGAAGATCTATACAATTGTTTCAAGTAAAAAAAAAAAATCAAGCAAATACAGAACATATAAAAGCTTGCCACTTTTATTTGCATACAAAACAGAAATGAAAGAGGTTCAAAATAAATTATCAGAGTTTCCTACAGAGCAGTCTTGTGTATTTATATAATGTGGCTTTAAAAAAAAAAATTCCATTAACATAGGATTTCTTTGCAAATGTAGTGTCTGGGTTCAAGGAAACATGTTTATGCATTGATCTCTTATGAATTTAGTCATGTTACTGTGCTAGTAAAGCAATTCATCCAAAACTAAGAGAACATAATCAACTAGAAAAACATGGATAACAAAAAGTTAACTTTTCTGAAGGGTTCTACGTACACCAACTAGCCAGATGTGCTTTTTAAGGTACAGTTTGAGTAGTGTATGGAACAGTACTCCAGAGAAAGATCTACAAGTGACCTTTCATCATCATCTAGCACCAACCCACTAACATACTAAGTTTCTGGCATGCAAGATAATTACCATTATTTGTTGTCTCAACTGGTCTGGTACATTTTTTTTTTTCCTTTAATATAAGAGCTGGTAAACATCTTCCTTGACAGGTTAGATACCTGGATAAAAGGCCAAACATAGGTGCACATAAAAAGTTTTCCTTTTTTTAATCAGTTCATTGGGAAGGTTTTTTTCCATTTGCAGTTTTACGTACTGGAGTCTTGACACTCCTTTTAGCTATCTTCCTTGTGAAGCGACTAATGCCTGGGGATCTCAGTTCAACGGCTTCCATCTCTTCTCGAACAGGAGTAAACTCTGGTTGAGCAAGATGAGGTGATGGGTAGGAGGACTGGGAGTATGGGGATGGTAAGGGGTAGGACCCGTGAACTACGTACGGCTGTTGCTCACCATCATAAACGTCCTCAGGGTCATAGATTTGGTAGGAGTTATGTGGCAACTGCACTACTGGGATGTCTTGATCAGTTGGCTCACCGTATCCACCTTAACCCACCACCACCAAGAGTATTCATATGGTTATCACAGGAGAAGGGGGAGTAGAAAATTAAAGCGGTCATTAGGAATTTGACATTTTGTATATAGATATATTTTTATATAGTGTGTGAGTATATATATATATATATATATATATATAAAATCTTTAAATACACATCTTTTATTCACATAAAGGAACAATGAAAACATTTAACAAAATTAATGAGCTGGAGCAATTGGAAACCCACCAACAGACAGCCAAGTTAGTTGGAAACCACCACCAGAATTTGTCAAATGTCCAGTTGTAATACTGTACTTATTATACACTGCACATTCTGCCTGCTTTAGCTTATTCCAATTATGGTCTAGGATACATGATGAACAGGCAAAAATGGGTCAGGCAATACTTTTTAGCAGTGCAAGAAAGTTAAGTGCATGTACAGCTGCTAGTAAGTTCATTAGTGGTAGTCAATATCGTTGATGGAAAGCACAGAGCAGTTCAGCATCCATCTCTGACCTTCAGCCAAATGAGACCTGAACCAGAATGAGCCTTTCACCTTCTGGATTGGTAGCCATTGTAAGGGATTGGGCCTTAAAACAGGAAATGAACAACAGGGAGGGGAAGTGAGGAGAAAGGGATAGGAAGAGACGACAACAAAAACATTCAGGTAAGTAAAACATACAAATCAGCTCACAGGCAGATTAAACCATAAACATCAAACAAATATACCTTAAGTGTAACATTTGTAGTCACTAGTGCTTTACTAATAAATTTTGATTTTAGGTTGGGCAACAATTTTGGTAATTGTGTTAACTTTCTCCCATGGCCTCTTCGTGCTATAATGAGATGGGAAAGTAGGATACAGAGAAGATGTAGAAAGAATAATTTTCTTGAGATTGCTTCACTGGTTAATGATGGACACATGCATCTCTGTGTCAGGTTACACTACTAGGAGTTTAGTAAGGGTCATGCTCTCATGCCATTCAGGGCACACAAAAGGGAAATTTGAGCAAAATGTTTGAGAAACTACAAAAGTAGAAACTGCTGTCATGAACATTAGAAGGTGAGGGTTCAACACAGACCATTGGGATGGAGCAGGCTCATACAACTACACAAACACATACAGGAAAAATCCCGCACTACACAGGATCCATTTTACAGGCTGGGATCAGATGGTGGACTTCCTTTGGTCACTGTGGTGGGGCTACCTTCTCTTCGATCTGCAGTCCCACAAAATAGAGCAGCAGTGGACAAGCACAGTTCTAGGGAGCTATAATGTTTTAGCACAAGGTTCACCAGTAGCCTCCATCTTACTTTGGCTGTTAGAAAATGCCACCCCTGCCTCTGCAAACAGCAACGGTTCCGACTCCTGTCTACTCACCTCCCATGCCATAACCAGCGCAGGAGGACGGATCGCAGTACCCTGGTGGGCCAGAAGGACCCTGTGAGCCTGTGGGTCCTGTGTGACCAGGAGGACCTCGTGGGCCTGGAGAACCTGGTGGTCCTGGGCTTCCAGTGCGACTTTCTCCTGGAGGTCCTGCATAGGAGGAGATGATGAAATATCTGAGTAGCGTCTTTCATAAAAGCAGGGAGCTGGAGCCACCTTTCCAGGCTTGGAAAACATGGCACTGGGTATGCCACAAACACTTCCAGGAGATAGCTTGAGTGGAAGGGCTAGACATCTCAGCTCCGACTCCCCCAGGCAAGTTGAGGGAAAGGCTGCAGCTGCCTTCTGGCAAGGAAGATGAAGCAGCAACCAGAGAGAAGACCTGCTCCCAGTGAGCCTCCTTTCTGGCAGCTGCTTCACCTTCCTTGCCAGGGACAGCTTTTAGCCAGAAATGTATACTACAGCAAATGTTTCATCGAGCATCAGACATTTGGAAAGGCAGTTTTGTGGGAGGAGGACAGCCCTGATGCTTGCACAGCACTTGATTCTCCAATTCCCTTTCAGTGCAGCTTCTGGGTAATGCTGTACCTTGATATCTGTACTCTAATGGCCAGATATTCCAATGAAGTCAATGCAATTTTACGCCTGTTTCAACAACACCTGCATATCACCCTCTGCTTTCTCGGGAGCTAAATGTAAATCTTGTGATTAATGTGCTTAATACATTTCTCTATGAAGTCATAGTTAGGTATGACCTTGTGTCAATGAGAAAATAAATGCAATTAATCCAGATAAACTTTTTCCTCTTCTAGACACTATCTCTGAAAAAAATACTTACAACATTATAAAAACCACAAAGGTTTTAGAGAAGCAGCTTATCACAGGGAGAAGGAAAATATTTGTGTGATTGTCTCTTCTGCTGCTTAAGTGTTAGAAGGGGAGGACAGAGCCATGCAGGTCTTAGCTGCTTTGCACCTGGGTCAGAGTGGTCTAATCCAGATGCCTCAAATGTAATAACTTTACCTGTAGATCCTGGTGGGCCTCGGGGTCCTTGTGTTCCAACACCTGGATTGCCTTTTTCTCCTTTCTCACCTGGTAAACCTAAGCAAATAGTATTCATCAGAGGCACATTCTGAACAAAGCTGTGTGCAGTGTTCATTATTTAACCAGGACTATAATTCCATATGTTATTTTTAATTAGAACAGATGCAGAGACGGAAGGAGGTAAAAATAAAGAATTATTTGGTTCTTTTTCCCTCCTTTCCCTGAGAGCCTCTCAAGGGAAACATGTCATTCCTGGGGTCTTAAACATTCCTGCTGCCATGGTGGTTTCATTGAGGTGGTATGCAGAGGCTTCGGCCAGTTTCCAGGCTGCATTTCCTGCTGGAAAGCTGCCTCTGGACTATACCAAGTTATATACCAACTATTGTAAGTCAGAAGAATCCTCAGAGCCTCACCAAGCTGTCTATAATTTAGTGTGTGGCACAGAAAAGTCAAATTTTTAATGCTACAGTCAATTTTCCTTCCAACATTCACCAATCAAACAGTGGTTGAGCATAAGATGGTTCTAAACAAAAGTGGAAGAGTTACGGGTTATTGCAGTCTTGCGAAAACACAAGAAAGAAGTTTCAGCACAGTCAAAATCTGTCCCCCAAATGAAGCCCAATCTAAGAGTTTCCCAATCATGAAACATTTATGTTCCAAAATGTGCAGACATTGAGTTGTGTTCCTGCACTTGCTTATGCCCCTAAATTTCTACTGTTGGGTCTAATCCATGGAGATCACAGATCTACTAATCCAGAGAAGGCACTACCTTCTTCCAGTTTTCCATCTCCTTCTGCACTACCACTATGGCATCTTATAAAAATACTTTCTATATAAAGTGATCTCAATAAGTGGTGTTGAACTAAAGTAGGTGTGAAAATTATGAATTCCAGACCCTAAGCTTCCACCAGTGACTTGGAAACTCACATAAAGTCTATGTTTGATTTGGATGGTTCATAGACATCAAATCCATGCTGGTTTGTGGGACTTTCCCCCTATTTTCCAGACCTCCCAGCACTGGTAATTGCTCTCACTGCTTCACAGCTTCCACAGTCAAAGCCAATACAGAGCACTTTCATAAAAACAAAGTAGAAAGAAAACAGCTGGTGCCCTTGATGGGGCAGTATCTACAATTTCAGCTAACTGGCCTCCTTCCTTCCCTTCTGCTCAGGTAACTGTTACCTCTTACAGAAAAGCACCTAGAGAACACCTCATTTTTTCCAGGAGCCATAGAACATTTTTAGTTCCTGAGCTAATTTTTGATGGTGAAGGAAGGACATATAAGAGAATTCATCCACCCAGTAGCAGAAGAATAACTGCACTTTTCTGACACCTGAAAACTAGCAGTGCCTCAATTTTTACTGTGGCTTTCACATTTTACCTCAAAGTTGAAAAAAACTACTGATGTATTATAAAAATAACTGGGGGGGGGGGGGAAAGGAAAAAAAAACATGCTGCATTTTTGTGTTTTTATATTATTTTGCAGTTGCCCAACTACTTTCTGAGCACTAAGAAGTCAGACAGTAGTTATTTAAGTCTCAGCTCATAAACATAAAATCAAAACCAAAGATGTTCAAACTAGCTGAAAAAAATAGAAACCAGTGTTGTGAACAAGTTATATCAAAAATAAAGATGAGTGCTATTCATAATCAGTGTTTTGAGTTTGTTTTTTCCAAACTCCTGTATTTATGTAAATATGTAAGACAGGAAAATTCTAGTACTTCATCTGGGATTATGTACTATAGGGGATCAAAAACACATAGTCCCTTTAAATCACTGTTCCAGTTCAAATGGCCTATTGGGACACCAATAAAATGTTAAGATTGCTAACAATATTGAGATTGCAAGAGATGTTCCTTTTCACATCATTAGAAAAATAAAACAGGTAAGACCCCACATTGTATAGCTAAAACAATAATCAGCTAGGAAAACAAAGTATCAAATGACTTAGTATGATCCTAATCTATCCACTTATGTATACACTGGAAAGAAATTGATCTCAGCTGGCAACAGACACTGAGAAGTGTCTGTCAAGAGAATGACTTATCCTTTCTCACTGAGGTGGACTTTTTTTGGAAGGATCAGCTCAGTGTGTTACTAGTAAGAGAATACATGCAGGAATAGGATACCCTGAAGCTAGAAGTTCAAGTGGAAGTTTCCAGCAAAAACTTCAGGACACTGTCTGAGACCAAACATCTTTCTAAAACATCTGATTAGTGCTTGGCAGAGTGACAAGGTAAACAAGACAGAAGAAACTATTGGACAGGCAAGTTAGCAGGAAAGTTCACCAATGGCAAGATCTCTCACTGCTGACATTTTCCAGTGAAGCTCTCTTTGGTGCATCATTTCTAACCAGTTCCACACACTGCTTTCAGAAGTTCCCCTTTCTCACAGGCTGATATTGAATGGGTGGTGGGCAGGAGAGGCGAGGAGGAAGAAATATCTAATCTCCCCCCACCTTTTCTTTTCATGCTCTGCCAGAACCTTTCCACTCAGCTCACAGTAATAGATTCTTGCAGCAATCCCAATAGTTTGAACTCTGAGGGGAAAAAAATGCAACACCCTTTTAGATAAACTACAAGTCTTTTCCTTTTACTATTACTTTTTAGTACAAACACTGCTGTGGCTGTTGCAGTGTATTTTTTCTGTTTAAAGGTGGAGGCTGACTTTTCAGAGTTACTAATCTGGCACTGGTTTTGAGCATTAAATTGCTGTCATATACAACCAAAAGGCTGATGACATCAGCAAAAAGAAATACATTATTCATAAAGACTTCCAAGTTGCTGGCTGGAAACCTTCAGGACAGGACTATACATTGTGACTTGCTGAACAAGTTAAATACAAACAATGCTTCAGAACACAGAAAAGGATGAAGTCCCGAGTCCATTTATCCTTCCTCACTGTAGTCACTGGAAACTAAAACCCTTTCCATGCAAAAGCAGAGCAATTTTAATCTGCTTCTTCACTGTATGATATGTAGTCAGGTATTAAATGAAAACTGGGAATGCACAAGAAACTTCAATCTCCACCAGCATGAGAAGCTGGTAAGAATTTTTATTTTTTGCTGTTGCATTTTGAACCTCAAAGAAATGTATTAGAAATGGATTCTGAAATATCCCATGGGTCTGTACAACTCAAAAGGTATCTTTCTATTAAATAAACTGCAACAACTTCATGTACACCACCAATCTAAAATTTCAGTTCCTTCTGAAGTAATTAAATCCTCCAGGACTAATAAGTTATTCCAGATTTTTCCTAAGTTCTAAAGGAGCTCCTTCCTCTTCCTTACAGATTCTGTGCCAGGCTGCAGTTACAGGAATAAAGTGACAAGACAAGGGGCAATGGCTGTAAGCTGAAGTATAGGAGGTTCCATGTGAATATAAGAAATTTTTTTTTTCCCAGTTCAGGTGCCAGAGCACTGGAGCAGACTGCCCAGAGAGGTTGTGGAGTCTCCTCTGGAAATATTCAAAACCTGTCTGGATGCGTTTCTGTGTGACCTGGTCTAGGGAATCCTGCTGTGGCAGAGGGGTTGGACTAGATGATCTTTCAAGGTCCCTTCCCTTCCACTTATCAGCAGTGAGTTAACCCACATCATGTTTCATTTAAATAACTAGAATTAGTCTGTGATGTCATAGTAGCACAACACACAGAGGACTGGGCCTCAGCACAACAATTGCAATGGAAAATCCGTGCTAACTGCGCAACAGGTTTCCTTTTTCATAGTCTGACATTTTGGTTCCTCCATTCCTGAAGACCCAGCAAAACGTGTGTGCTTAAACAGTTCTTGCCTGAGAAGCCATTTAAAATGTACATATATATATATATATATATATATATATA
>VWZX01002492.1:0-17661 GCA_013399015.1 Galbula dea | reverse complement strand
AAAAAAAAAAAGAAAAAGAGAAAAAAGTATTCTTCTTTCAGGAATTTCCCCTCCACAGATTTTTGTTCAGTGTTGACAATTCTGCTACCAAATAGCCATACCCCAGTATGTTGTTGTAGTATCTTTGTGTCTAAGGCGTATGACCTAAAAGATACCCTGGAAACCTATCTGCAATGTTTTGTCTGAATTATGATAAACATTTTATATTTTGGTAAATAAATTTGACTGCTAATAATTAAGATGCCTGACAGTTTCTTGTAAACTAACAGACCTTGAGCTTTGGCTATATTTATTGTTAAAGCACTGCCTCCATGAAAAGGCAAGACAATGAAAGGGTTAACACAGCATCTCAAAAATCCATTCTGCTGTCTTACCTTTAAAGGCTATAGAGACATACCACTGGAGACTAGATATGCCATACAGGAAATGGACCTGCACCTAAAGAGGTGTGCTGTTCTGCACAGAGGCCCAGAAAATAGGTAAAGCACTGTCAGAAGATACTTGTTTCACCATGTTCCTTGAATTAAAGATGGGGACTGGGTGGGGAGAGTAGTGTGGAATGTGTTAAGAGTGTGGCAACAACAGAAAAATAAGAAGAAACACTGAAAAGGACAAGGAGTATCAAAATGATAGTCCACAGGACAGACAAATGAAGTCAATACGTTACATTGGCGGAGAACCTTTAGAAACCTTCAATACACTAGGTTTCACAGGAGCTCATAGAGAATGCATTAATCTTATAAAAGATGTGTGGTAAAACTGCCATATTAAATGAATAAGAACAATCAATGCATTCATTAAAAGCATTTTAGATCATTTTTTAAAGAATGCAATTACAAAAGATAGTTCTCAATGGAACAGAAAGTAATCCTATTACTAGAGACTGATACTCAAATGTAGTTCTTACGTTCTGACCTTGTATGTTTTGGTTTAATCCTAGCTTTCCTATTTGAAATAGGACACAAGAATTGGCCTTTTAGATGAAACACAGTCTTAATTCAGCCTTACTCTAGCAGCTTCCCTTCAAGAGACTACCATGTTAAAACACTACCATGTTAAAAAGTCACTATGGCTTCCAGACGAATACTACGCTTCTAGCAAAGCCAAACAAAAACTCAATCTTTTTTTTTTTAACCTTGTTTTCAAGGTGATGTATTTTGAATCTAACATGAAAATGCTCATGATTTCCACTGCAGTTTCAGTAATATCGCCATCATGGCCAGCAGTCATGCACTTTTTAAAACTCCTATTAAGAAATCTGGAAAAGCTACATTAAAATCCAGTGGATGCTGAAGATTGAGTCTAGTTTTCATGGGTGGGATACATTTTGGGCCTGCTTAATCACGCAGAAAGGTAGGCATAAAATATTTCGCTATGGAAGAAAAAGATGTACCTCTGTCCTGTGTGTTAAACCACTATTTTTGTAGCTATGCTAGACTGAAGACAAGTTAGCTCTCACTGCTGAAGCTCCAGAAGTGAATATAAAAATAAGACAGCTCTCTTGCTGTGCTTTTTCGTGCAATATTTAAGTAGTTTGAACAGAGGAGTATGATAAGGTTAAATACATTTTTGTCCGATGATAAATATAGCAGTTTAGCAAGAACAGAACCAAAGTTTTGAGTTTTGTTTTTTGATTTAGCATCACTTCGAGAAGACAGTCTAAATAGCAGTTGTCAGTTCAGTGCTTTATTTTAGAATCAGGAGGCTCAGGGGAAACAGCTCAGCAGGAAAAAGATGGAAGAAGCAGGAGCTATCAAGAACTGTATGCCCAATAAAGATCAGATTTAATTCTGTTTTTATCTTGTACTATACAGACTGATCATACAAGAAATTGGGGAGAGTAGCACTTCAGTTTTTTCAAGGGTTTTTGTAAGGATTGAATTTTGATATATTTATGAATGGTAAAGAAGTGATTTAGGATATCTAATGATTACAAATATATTTGGAGTTGTGCTTGGACTTGGGAGTGACAGACAGCTGGATGATACTGTACGCCCAGTATTTGAAATAGAAATAAAAGTGATGAAGCAAGGAACCTTTTGTTTTTGTTTTTTAAAAGAAAAGCAAAACGTACCATTGGTTGGATGTCGAGCAAATGAGATAGAAAACCTTTTAACAGCAGAACCGCGTGTGGTGTCTGAGAAAGAGAAAAACAGGTACCTGAAATTTGTAACAGCTACCAAAAGAGGGACATTTGTAAAAAGGAAAAGAAGAAGAAAGACAAAAAGAAAAGATGAGAAAGTATTAGGACTGAGTGGCATGCAGAAGAGACCAAGGAAAAGGGCTAAAATCTAAATAGAGGTTAAAAAGAAGAAAACTTGGATTGTTGATAACTGCAAGATGTGTAATGAAGTGTATGAAAACAAGCAGAATGAGCTGGTGATTCTGGCATACAAGGTTATACAAGGTTAGAGTTTAACACTGAGTCATGAACGGGGGGAAAACCAGCATGAATACTGTTTCACCTCAGAGTTATAAAGGTGTGCTTTAACATCTTTATGTTCTGCAATCTAGTAAAAGAGCTTCTTCTCTAACCCAGATTACCCAAACCTGAAAATTTCCTGCTCCTCTGTCATCCAAACCCCACTGAAAAAAGGTCAGGAATCCTAAAATTTTCACCATCAGTATTTAAATAATTAGGTTTATCATTTCTTTCATTCTTTGTATATGCTCCAAGTAATTTATTTCATTTCAAGATCATAAGTAATGATAAAACACGAAGTTTAAAATGAGAAAGGAATTTCTAACCCAAAATTTTAGTTTACTTAAAAAAGACATTTGCTGAAATCTCCTGGCATTAAGTTAAATGCTATTAAGTTAAGCAGAAGCAACAGAAACCCATACAATTAATACTAAGGCAAAGGATTCTAGGATTCCATTAAAACCAGTAACCTAGGATTCATTTTTAGAAGTTTAATGTGGCACATGGATTTGTGCGTGCATGTGCGAGAATGTGCACATACCATCTATGAAGGCAGAAGAAGTCAGCTTTTTACGATGAGTACGAGCATAATCCTGTAGGTTAGGTGCACTTGAAGAACCCCCGAGCACTGAGGTGCTAAACAGGCTCGCACAGTGAGACCCTGATGGGAGTTAGAGAAAATACATACAACAACCAGGTGTTCGTCCATTCACATAGGGGATGCATGCAGCATGCAAGCACATGGCTCTTACCACACAAAAGGCAGCTTTTGGCAGTGCCTTGAACAGGTTCACAATATGCTTGTAATGTCAGAATGGTACTTGTAGGCTGAAACTATCATAATTTACTATGCTTCTACTCATGACACATCACCCTCTGTTATATGTGCAAAGAGAGAACTGGCTTTAAGAAAGTGATCTCTTGTCCTGGTTTTGCTTTTGGTAAAGAAAAGTTACCAGTTAGCATCAATGTAAATATAACTAAAACAACAAAACACAACCAAGATGATGATGACATGAAAGTCGTGTGTTTTAAAACCTGCAATTCTGAAACAAATATAAACTGAAAAAATACTACTCATTGCTTTCATCCAAATCAACTGTTGCAATAACTGTTGCCACAATGAAGTACTCATGCATTTCCACACTTAATATGGGAATAATTCTCTTCTAACCCAAACAAAATGTTAACAAAATTGTATTTCTATTTGTATTTCAGCTACCATCACTGACAACATTACAGTCTGAAAATACCTAAAAGTTCCATCAAGTTTAGCTTGACTTCCTTTCCTGAGAAGACTCTTGTACATCTCCATGCAAGTGAGTACTTTTGTTACAAGTCATTCATTCCTGCCAATAGGGTGAGAGTTCTAACAAATCACTGAAAGCCACAGACAGAAATATAAAAATGACTCATGTAATCATCAACCATAAATAAAATTTACATACAACAATAAAAAAAATGGAGGAAGATAATGCCATCTTTTTCCTTTACTTTTTACAATTAGTTAGAAGAAGTGCTTTTACACTTGGAACGTATCTTTTGCATTTTAGGTAAATAGCAGCAGACTTTCTTTGAAAACCAACTATCTGTCCATAGGAACATAGTTCTACTATAGTTCCTTTCATTAGTGTTAATGATCTAGTGAGGAGAAACATTACTAGCACATGTGACCAATCACAGCCAAAATAAATTGGTGCCTGGTCTGTGGCAAAAGCCTTTCACACCAATGTAACACCTTAATCTATGCACAGAAATACAGCAGCTTCCACAAGGCATACGGTCCCATACTGGCAAAAGAACAGTTGTGTAACTTTAGCAAGAACACAACAAAAACCATGACTTTGATAAACAAGAGCACCTGATGTATGCATTTTACTAAGGGAAAAAATATAATACAGAGACAAGTATCACAGAAATATTAGACATACAAAAATAACCAGATCTTTACAAAGAAAGGAAAAGCTACTTCTAAGTTTATGCTTATAGCTTATCCATTTTCTACACTTCATTTTTCCCCACAGAAAGACAAATGTACAGAAAAAAATGCAATATTGATTTACAGTCGTGCAAGATTTCATATGTTTTGCGTATCAGTCATATGTTTGCCTGTTTCAAAGAAGGAACAGAAGAATTAAAAGGGTTTGGAAACAACTAACTGAATTACAGCATGAATGTGTGCAAAACCCCTGATATTTTCAAGAAACTTGACGTTTGTTCTCCATCTGCTTACCCTTCGTAAAACACCTTCAATTCTATCAACTCCCTACAGTAGAAAATGTTAATTTTCAATAGAAGTGTTTTAACAGTTTCCAGTGCAGGCCATTTCAATTCAAAAGATTCTTGCAAAACCCCAAACCTAAGTCATAAACTATATTATCTTAAAAATCTATTTTATGTTAAAAATAGTCCTGTGCACCTGTTGTGAGCATTACAGTCAGCAGTGTGAACAGTCTCATTTTCTTTTTTTCAATTTTTATTTATTTAAAAACTTTCGCTGCAGAAAAACTGTGCAGTTTATAGGCAGGCATTCAGCATGTATTATTGATAACAAGTACCATTGGATCCTGTTAACATAAAAGCTGTTCAAGAAGTGTACCACTGTACAGAGTGATGGGCAGGTGAAAAGCTACTAACATCAAACAAAATTTCAATTGTAGGCACATACCTAGACCACTCTGCTTTTGTTCCAGAATAGTTCTTGGTGTTCGTAAGTTACTATTACTTTCTGACAAGACCTGGATATAAAAAACATAAAAATAAGGGAAAGTAGAACAACAGCATGAAACATCCATTTAACTTGATACAGCAGCCTGTTTCAGACAGACAAGTGTTAATAAGCTGTATGATAAGTGTTAGTAAAAATATGTAAAGGAAACATGAAAGATCATGCAATATCCCCTTCTGAAGGGAGTTCATATCACATATGAGTTCCTTGCAATGAAGTGGTGCAAAGCAAGCATTCAGAATGAGAAAGGACACAGACCAAGACCAATATGAGAACAGACATTTGAGACATTTTATTTTGTTTTACCAAATGCACTCTCCTAAACTGCGCCTGTATTGAAAAAAGGAGGGAAGGGAAGACAGACAAGCTATTGAGGACACCATACAATCACTGATCCATGCATGGGCTCAATCAGTATAATCTTCAGATGCTCAGCCTTTACTGATATAGACTTTGCCTATGTAAAAAGTTTTAGAATTTTCCACAATAAAAAGAAATTATGAAAATTTTCAAAGAAAAAGGATAACAGAACACCATCCATTATCATACATGTAAACAGTATCTCGATAATACTAAACAATCTTTAGTTTTCACTGATGCTTTTACTGTTTCTTTTTTACCTGCCTTTCCCCCACCCAAATCTTCAAAAGATTGTACAAGTCAATGGATGATGTACTGTATTGGGAGTTTCAGATACCTCTGGATACAGAAGGTGAGAATTATTAGTGCTATAGTTTTTTCCCCTGCAATAGTTAATACCAGGCCACTGAAAATATATATGCAAAACAAGTTTTGAATAGCAATATAAAGTACCAAATAAATTATTTTAAATGGTATTGGTTGCAATTATTACAAAAAAGTTTTTCAATTTACCTACCATCAAATTAAGCAATGCTGTTTTTAAAGTCTTAAAGGACAACTAAACCAAAGGAGAAATCTGTTTCATTAGGCAGTAGACTAAGTCTTTTTTTACTGTGGTAACATTTGCAATTCCTACAAAGAAACCAATTTTTTTAGGAAACATGATCACATTCAATGGAAAAACATGCACTTGCTCTTTTTCCCCCAAAGATTCCCGGGAAGTAATTTTAAGAAGTGGAAGAATCTTCTTCAAACATAATCCGTAACAAGGGATTAGATGTCCTTAAAGACAGTTGGTTGTTGCTTGGAATGCATAATAATGTTTAATGAAGTAAAGTTTAAAAACCTGTTGCCATGAGCCAAAAATACTGGATGTGAAAGCCAATGATTTAGGGGAGACAGGGGAAGAAGTGATTTGTTCCCCTGATCTGCGTCTTCGACGCCCAGTACCCACACCACTGGTGTAATGCAGCCAGGTACCAATACACTCTGGGCTAGACACACTCAGGGGGCTCTCTTCCTGGAAGTGAGAAAGGGGGCAAAAAACAGCAAAGCATGCAAAGTTAGATTCAACAGCCAAATGAACAGAAAAGAAAAAAAAAACAACCAACCAACCAATCTGCTTCCACTCTTTTATACAGTGCTTTTCAAACTATTAAACAGCTAATAGGGAAGAGTAATACTACAATATTAGAAAGTTAATCAGTTCCACTTATATCTAATCATCCAATTATATCTTATAATACTACACTTCAATCAAATTTATGGAAGACGGATTATTAGATATGAGAGAAATAATTGTATCAATAATTGATTCAGAATTTTAAGAATTTCCAACATGTTGGAAACAAGACCTGCTACCCCTGCCATACTGTTTAATAGTTTTCCCCCTCTAAGTACATTTAACTTTCCTATTTATTAATTGTTTTCATTTCTAGTCTTTAACCTTATCAAATAGATTCTCATTTTTAGAATTCCATTTGATACTTTACAGCTGACTCACTGGTGACAGCACCAACCTCACTGGTTTCCAACCTGATAGGTTTTTTTCTTGAAAGGTTTTCAACCTTTAAAAACTCCTAAAAATCATCTGATGCTGGACATGTACTAAGACTTCAAGGGAGGACAGTGCCAGGCTAAGAGTCTCCCATGCCCTACCTCATTATGTACCATTATTAATAAACATTTTTAGCAATACATAATGTGATTTCCAATGCCAATGAGCCTTAGTTTCTTGTTTTACTGTTAGAACTCTGTTTTGTTTTTTTTTAAATTTCCATGACTCAAATACAGTTGTAATCCTTCTGTAAATATTGTTGACTATAACCCTGATTAAAACTTTATACCCATATAATCTCACACCTGACAGTGTCCTTTCAAATTAATGGACATAAGAGAAGAAAGAATTGCCTTTTGAGGGGAGAGGGGGGAAGTTCAAGGCAGTTGCAGTTTAAGTTGCAGTGACTTTTCTTAAACACTTCAGAATAGCATTTGGTTTAAATATTCCAAATACTGCTTCTGCAGATTTCAGTAGGCCAGATGAAACTTCCAGATTTACTGTTTCAAAAGAAGTTTCATATTATATGTTCTTTAAATTGCCTATTTCTTCCCAGCAAGTAAACAAGCACTGAATGCTGGAAAACATTCCATCTGAACATACATTATCCGCACAGTCAGGATTTAGGAATTTGTTATTGATACCTTTTGAAGGTAACTTTTGCAATTTATGAGCATGGTTAAAAGTCTGAAGTAATAGACTATGAAGTTGTGCGTATGTGAACTCATAACTAGGAGGGGAGTTTGCATGATCATAGTGAAAACAGCTTTTAAAAATTCAAAATATTGATGATGTGAGCATTTGTTTATGAAAAAACTTGGAAATAGAAAATGTAAGACATTCACATTTATTATCTCAGTTAACTTATGGAAGTCATGTGACGGTATACAGATATCCTTACAGAAGGGAACCATATATCTTTTTCTCTCCGCACTACCAGTAACCAAGTTACTTGCAAATCTATAGTGTTTTCATGGTATACAAACAGCCCATTCCCAAAACAAACATGAAAGGAAAAAAAATTTAGTGTGAATCTTCATTTCTGATGGTTTTAAGCAACTGAGTATGAGGCAATAAGAAGCTGTTATTCTGCTTTAACAATAACGCCACAGAAGTGCCACTATGCACCATCTGAAGCTTTGTCACTTGACCACATAAACAGTACTACGGATACTGCCATGCAACCCCTGTATCTGTGAAGCACACCTATATGTCAGTCACCAAGACAAGAGATTAGACTGTTCAAGATGTGACCTGAAGAATTCATGAAACACAAACTTGACCAACTCAAAGAAAAGCTTCCAGTTTATTCTCTTACCTTCAAATTCTTACAAGTGGAGTTGCTTTCATCCCATGTGAAAGCAAACACAGCAGAAGACATATCTCTCACCTCCTGTATCTCCCCAGAGCCCCCAATCCCTCTGTTCCCTCTCAGCATGATCACCCTAAACGTTTGCTTAATTCCCAGTAGCAGCTGTCTTGTAAGGATGAATACAAAAGCAATGTGCATTAGTCTGAAGATGTAGGTTTAGACTGAAAAAGCCTTAATTTTCAAATACTGGATTTTCAAAAATAGCATAAAAGAGAAAAGAAAGTAAGTCTTATTGAAAAACAATAATTCATTAAAAAAAATATTCCTGCAGACTATTACTGCCATGGACAATTTCCAATAGAATAAGAGCAACCCTTTTGTGAGACATAACATCATATTAGTTCTGTGTAATCAAAAGCAGAATTACATTTGTGTTTGTTTTGTTACACTAAGGCAAACTTAGTTTCTGTGAAAGACATTATCTGGAACATAAAGACTTACTTCAACAGAACCAATCTTCCTGGATCTTGGAAGAGGTGACTTTCTGTGTATGTGAATTGGGTCTGATACCATGGGCTTGAACATCACTACTGACCGATCTGCTTCATCTCTTTTGGTAGCATGTGCCTCCTCATCACTATCATTTCTATGGGAAGCTTTCTTCGCGCCTTCATTCTACAAACAATACATAATTCATTTACAATTTAGCTGCACACCTTGCAACACAGACAGAAGTAGCTGTTAAATGTGTCTTCTGCATAAACATAAAACAACCATATTTTAAAAATATAAGATGTAAAACATGTATTATTGAATAAATTGCTCTAGACATTAATAATCTACTGCATATGATAGCGTGGTCCTAATTAACCACACTGAACAGCCAACGTATCTCACTCCATTTTTCTGTTGACATAGTAATAAAATCCATGCCCCACAAGTCAACAGAACAATTCCACTCAAGCTTTGCTTTAACTCATTTCTCAAAAAGCAGGTGGTAACTCTACATGCCTTCGTATACATCTTTGAAACTATTAATCCTTCCTCAACACTCTACTGAGGAACAGATTGTTGTCAAACTACCTTACTTACTTAAATCTTTCTCTCAGTTGCCAGAATGTCATTGTTATTCAAGTGATAATACCATTTTTCTTACAATGGGTATTTAGTATTTCTAGGAAAAATTCTGGCAAAGCCACAGTGGTCAAAATTATCTGTGCCCACTACCTCAGTGTCCATTCAAAAGGGAGTAATGCATTGATACTGCCTATATTTTACTAGATCTTTTCTACCAAAATAAAAATCACATTTGTATTTTTTACCTAACAACTTCACACTGTTTATTTTATGTATGTCTGCATCTAGAAAATCTAACTTTTGCTTTAAAGAAAGGCGTAACTATTACCTCTCTGGAGGCAGGTCTGTATCCATATCCAGCTGGTAAATTTTTATCTTCCTCACAGCCTTTCGCTCCTGGACTAAAGTGCAGTTCTACATGAAAACGTTCTTCTGAAGAAAGTTCCTGAAAGAAAATTATTAAAAAGGTTTACAGCTCAATACATAGCTTAGCACTACTCATTTCTGAAGACACTTATCCACTTTCAGTACCTTGTTTGGATCCTCATAAAGCATGATAACAATCTGTGTCATGTAATTGAGTTCATTGACAACATTTAAATAATCCATAGCTCGTTTCCATTGTTCATCTTTCGACTCCTTATGAAGAGGGAAAAAAAAATATCAACAAATAAAACACAGCTATTTCCTTTAAAAAGACTGATGATTTTCCTTTTTCCCCCCACTTTACATAGATATTACATTCACAGCAGAAGTATAAATCTTTTCACAGTGAAAGAAAAAAAACAAGAGATGCAACCAGAAAAAAAAAGTGACTTAAAATTACTTACCAACTGAATGAAAAATAAGAGATCAGAACTTTTCAGATTTTATTTCACTGTATCTTTTATGTTGTTTTGCCAATGATACTATGTATCTTGTAGACAGAGACAATGTTTTAAACTATCCAGATGGAAATTGTTATTTTGCAATAAATAAATGTCAACTGTTAGATTGTGGGAAATATTTCTAGATATCGCTCTACCAGTCAAACAGATAAAGTTAAGTGAAGTTTTCTATTATATAGAGGAAATATAACCATCACATCCAATTCTATTTAAAATAAATATTCACCTTTTTGCATGCTTTAGAAAATATAATTTAGTAATCCACCCTGGAGGAAACTTAAACGTTTATCAAACTTAAACCAGAAGTGTATCTGCTGCAGTCTATGATACAGTGCTCTAAGATTAAAATGCTTTTGCCATCAGTGAGTTTAGCATTCATCGTGCTGCATTTACCCTCTCCAAGAGCTCAGTTACATCATTTCTGACTCTGGAGACCTTGTCTTTTTTAGTCTGTGGTTTCAAAACCAACCAGATGAAGAATAGTGCACCACCTTCAAGCTATTCTATCACAGTATAGGAAAGTAAGATAATCCACTCAACAGGAGAAACTTTGCACAACATGATCATTCTTTAATTTCAGTAGGACACGAATGATAACTTGAAGGAAAAGAGTGACAACATAAAATAAAAACACTGGATTATCTGCCCTTTTCAAATCTCTTTTGAGACCACAAAATACACAGCTGAACACAGCAATGAAACAGCATTACTGTAATGGACAAACTGATTTCCACACATGTGCACACCAGCAGCTGGAAATATATCTCTGCATATACAGTAGGAAATCGTAGGTTTGAAAAAGTGTGATAAATTTCAAAGTCAATTAAAAAAAAGCCTTTAATTGATACAGTTTTAGCAAGATTGAGTCCTTTTGGTTCCTCTCAAAATATGAGAGCTTTAATAGAAAATATATTCAACTTACATCGCATAAGGCACCATAACGAAGGGTGGATAAGAGTGAGTGGACATGACTCTCACTGGTGAAATACAGCCGTGTGCGAACATGGCGTTCAGGTGACATAACACCCCTGGAATAGCTTGAAAGAAAAAAATAATCTTATTAGGCCATAATGAAATGTGCCTCTATTCTAGAAATAGCTGCTAACAGATAAATTAATCATACTTTAAAAATTACTGTGAGTTAGTAAGACATTTCAAATATGAAAGCTGTGGAGTATGTCCATTAAGTCTTACGGAAATTAATGTAACCATACAAAAAAGTAAAAGACTTACAGAGGGTGAAGCTTATTTACAGTATCATCATCTTGAGTTCTCTGAAGGTCAGAACGGATTTTTCTGACTAGAGGGGTGCAGTAACCTTTGGCAATCTCTAATTTCTCAGCCTTAGAAATACCATATTCCTATGCAAGAAGAAACTGACTTTAAAATTCAGTTAAAGATTAAAATGCCTTCTAATTGTAATTGGCTTGCATATTAAAGCCAATTAATCACCTATTAGTTTGCTCTGGCTGCAAACTGTTTTAACATTTTTATTACATTTGCTTATTTATGACCTGTCAATATACAGTAAGTGTTTTGCTGTTTTGCTCTTTGATTTGACACAGAAACAGTTTTTCTTTCAACTAGTTAAACCACAAAAGTGGATTCACCTTCTAGTATGATGAAGCTCTTTTTCTTAAGCAAAACATCTAGTGAATTACTCTTCCTCCCAGTCACCCAAGTTCCCCTCTCCCCCAGATGTGGACATTTATGCTACGCGGTATGTTTCATATAAACTGATTTCAAGTAACTTTAAAAAAAAGTCTGCTCTTCCAGAAACTTCATGCTCTGCTGCACATGATATGAAAGTGCTCTCATCATTATGATGGATCTTCTGGTTACTCTAGAAAGCAACACAAGCAAGTATTTTTCCTTTGCATTATATAGGCTTACCAAGTTTCCTTTGTTCTCCTTCCTTCGGTATGTGTCCTCATTTTTACCTGCTCTTCTCTAACACTTTATTCAAAATTAGGGCTTAGCAGGCCATGTAATACAACACACATTTATCATTGCTCTTTTTGTCCTCCTTGGTGTTAAGGAGTTTGAGAGACGGGGGAGAAAGATGTTCCCTCACTTTCTGCATACAATACAGATAATACAACAGTGCTCTGTAACTGCAAGGACACTTGGGAAAAGCTTTAGTCTGCTCTGTCCTGTTACTGCCAAACAATCTCACGTCTTGCAGCCTACAACATTTGAGAACTAACCTGACTTTAACAGCCTGTAGCATTTCGAAGTTTAACTTCTGTAAGTTTCTATTACTGTAAAATACAGGAACGTTCGAAAAGACAGAGTAGACGTTTCCACAATATTTTAAGAAGTATTTATTCTACAATTTGTTCTACTTAAAAAACTAAAAATGCTTACCTGAGGGATCACAATGTCAGCTAAAGCCTTGGAAAGCCTGTATAATTCCATTGTGTTCTCTAATTTTAAGGAGCCATTGTGCTGCACATCGTATTTTATACAGTCATAAATATCAGGAATTTTGCTAATATCATATCTTCCATTTTTTGTTTTAAAGTCCTTTTCCAGCTTGGCCCACCTGCGCAGCATCAGTTCTAGTGTTTCACTGTGATACAGCTGAATATCTGGATAGACACATAGTGCTCGTAAGTAATCACAACTATCCAAGAACAGAAGGGAAATTTTAATTTAGTAACACTTGAATACAGACGCGTAAGAGAGATCATGTAAGTTCACTGCATTATTTCTAAGAAGAGAAAACAGATGTGCATATGGTTAATTTTACTGCTGAAAGCATCACACCTACATAGCTATATCAAGATAGCAGAAAGCTTTGCTGCAGAAATGCACCACTGGCCCTTTAAGCAAAGCTACAGCACCAAGAATAAAGTGTCCTACAGCACAGATCATATATTACAAAAAAGCAACAAGAAAAAAAGTGTAAAATAATTCTTTGAGGGAGGAAGTGAAGTGGGACAACATCTCTGTTTTAGAACTGATCATACATTCCATTTGTCTCTCCCTTATATATGTATGAACTGCAAGAGCCAAGAGAAGACTCAGAGAGACAATGGATTATGCCCATCCCAGGACAGGACATAGATGAAATAAGACAAAACCCACTGATACTTTGTGCAGGGGACACTTGTACTGCTCAACATCAGAACAGAAGCTGCAGACTTGCAGACTATCACTGCAGAGAATGTTGGTAGCAAGTATTAGAGTATTTACGTAGTACCAAAGAAATACGGTTGTTACTTCCAGCTATAGCTTCCCTGTGCCATTGGGTCACCATTGTTAATATTGAGCATCATTTTATGTAATACTACTACACATCATAAAGCAAGCAACAGATCTTCAGCAACAATACTTAAATATAAAAATGTACCTATGTAACTTAGCTGTAGTACCATCTGCTTTTCCTATTACTTTTGTTGACTGCTGAGTTTCACATATTTAAGACAATTTCTGCAAATTTGAGGACTAGCCTGAACTTCTAAACACCATAAAGAGCCATCACATACGACTTAACGTTGTGTTCCTCCTTCTTTTTACTTCAAAGTTATGTATATGGAATCAGACTATGAAAATCTCTAACACATTGTTGAGTAAAGTTCTGCTAAAAATGAGCTTCATGAAGAAATGCTATGTTAAAATACTCTCTCAGAGGAAATGAGAAACTAAATACAACTCCAAAAATGTTTAAGTACCTGCAGACTTTGGATCTTCCATTCTTTGCCTGATCTGGGAAGTCAAGCTCTGGATCAATGAATAGACTTTGTCACATGTCTTTACAGGATTTTTAATAACCTGCATTGATTTTATCAATGAGATGCTTCCAGATGGAGTAAGCTGCAATTTGACATAAACACAATATTATCTAAACAAACTGACCAGATTAGAAAGAAGTGGGAAGATAATACAGAACATAGGAAAGATTGGAAATATTAAGAAAAAGCGTTCAAGCAGGTTGCTGTTAATTTTTGAATGCACTTCTCAATTACCTACTTCCTTGGAAGAAGAAAAGAAAACACATCAAAAACTAAAACTCTATTTTTTGTTCCAAGATAGAAAAATTAGAAAAACTTTTAAAACTTTATATGTACTTAGCAATTTTTGTAACTTCCTTTCAAGTAACTATTGTATTCAGAAGATTATAAAAAATTGTATAAGAAATGTTATTGTTAGACTGTGTGCCTCAAAAAATACCTTTTGTTCTATAAAGTACCTTCCTCAGCATAACTGGAAGGAAAAACTGGATTTGCAGTAGCAACTGATACCTGAAAGAAAAAAATTATCTCTTCCTGTTTTAGGTTTTTATTTCTATAGGACAGCAACACACAAATACAAACCAAAACAAACCCTTTAAATGCACATTATTGTAACAAGAACGTGCAAGATGTCCTTCACAGCAGACTTAATTACAGAAGCTGTAAAATCTACAACTTGCTACCATCAAGTTGAGCGTCACTGAAACAATACAGTCAATATCCATGTAAATTAGGCTTAGCCTCATTTCTTCAGAAAAGTCTGCATAACCCGAAATATCAAACAACTATACTAAAGAATAATTTATATACATTACACACATACATATTTGTACTCTCCCCAGTTTTCTAAATTGCACAGGGTAATTTTGATATGGAAAACTTCTGTCTTCTACCTAACAGTAAGCAATTCTGACCTCCCTATTACGATGAAGTAAATCAAAAGGAAAGGTGATCTAAGCATTGGGAAAAAATACTGTTTTCCCAAATCACAAGTAAGTTAATAAAAAGAATACCTTTTAGAAAATAGTAGTTTAACTTAAACTCATTTGAGAACTTTCATTTACTAGTTATATCAGACAGAGCAAGAGCAAAGAAGTTTCTTGACTAAAACAAGCATCACTTACATAAAACCAGAACAACTGTCTGTTCTGTACTAAGTCAGCATAAACTATATTAATATGCACTAATTTAGCATTTTAATGAGACATTTCCTTTCACTAATTAGAAAGTACTCTACTGTTTTTTGATCATCTTAGAATTCTTAAGTTAAAAAAGGCCTTGTAGCATATTAAATATTTAAACAACTGCAGTAGGCCGGCAATGCATTTTGTAATCCCCCACACTATCAAAGGTTACAGAATGTGTAAACAATATAATCTTGTGTCTTGAATAATTAAAATATTTGTAACAGAACACTGAAAAAGATTTACAAATGAGGTCCCTATATACTTCTCTTTCAAAGTGTGTAGCTATTCTGATTACTCAAATTGCAAGACAGCTCAAAATACCTACAACCACAACTGGTACAGCTTCCTTTGAAGTTCAAACTATCTGCAGGCACACAAAAAATCTTTTCAAAACAGATAAATAAAATCACTGCTCATTACTTTTACACAAGAATTTGTGTGGCTGTTTATTTAATTTCATAGGAAACTAATCATATCCTAACCTTATCGTAGTCATCAGCAGTAAATTCTCTGTCTCTCTGAAGAATTTCATGCAGTCTTGCTTTAACACGATGCTGACAGCTGCTTAAAGAATCACTGTCACTGTCCAACAAGCCATTCATATTAGCACTTTTTACCATCTGGACAAGAATAGGAGTCAGCTCTCCCTCTAAGGCCAGTAGACCCTGAAGCAAAAAATACAATTAACTAGGTCAACAGACAAAGATAAGAATATAAGAGTAACTTAAAAAACCACCCAAATGACTAATTTAAATTCAAGATTGTATCACTTGCCTATAGGCTAGATGAACAGGGACTTAGCAGATAATGTAGGTATTTGTACAGAAATAGCCCTGAAAACACTGCCTTGGTGTGCAGGATTGCAACAGTTAGTGTAACATTGATGGTGACATGTCATAAAGCATGTTTCCGAGCACCAGCTGAAGTGACCCTAGTGTCACCTAGATCACACTAAGTGCGATCTAGCACACCAAGTGTGATCTTGGTGGTACAAACACATGCACAAACACATGCAGCATGGAAACAAATAGGAGAAATAATAAGTCTGAGGAGCTGCAGAGCTTTAAGTTTATTCAGATTGTAGGGATGTGGTGGAATAGTTCACATGAATTGAGTTTTGCTATAACTAGGTACAGGGCCTTTTGGAAGCCAGGAAGGCAAGAAGGCAGAGTTGGGCTTTATATGAAGCAGTTGCTTGAACATAGAGTCCTTTGCTTTAAAACAAGTGACAACCAAGCTGAGATCTTATTTATAAGGATCAGAGGCACTGACCTACAGGGGCTCTATGACAGATCACTCATTTAAAGGGAGAAATAGATAAAGCCTTATTAACACAAGCCTCATTACTGCAGGCCCCCTGAAACCTAAACCTCTCTATTACACTGTATTATTACTAAAACCATTCATCTAAGAAGTATTTATGTAACACTTGCACTGTCCATGTCCAACTACACTTCACTGATCAGTATCACTGAGGAAAGAAGTGACTAAATTATTATCAAACAGAAGTATCATACATGCAAAGGGATACTTGAGAGGAGGAGCAAAAGAGGAATTTGCTCAGCATGAAGCGGGTAAAGGAATACTTTAGTAAGCACTATAGATGTAGGAAGTTCTGAATTATATGTCCTATATTAACAGTTCCTATAAATTCATATTTTTAATTTAAAAAAACCACCTTCATTCTTTTTAAGTATCACCACAAAGTTTTTTGTATCATTTCAAATAAAAAAATAGATGCAAAAATATTCTATAAAGTGCCAAGATGCAGTACTGCTTCCATGTCTTACTTATTAGATATGCATTTTTACACGCCCAAAGTAAAAATGGCCCATCAAAACTCAAAGAAACTACTTCTACTAATTCCAAAAAAAACCATGAAGGTTAAGGCCTGTAAAATTTCCCACTAAAATATATGCAAAGTAGTTTAGTAATTCCACATTTCTAACAGCTTCAAACACTGTAATTTCCCTATAAAGTTCCAAATCAATGAATGAAAGATGTTTTCAATAGAAAGGGTTACCTTTTGAACTTCAAATCACTGAAGTTCCTGAAAAATGCAGTTTTAGCTCACATAAAATGAAAGTTATCTCAATTCTAATGTCTGTGCTTTACTCAACACACACAATCAGTTAGAGAAATGTGCTATAATTTGAGAATAAGGAAGATGCAAATTTAAAATGTTTAATGCCAGCAGTATCATGGGTTGCATCACAATGTCTTAGTTCGAGTTAGAACAGAACTATTTCTGTTCAATTATTTTATTTTTTGGAGTATTCCGTCCCATTTACATCATGTTCGATGAAGCTGAGGGCTGGTCCCCTACTGGATTGCCCTGCATCAGGCACTGAAGAGTACACCTAAGGACCCTGTGGGCGGGCCTTAGGACCCTG